>JARHVA010002522.1:445000-857500 GCA_037957365.1 Torreya grandis
ATCATACTGATGGCACTTATTACAAACAATAATTTTGAAATATTAAAAACTTCAACAAGTAAAAGTAATGTTTAGCATAAATATCAAGTAAAAAAATGAGGAAATAGCCTCAAAAAATATTCATAGTCTTACCATGTAGCATTATCCTTAGAATATTGGTCTCACTAGACCTTGAATTATGATAATTATCTATTAAATAATCTAAGCTTGTGAGTATAAATTACTTTGATTGGCTATACTATGATCACCCCTGGATCCTGAAACTATAATGCATTCTAGTCCAAAACATGTGTAATATCAACAATATACTTTTTAAGATATGAAACAAGAAAAACATTATGAATTTGTGATAGATCTGGTGGAATTGAAAGTTTATTCATTATAGGATAAACCACTTCTATAACATCAAAAGGTCCTACACATCTAGGTGATAGCTTTGTTGATTTACTAAACTTTATTGCACTCTTTTGGGGTTTAAACTATAGAAAAATTGTCTTTAATGAAAAACTACCTTGTTTTTCTTTTCTAATCAATTTAGTTTTTATTCTTTTCATTGGCTTGGACCAATCTCTACATAATTAATTTTACTCACTCTTCCATTTCAACAAGCATATCAAGTCCATAAACCACTTTATATTCTAGATTATCTCAACTAATTTATGTTCTACATATCCTATCATATAATGCCTCAAAAGGAGATATTTTAATAGTTGATTGGTATGAGTTATTGTAATAGAACTTAACCAATGGTATGTATTCTTCCCATTTGTATTTATATTCCATGTAATACATTCTCAAAATATCCTCTAAGATCTAATTTATTCTCTCCCTTTGTCTATCCATTTTTGAATGGTAAGTTGTACTAAAATTTAGTTGAGTCCCGAAAGCTAAATTTAAAGTATGTCAAAATTTGGATGTCATCTTAGGATCCCTATCTTAAATAATATTTTATGAAAGCCTTAAAAACTATAAATTTCTTTCATAAACCTCTTAAAAATCATAGATGTATAATCATTTACATTACTAGGAATAAAATGAGCTAACTTGGATATTTTATCCACAACTACCAAGATCATATCATGAAGGTCCCTAGACATAGGAAAACCTTGGATAAAATACATAATAATTACTTAAAATTAATATTTATTTATAAAATTTGGGTACAATGACCCAAATAGATGCACATGTTCACCCTTGACTCACTGATACTCTAAACATCTAGACAAAAAATCAACTACACCCTTCTTAATTCCTTTCCATAAACACAAAGGTTTAATCTCTACTACCAACTTAGTCACTCCAATATGCCCTAAATATATAGCATTGTGAAATTCCTATAGCATAGTATTCTTAAAATTTTATTTATTAGGTATATATATCTTACCATTGTACCTTAAAATCCCATCATTTTTAAATGGAAAACTTTGATATCTATGATCTTGAGATTTTTCAACCAAATCTTTCTTAACTTGTTCATAGAAATCATTACCAAGTGAGAAATTTTATACATGATTTCATAAGTTACTCATAATTATAGTCAAATTTATAATGTATCTTATATGGTTAATGACATATACAACTCTATTTTCTTTCCCCTTAATGTAATTGATAACAAAATCATAATTTGATAGAAACTCTAACCATTGCCTTTGATGAACATTAAGGTTGGGTTGGGTGAAAATATACTTAAGACAAAATTTATTAGTCTTAAAATAAATGGGATTAACCAATAATTAATGCCTCCAAATCTTCAATTCATGAACTATAATATCCATTCTAAATCATAAGGAACATAATTTGTCTCATAAGGCTTATATTTCCTAGATTCATGGGCCACAACTAAACCATCTTACATGAAAACTCCTCCCAAACCATCTTCTAAAAATAAGTTATAATTTAAAAATGACCATTTAGATTCAGAATCCATAACATTTGTGTAAAATTAAGCCTCTATTTCAAAACTTGAAAGGCTTCTTTTCACTTATATGACCACATAAGGTGGTGTTCCTTCCATTAAAGTGAGGAAAATAGGTTAGATATATTATATAAATTTGGTATAAACTTCCTATATTACCATACTAATCCCTTGAAATTATGCACCTCATGTATATTTTTAGGTTCTGATAAATCCATGATGGCCATAATCTTATATTGACCTACTAAAAATTCCCTCTATCAAGATGATGTGTCCCAATTATTTTAATCTTCCTTGAAATAAATCCACTTGGACTAATTCCCATAAAGTTTTTTCTTAATCAACCATTATAAAGCTATCCATAAGTTCTCAATATTCTCTTCCTCACTCTTGGAATATATGAGGATGTCATCCAAAAATACTAGCATAAAATAATCCCTAAATACATTGTTCATGAAATTCATGACTTTTTTTGGTGTATTAATTAACCCAATAGGAATTATTTTGAAATCATAATGCCCACAAAAAGTTTTGAAAGTTTTTTCAAAATATCATCCTCTTGAATCCTCAATTGATGGCATCATGCACAAAGTTAAATCTTTAAAAAGGTTGTAGCACCATGTATTTGATCAAAAATATCATAAATGTGAGGTAATGGATATTTATTATTAATTCTTACTTTGTTAAGCATGCATTAGTAAATTCATAGGTGAAGGGATTAATACTTCTTATTGATGAAGACTATAGATACACCTAAAAGTGAAACACTTGGCCAAAACAAACCCTTGACCAACATCAATTGAAGTTATGCCTTTAACTCAACTATTTATACTATTGCCATCTTGTAGGGTGCCTTTGATTGTAGTTTTAACCTTATAATGATACCAATAGTGAAATTAAATTCCCATTTTGGAGGAAACCCTAGTAATTCTTATAGAATAACAACCAAAAATTCTTGAAGAAAGGAATAGTCTTCCAAGGTGGGTTCCTTGGATTTTATAATTACATCCATTTTGACTAGGATGCTTGGCATCCCTTATGCTGAGATTTTTTAAACTAAATGGATAAAATTTGATTGAGATTTAACTTTCACTAAACTTCTTGGATTTGGGTTTGGTTTGCCAAATCATCTAAACATTCAACATTTTTAATGAAATAGTCTACTTTGTCTTTGTGACTAGTAATCCAAATCACTCCTAAGATCACATCATATGATCTTATTTATGATGCATAATGATAAAAAACCATGGTGAATTCTTGTAGCTTTATTTATACCTCAGTGAGATATCTATCAACTTTGATCTTGGATTCGTTTCCGTATTTTAGGTACCATGCATTTGCCATAAAACTATTTTTTTAGATAATTTACTCCACATTCTAGGAGAAATAAAGCATTAAATAACTCTAATATCAATAAAAATAATAATTAGGTGTCCAAATAGAGTACCTGATACTTTTATGAGAGAGGTTTTAATCTCAACCTACCTATTATCCATCAATGAATAGATACACTATCAGAATGTTCCTTGATATGAAAAATAGGTTATCTTCTTATTTTTTCCATTTATCTTCCATCGAGGATAATATTAGGCATAATTATCTCCTTCAAATGTAAAACATCCTCCTAAGGGTCCCTTTTATGGGGTCCCTTATATCGGGTTATTCCATAAGTAAAACATCCTCCTAAGGGTTCCTCGCTATGAAAAATAGGTTATCTTATTATTTTTTCCATCTATCTTCTAATGAGGATAATCTTTGGCATAATGATCTCCTCCAAAATTAAAATATCCTCCTAGGGGTCCCTTCCTCTCATCATGATTTACACCCTTAAATCATTATGTAAAGTTTCCTCTTGGTTTATTATTCCCATAAGCATTACCAAATCTTGATTATTGAATCAGTTCTTAGAATTAAAATTTAATTTATAGTTCTTACTCTTAAAGGTGTCTTGGAACTACCAAAGTTATTTTTATACTTATCTCTAGCTTTTTCTAGTGATTTTAGCTTATGTTACTATTTCACAACCTTTTCAAAAAATTTATCCATGGTGGATGGTCCATGAACATACACTTCACACCCTATTTGGGGTTTTAATCCCATAAAGAATTTCTTGATTCAAAAAATCTCATCCTTCTAATACTATGGAACATACTTCAAGAGATTTGTAAACTGATCCTAGTTATCATTCACTAACAAATCTCTTTACCTCAATTTCTAAAAATGTATAAATTTTTTGTTCAAATAGAGATGAGGTGACCATTGTGATCTGAAAAGAGTCACACATTTCTTTTATATGGTAGTAAAATAATCTAGATTCATTTCAAAATTTTTGTTAGCCCACCAAGTTGATACTTCACTAGCCATTTGGTAATCTCCCTACACAACTTAAGCTACCTCAGAGTAATTATGAATCTAAAAATAATTTTCCATATATGTGATCCAACCTTTAGCTCCATCACCAGTAACCATACCATCTAACTTGAGTGAATTTATTGTCTTCATATCACAAGAAATTTCTACAACTACTTAATCTCTACCAACTTGATGCACTTACTCATGACTTTGCTCCTAAGGTATTTATTACTCTTTAAGTTATTCATTTATAAATTTATATTCTTCTTCTTACTCAGGTATATGGACTTATTTCTTGAGATTTTCTATTTTATCTTTAGTCTCATTCAAAACAACAGACTTTGATCAAGTTTTATAGATTATTATGTTGTTAGCTAATTAGATGAACTGATGGGTTTATATTAGTGGGTCCTTCTACACTCAATTTTACTTGAGCCATTATTATTTATGAACATTATGAGGATATAATTATTTTATTGTAATCATTGGGTCTGAGAGATAAACCTTAAGCTCTAATACCATAATGTTAGACCCCACTAGGCCAACCAACAGTTAAAATAATTTTTTCATGTAATTATTGTTAAGATTATTTACTCTAATCATTTAATAATTGAAAACTAAATTAATCTAAAGTAATAGATACTAAAATAATAATAACCCACTAGATAAATCAAACCCATTTAGTACTAAAGAAATAAACTAGTCTATAAGCTAAAAAACATTCAATCAAGTACAATAAAATGAAATAAGTAAAACTACTGATATAGTCCATAAATTACTCATAAAATTACTTACAACCACTATTATCTTTATTTTTATAAAAATATACAAATAGCACAACCAATACTATTTATAATATCCATTAAATAATAAAGTACAATTTTAGTACAAAGCCAAATATGCAAGCTACAAAACAACTTTATGATCCATCACATAGATTGAGTATAATTTCATAAGGTTGAATCAACTAATATGGGGAGAACATCATTCAAGTGTTTTACGTCCAAAAACTAACTAATGGTCTCCATCACACCTCCCTACTTAGAGTGGACTTACCCTTCATGCAGGGGAAGATAAGAATAATTTATATATTAAGAAACAACTAAAACTTGTATGTGTACTATCACTATTACATGTAGCAATAAAATAGACCATGGTAATACATTCCTCTATTTAAATTAAATCATCATACATATGTAAAATATAATTATAGTGAAATGACAATGTCTTAGCTACAACATTACTTTGGCTAAAGTTTTCATTATAGAATTCTTATTTAATAATATGTTTTATTTTCACTCATAAGAACTCTCTACTACTAAATCATGAAATATAGGGGATAGGTATACAAGCTTCTAACTATTCCTCTCATTTAACTATCTCCATTTATCAAATATTATTATATAATAATTTTCTCACAAGGATTGAAGCATAAACAACACATAATTCAACATACATCTAACCCAACATAAATTAATGGTAAAATCAGTCACAATCATAAATCCTTTGATTCTATTCACTCAATCACAAGTGTAATGTTTATTTATCCAAAGAACTATATTGAATTGTGTTAAGGATTAGAATATTGAATTAGATAATCTTAAGTCTATTTTAACACACATTTTGAAAATAATTTCTTATATGTAGTAATTGATGATAACACTAAGTCTAAATAATAGTTTATGCATTTAATTTCAAACTCATAAAATAACTAGATATTACCACTTTACCTCATACCCTTACTTATTTCTTTATGAAAAATTGCATAAGTGAATTACTTATTAAGAGGTTACAACCCTATAATATCACATAATACAAATCTACCTTAGGGGTCACATGGGGGTAAGAATCCATTAAACTACTGCATTATTTGATAATGTTTATATCTAAGATTAACTTTGTTTACTCATCAAAATTAATTATACTTATTAATAATCGATATTATTAATACACAGTATTTTTGTAATTCCACTTAGATTTATCTTTCCTATTATAACCTTTTACCATTATTTCCTAGAGAAGAGATAATATCCTCTACTAGTCTTGAATACTTTAACCTATATTTAATATTTATATCCCACCTTTAAAGGATTAGTATTATTCTATTATATTATTTATACCTTAAACTATCAAATACTAAAATTGAAATCTATCAAAGACTAATATTATATTATAGCATTATTATATTATACTATACAAAGTAAATGGAAGTCTCTATAATAAATGAATACACCTTACTATATGCATAGTTGAGTGAGATCATCATAGTTTGAGAATAACAATGTGTGTGTGTGTGTGTGTGTGTGTGTGTGTGTGTGTGTGTGTGTGTGTGTGTGTGTGTGTGTGTGTGTGTGTGTGTGTGTGTGTGTGTGTGTGTGTGTGTGTGTGTGTGTGTGTGTGTGTGTTTATAACTTGGGTTTCCATCCCAACATTACCCCATGTGATCTATGACTAACTGTATTTATTTAGTGTTAATGTAACATTGTTCATTCTAAAAAAATGTGTAGGTATGGTTACATACTCTCCATGGGTGTCATATTTTAAAATAATCCACATCCAGTTCCATTCATTTGAACATCTATAGATATATGTGAGTATATAAACAAATAGATAACCATTTAAACATATATATAATCATTGTTTATTTTGGTTTTGGCTGCTTAACTTCACTTCCAAGTTGGGGCATGGAGTGTTGGATAAACTTCAAGTTTCATGTTGAACTAGTTGTTTGTGCCATAATATAAAGACCAAAATAGTGATGGAAGAGTAAGTAATTATGGAATTAATTATATGGTCCATTAATTTAAGTAAGGGGAAAATGAGTCCCATGTCGAAAATGAAGTGTGGGTTTGGTTTTCCTTATGGTGGCTATAATTATAAGGAAGGGAATTCACCATTATCTTTTTATACAGGAATGGCATTGAATCCAAGTAGGTAAGGATTTGTAAGTCAACATGGTCAAAGGACTAAAAATTCAATTTTTATTTTTTTAGTGAACCCCCTTGAACCTATAATTATTGTGAGTGCATAATTAAGTCTTAATACTTAATAGTGAACCCACATTCATCATGTGATCATTTTCAAGCAATATTATGATACATGGGTCAAAGAACAAATATTGTGTCTTTTGGGATCGAGATTTGTTATATTTATTTCATGTTACCACCTTTTAAATCTTGATTTATATCACTAATATAATATATTTTGATTTATACCCTAGTTGGGTAAGGTCTATTGAATACTGAGTTTTCTTTTCTTATTTGGTTGATGTTTGATTGGTATTTAATATCATTGAATTTGAAACTTTGTTGGTGTCAAAGAACAAATATTATGTCTTTTGGGATCGAGATTTGCTATCTTTATTTCATGTTACCACCTTTTAAATCTTGATTTATATCACTAATATAATATATTTTGATTTATACCCTAGTTGGGTAAGGTCTGTTGAATACTGGGTTTTCTTTTCTTATTTGGTTGATGTTTGATTGGTATTTAATATCATTGAATTTGAAACCTTGTTGGGTATTGAAGATCATTATAAATTAGAACATGTTGTTCAATTTGTCCTTGTTGGTAGTTTAGTCATTATAATGGTGTGTTATTATATTGTGAAAATGTTATTTTAGTTATAGATGACTATTTCTTTTGAATGTAGTTGTGTTCTTTTACAATCATGACTAAAAACATATATGGCTAAGAATGGTGTTTGGTGTCCTCAATTATACTATTTTGGGAAAATAATTAACTCTTTAATCGGGAATTTGGAGGATATTATAGTCATAATCATTTATTGACTCTTTTTGATGTATTAAGATTTTTTTGAGGTAATTTTGTATTCACAAGCAAGTTGGAATATTGTATTTTACTCAATTGTGAGATTCTTGAATTTGTAACATTTTGTTTAAGTTAAAATTTTGGTGATCTCTTTAAGTGAGGCATCATGGAAATTATCAAGTGGATTGGAGCATTTGATGGTAGCTAGTTTTTACATTTTATTTTTTATTTTTTTGACTACATGAATATTCTAATGGAATGTTGGACTATTGGTTGTGTCCTTTTCCTTGAAATGATTCATTAAGGAATGGTTTTCTAGTGGTATTTATTTATTTTTGGTTTTTGACTATTATTCTCTTTTAATCCATGGCTTCAATACCCAAACACATGATCATGCTCTTTTTCCAAGCTTGGATGTTGATTTCCACCACTGATCTGGTCATTGGGGTGGTTAGGGTCACTGATGATTGGGATCATAGTGTTGGGCATGAGGATTTTATCTATTGGAAGTAATCTTCATTTTTATTTGAATTCAAGTTTGAGATAGTTGTTTGGTCCAAGATATATTTCCAAAATACTCATGAGAATGAGCATTTTCAAAGAAAATAGTGGGGAATATTGATGGAATTTCATCCTTCATTTTAGGACTGATTTTAAATCATGCTAGGGTATAACTATGGATATTTGTCTTCACAATGGATCCTACATGGGATAATATCTTAGAGAGGAACCATCACCACTAGATGTTCAATCCTGATGATTGAGAATGAATGAGTGAATTATTTAAATCTATTATTGGTATTTAAGCACTTTGTTCTAACACTTCTAAAACAAAAGGGAAAGGGTAGTCCAATTTCCAAAATAAACACAAAAGGAGGGAAGGGTAAGGGTGTAAATAAAGTCTCTAGATTCAAGTTAAATTAATGCTTTAAATTTACTTTTTTTGGTGTTTGCTTTGGAAACTAGACTACCCTTTCCCTTTTATTTAATAATTATTGGATAAAATTACCTAAATAATAGTAATATATTCAAATAATTCACTCATTTAGTCTTCATCATTAAGATTGAACCTCTAGTGGTGATGTTGCTTCTCTTAGAGATTATTAAACATAGGCTCTATTATGAAGCCAAATGTTTATAGTCATGCCCTAGGCTGATTTCAAATTAGTCCTAAAATAAAGGATGAAATTACATTAGTGTTCCTTAATATTCTCTTTTAAAATACTCAACCTCATGAGTATTTTAGAATTGGATCTTGAACCAAACAACTAACACTAAAAAGAGGGGCATTTTCAAAATATTCTAGAATTAAACTTGAATTAAAACTTATCACCCTCTCCTTTATTCTTCTCCTAGTATATTACCTATTTAAATAATATAATAATAGTTAGCACTACAAAGAAGGCAACTTTATTTTAAGTATAATTTTTAGTAGGGACCTAAACCATGAAAGAGAATTTTATTGATTGAATCTTGTTCCCCTTCCTTTAGACTCTATCCAATGTTGTTTGATTCAAACTATTGGAAGCACAACCACTAAGAGGGGGTGAATAAGTGTGAAAACTATTATTTAAATTCCATATATCATCCATTAATCATTAAAACAAATATATAGATATAATAATGTATAATCAATCATTCATATGATCATGAAGTAGAAACATAACACATGAACCTAATATCTATGTGAGAAACCCTCATGGGGGATTAAACACACTTACCCAAATATTTTATTATAGTCTTATAAGAAATGAATTAATATTTAGTGAGGCACTAATCATATAAGGAGCACCAATCCCTCACTAGTCAAGCACTAGCTCAACTAGTCATTTAGCTAGCACCAACTTGTAAGGAGGAACCAACCCTTAAGGTAACTCAGAACCAACTCAGTTAACTTGAAACTTCAATCAACTTAGGACATATATTTCTCACTCAACTGAAGATGATCACCTTATAGCCTATTAGGCATTCTTGCTCAACTATCCCTTTCCTTGGTAGAATTAGGTCATATGACTTTGATCATCACTTATATAAAAATGGTTAGATATTTATGACATATTCAACATACCTATCAGATGATCTCCAATCCCTCTACCTATTTTCCAATGCTCTATATCATTCTCTCATATCCTCAATATTCTAACTAGTTAATAGGGCCTATTATAAATTCTCTTTATACTTGACTCTTAATCTCACCCTTATTGGTAGGCCAAAAACCTCTCAATACTTGTATCACATTTTTAATTGATTAAAAAAAATATTTCACAATTTAAAAACCACTATATTGGTTGTTAATTATGCTTAAGGGCCAAAACCACCATTATGCCTAATAGAAACCTAATGCAATTAGGTCTTCTCAAAGTACACATTTCACTTTGGCCACATTGGAACACCTTGAGTCTCCAAAAATAGATTTAAAAATTCATACACACTTAAATTAAACCCATAATAATCTAAAATTTTGTCCCCAACATCATTTATCTCATTTCACTCCTTGAACCACATAATTAGGTCTACTCACAATAAGGCCTTCTCACTGCTAGAAATCCTATCTTGAAAATATGAAGCATACACTCAAATTTTAAAAATAATCCAATCAAAAAATCATATGGATATAACATAAATTACATTAGGCTCATAATAATGTTCATTATATTTCACAACATAGGGAAAAATATCTCAAACCAACCATTTTCATATGTTTACTCAAAACTACACACATGCTTCAAAAACCAAGTCAAGAACCTTTGAATTTTCACACCTTTTTAAGAATTTATAATGCATAAAAATTAATTAAAAATAACATATGATATATCTATATAAAATTTATATGCATTGGATTCTTCAACTCTATGCAAAAACACTCAAGAATATCATTCTCACTCATATACAAAAAAATGACTAGAGCTCCAAAAACATAGCTGCGAGAACCAAGACTTAGATTACCTATTTAAACATTTTATGGACCCATAAATGGGATTATATTATAATTAATCATACTTATAAGATCTTTAAATAGATATATTTAATGGTTCAATATCAATATTGGTCTTACAGACTAATCTCATGTCTTCACCCTACATAGATCTCATTGTGTTAAACAAGTCACTTTGAGAATAACTTTTTTCTTATATATGATCATCAAAAAATATTGTATTCAAGAGTTAAAGGTGATATAGGTATTTAAAAATGAACCCATGCATTTGGATCCATCCCTAATCCACTGAAACACATCCCTAGTCTCATTCTCACTTCTACCCAATTTTCTCACTGTCTTCCTCATTAGCCCTATTTAGTGATAGGTCAACTTCCATTATTGGTTTAAGGTCTAAAACATACTTATAAAATTACATTATCATAAAATATAAGTCTCACACATACTTATTCAATCATTTACATGCTTTGACCTAGTTGATCCTGCTTGTTACATAAAAAATATAAGAAATAAGGGGTTTCATATGGCTTCCATTCACTCTTCTAATAAACCAATGCCACTTGGAGAAACTTGGGAGAGTCCTATACATGATTAAATCATAAAAATATGTCATTGAATCTATTATTATCCATTTAAAACAATATCTTTCTGATCAGATCATCACGAGGGTTTTAGGAGGGTTTTGACTCCTTTCCATTCTTAGCAATCATTCATATAGGATTATCCATCAACTCTAAAAATAATTCCATGAAATTTAATATAGGACCCTTACCCAAATACCATGAAATTATTGGATACTCACACAAGGTTTACACATTCCAATGAACATAAGAAAGTCCTTCTAAAGTCTTCAATCCCTCATTCTATGTACATAGAAAACTTCAACACCAATTTTCATGCTTTATCCTTTAGGATATGACTTTATATTTAGTAAAAAGAACTTAAAACAAAATTTTACACCTCTAACAATTCTCACATGATTTTTTTTCATCTTGGAAATTGATCTTGACCCCTGATTTGGCCACACTAGGTCTCTTTACATATTAGGCCTTGAACTACTAGTCACACTTAGACCTTTAACACACCATGAAACCTCTTGTATTATTCACAAAACCAAATTATCATGTCATATAACCTAATATATTTCTCATACACTTCCAAGATTCTTCTCTCAATAATTAGACTGCTCATCTCATCATTATATCAAACCTATGCCTTCTCACTAGGTCTCTAGAGTAGATGGCTCATGAATTCAACTTCAGGAACAACAAAGATAACTCGAAATGATATCAATGACACTTTAATGACATCAATGAAAAATTAATTCATACATTATAACACATTCTCAACAATCTCCCCCTTTGTCATTGATGGAAACCCCTCATTGATGGATATCATTCAAATAAGATTCTCTTATTGAGATGCATCTCCCCCATACAAATCAATTTCCCCTTTTGACATTAATGACAAAGAAATACCTGCAATAAAACTTCAATAAATGAGAATTAAATATCATATCAATAGGCTCCCCCTATCTCATTACATACCTCATACATCTGTTTCTTTACAAACTAATATGATTTCCCCTTTGACCTCATAGCTTATGCACTTGTTTCCTACTTTTGGAACTAAACCACCTCCTTATTAGCTACCCCTAAGCACTTTGAAAAATTTAGTGACCTATAGGATATATTTTTAAAGTTATCCTTTGGAAGAGGCTTAGTCAAGATATCTATAATGTGATCCTTGTTAGACACAAATTCAAGCTTAATAATTTGTTCACTTAATTTTTCTCTTAATAAATGATACTTGGTCCTTGAATGCATGAAAAGAATATTTGAAAAACTTATGGAACTAGTATTATCCTAAAAAATAGTACTAGGAAAATCAAACTCCACCTCATAGTCTCTTAAGGTTTATCTCATCCATAGCACCTAAGTACAACATGAATCTACCACAATCTATTCAACCTCACAAGTAGATAGATCTATTGATGGTTATTTCTTTCTTATCCATGAGACTAGGAATTTAACCAATAAGAAGGCTCCTCCACTAGTGATATTTATATCATCTACACTCCCAACCCAATCTATATTTGTATAGGTTACTAGGTAAAACTTATTGCTCCTTATGTATCATAATCTATACTCCATAATTCCTTTGAGATAACTAAGTATCCTTTTGACTGATTATAGATGAATTTCCTTAGGATATACTTGAAATATTCCCACAAGACCTACTGCTTACATTATGTTAGGTCTAAAGTTAGTAGTATACAAAAAACTCCCAATCATTGATCTATATTTTATTTGATTGACTCTAGAAGATTCATCCTCCTTGCTTATCTTACATCCTATAACCATAGGTGTACTTACAACCTTTAAATATTCCATTTCAAACTTCTTTAACATATATTTTATGTACTTGACTTGTGAAATGAACATACAATTTTTATATTTACTATTTTTAAGTCCAATAAATAAGGATAGTTCTCCAAGCATAAATATTTCAAATTATGATGTCATCACATCTGTAAAGGCCTTGCTCATGTTTTCATTAGTCCCACCAAACATGAAATCATCCACATATACCACTACTATTAATTGATGGTCATTTTAGTCTCGATATATTGGTTACTATATGCAACTCCTCTCTTGAAACATTGGTCCAAAAGATACATGTCTAGTAGAGCATACCAAGATCTAAGAGCTTGTTTTAGACCATAGAGGTCCTTTTTCAATCTTTAGACATAGTCCTTATTATTAATCAATAATAAACCCTCAAGTTACTCAATGTATACTTCTTCCTCCAATTTCCCCTTTAGGAAAGCTAACTTGACATCCATTTGGTATATATTTAAGCCTTTGAAACCTACATAGGAAATAAACATCCTAATATCCTCTAACCTTGATACAAAATGAAATGTTTCATAAAATTCCACTACTTCTACTTGAGTATATCCTTTGCATAATAGTCTAGCCTTGTTTCTAGTGACTTCTCTATTCTCATTCAACTTTTTTTTAAACACCTATTTTGTACCAATGATATTTTAATCTTTAGGCCTAGGTAATAAATCCCACATCTCATTATTATCAATTTGATTTAACTCCTCATTCATGGAATATATATAAAAATTACCTTCACTTTCTTCTGCATAGATTTTAGGTTCAAATTTGGATAGTAAGGTAGTATTATCTTGATTAACACTACTCACCATTCTTTTCCTTGTTTGTATACCTTCACTTTTATTTTCAATGATCTGAGATTTAGGATGTTCCTTTTTAATATACCTAGAAGGACCTTTTGAGTCCTTTCTCTCCTCAATTTCTTCTTCATCATCATATATCTATATTAATCTATCATTATTTGATTGAGAATATTATTTCTTAGTCTTATCAACCTTCACATTTGTGCGCTCCATTATATTTTTTAACCTATTGAAGTAACATCTATAGGAAATACTTATTGATGAATATCCCAATAAAATACTTTCATCAAACCTTGAGTAAAACTTGTCTAAGTCCTTATCACCTCTCTTGATATAACACTTACTCCTAAATACCTTAAAATGTTCAACACTTGTAGGTCTACCATTCCATAATTCATATGGAGTCTTATCACTATTGTTATTAATATGTTTTTAGTTCAAAGTGTAAAATGTAGTACCCACATCTTCTCTCTAATTTAAGGATGTCTCTTGACATCCTCATAGGTATTTTTATAGGGTCAAGAAGATTCAACAAGTTCAAAATTGATCAAAACTAGTTTCTCTATCCTATCAACCCATTGGATAAGTAAAAAGAGGTCAATAATTTTTAGTTGTTATAGACAGGGTAAGCAAAGTTTAAGTGAATTCACTCAGTGTATGTTAGGGGTCCATATGTACTCCCATTTTATGGTTATACTTCCAATAATTATGTTTTATTCTATATAAACATTCACTAATACTGTTAACACCTCCAAACTATTTGTGTAACTGCAACACATTAGTTTGTATCATCTAATTTCATTGGTCTATGTAAACCAAGTGATGCACATGGTCCTTCAGAGCATGTTCTTAATTTTCATATTGGATTCAATAAATTTATAATGTGTGATCATTAAGGGACATGCATAATCATCCTTGTTTTAAAATTGAATAGCATTGAGGTATATATAATAGTATTTTCATAGTTACAATGTTTTCATCTTCTATGAATCACTCCGAGTCAAGACTAACACACCTATGTTCAACCCCTCACAACATGGTGATTAATTTATCCACTTAAGGTTTGTTCTAAAGAGAATCATTAATGGAAGGTAAGTCTATGACACTTGATAAAGTCAAGTAATCCTAAAATAGTCACCTACAATACAATGTAGGAGTACTGAGATAGAGTATTGATTAGGTTTGTGTTGGAAAACTTTGATAATATTACATTGTTCAATGAATTATTAAGAGATTATTAATTTATTTAGTTTAGTGGTTTGTTAAATAGTGCTGATTAGTGATCACAACATAGATAACATGCATTTGTTAGGTGATTAAGTGGCATAACAATTAGCAATCGATTGGTAGTTATAGGTTTGGTAACCATCTAAACTGATTCTATTATGTATATATTACCTATTGTTGATTAATAAAAGTATTGAAGCATTCAAATCATTATATTTAGTCACTAGTATCAGAGTGTGATGGAATCTTGAAATTTTTTTAGGGGTAGTAGTTCTGAACTTTGTCCCTATCGATGCCTGTAGTTTATGATAATATATTATGTGGATTGAAAAACCATTTGGTTATTAAAAATTATGTGGATTGACAAGATATTCAATTATTAAAACCAAAAAAATATTTTTTGCTCTTGCATGTAACAAGTATCAGTTACTCATTATATTATTTCATCTCTACTAGGACTTTTGAGTCCATTTATAACTATGTAAACCTTTAATTTTGATAAGATTTAGTGTCATTCTAAACTGGCTTGAGACTTCAACATAACCCAAATTTTGTTAGAACTATTCTCTATTATTTATTTAATCACCGTACACTTCCATAGATGATCTAACATTTTATCACCCCATGTGCATCTGAAGACAATATTCTAATCGCATTTCTTTGTATATAGGATAGAAGTCGAATGTATATCTTAAACTTTTGCAATGGCAGACACTTAATAAAATGTGGATCATTAAAGATCTTGTTTGAATTTACATTTATATAATCTATTAATATTAGGTTTAACTTAGATAAGAGTGATGGTCACTACAAGTTTGATTTATTTGAGTCTCCTTTTATAGTCATGTTATCTATACTTCATCTAGTTTTAGGTACAAGTTTTGTTATTTTCTCTAAGCCTCTTTAATATTACCTATCATGACATTCTTTCATAATAATAATCTATTGCATCAAATTTAAATGGATACATTTTTGGGCATACCTAAAATCTAGTGATCATGTTAGTATTATGGAGAGGATCCCATTTTAGTCAAAATGACATGCAATTGAGCTTCATCAAGATGTTTTCTAAGTGAGCATCTTCATTAACTAGAGGCTAGAGGATATATGGAGGTTAGATTAAATTTGGCATCCTCTCATGAATTGCCTAAGATAGGGTCATAGCATTTCTATGGTGATAAATTTTGGTGTGTTTGTTTATGTTTTGTAGTGTGTTTTTCAATAAGTTACTAAACACTATTTTCTAGTTTGGTACCTCCTAAAAAAGAACATTGTGGGGGCAAAAGAACTAAAGTAACACTTGGTTTTTAGAAAAGGTTTTGTGGTAATATAAGAAACCATTGAAGTGTAGTAGAAACCTCCTGTAACCCTACAGGTTCATGGTCAACATGTAGCAGAAAACCATATGGGTTTGTGGTAATCATCTTAATCTAAGAAACCACTGAAGGTGATATCAAGAGAGAAGTGTTCCTATAACTTGTAGGTTTTGGTAATCCTACAAGGAAAAACCAAGGTGACACCAAGACTTTGAAGCCACAAATATGCCATGCCACCTTAAGTGAGTAGGCTATGTTAAGAGTGTTAATATTTATAGTATTTGTAATAAAGGGGGGCCCACTATTAGGAGATAAGATGTTTGGAGAAATAATGTAATAAAGGGGGGAATGTTGGGAAACTTTGATAATATTACATTGTTTAGTGAACTTTTAGGAGATTATTATTATTTTTAGCTTAGTGGTTTGTTATAAAATGTTAATTAGTGAGAATAGTGTTGGGAACATGCATTTGTTAGGTGATTATGTGGCATAACAGTTAGTGATTAGTTGATAGTTATAGGTTTGGTAACTATTTGAATTGATTCTATTATGTATATATTCCATATTGTTGATTAATAAAAGAATTGAAGTATTTATATCATTATATTTCATTAGTTTATAGTTTCAAAGTTCTGAAGAGATCCTCAAGATGACAAAAATAAGACTATACCATTGAAAAAGGTTGGAGGTTGGTTGTGAGAATCATCTTCAAGATCAACTCAGTCCAAGATCAATTCAAGAAACACCTACAAGTGTAGAATTTAAAAAGTTACAAAGATGGAAGTTTTACCTTAAATTATGTAAAAAGGGATCCTATCCATAAAACTCATCTCATGGTGGAAGTTGATAAGGTTGAAGTAAGATTAATAGTCCCATCCTTGCAACCTAGGCCTAAAGGTCATATCTAAGCACAAGAGGAAGTTGTTAGGTTAAAAGAGAAGGATGTTTGAATGGATTATAACTTATTAAAGTTTCCAATTGAAACACTTAGTGAAATATAGATCCTTTTAGTTGAAAATAAACCTAGAACTAGCAAGTGACCTATAGTGCATTGATGGTGAGGTATGAGAGCATGGTCTAAAAGAAAAAATGGATACATTCAGGTGTGATATGACATTAGTGACCTCAATAATAATTAAATTTTCTAAATAAAATTCTAAAACCTATATCAACACCTATAGGTTACTCTTGACTTCTCTGATGAACACCTACAATTTAGATTCTCAAAACAAACTAGCCTAAGCATATGGAGAGTGCATGTTTAGAAGCTTGACAGAGGTATTATATGGAATGACTATGTGTAAAATAAATCTTAAGGAGAAGATAAAAAAAATTTCATGATATAATCATAGGAAAGGAAAAATAGATAATGTTGAGAAAATTAGGCATGAACCTCATATTCAGTAAACTAAAATCTTACACTTAGTCCTGATAAGCCTAAAAAGCTAGTCTTGAGAATTTGAAGTGTAGAGGCCACATTTTTATTATGATCAAGATTTGAAAATTGATAAAAAGTGTTATAATTAATTAATATATACCTCCATGGTATAAGTTTTCCCATACTAATAAGGTAAGTGTCTTATGTTCTATCTCAGACTAGAGACACTCCATGAGCAAGATAACCAACATACATGTTGCATGAATGAGAAAATTATTACATGGAGAATTTTAAGGTCCTTTTTAATGATGTGTATAGTTTAATTGGGTGTAAATGAGTGTGGATAAACACCTACACCCATTGGTACCACTCAAAAGTGACCATTCTAGGCCTAGAACTAAACATAAAGCCTTATGGATTATAATGATACTAATATGATTATGTGATCTTACAAAACACTTTTATATCCTTAATGGGAGAGTGGATTATTGCTAATACCCATTTTATTTTAGTTAACAACTCAAAACTAGTCATTTTGGCTTAAATTTGTATCAAGGGGGTCAAGAATACATAGTAAGAATTGAGAAGCCATTTTATTTCACTTACATATATATGGATGAAATTAATGGGATATCAATAACTTATGGATAGTTTAAGGAGTTCTTCAAATCAAACTTAGTTTCATTGTTTCAAGGGTTAAGGGCTCAACCTTTATGAATAATCATTAAGAACCTAAATGATAAAAAATCCTTATATGAGCTTGATGAGAAATATATGAATATTTATGCATAAAATAGGGGTAAATTAACATGGAATATTATTTGGAAATTATTTTCACTCTCTCCATCTCATTGACATTAAATTGTTCCATATTGTCACTTATACGGATAAGTCTAATTTTATGTTTTTTTCAAGATTTGAAGTAATTTGAAGGTGGAAAAGGGAATTCATAGGTGAATTCCATTATGTAAGGTGTGTGGAGACATGTTATAATTTATCATACCAAATTATAATATGTCTCATACATGTAAACCCCTCTATTATATTGGTTATTGTAAGCAGTCTTGAATAAGACAGTAAGAAAGATTGTGACTGTCAAAAATGGGAAGTGAAAAGTGTGATATAGAGTTTATTTAGGATTATATGATAGGATATAGGAAAAAATAATCCTTAATAGGTGTCTAATATAACCTACAATTAATCTCCTTGAGCATCTATAGTTCATCCTAATGATAGGTTTGGGAATTGAGGCCTACAAGGCTAATGAGTAGATGTAAGGAAGGGAACAAAAAGTGTTAAAGAAAAGGTCATCAGTTGGGGTGTATCATGACTATAAAAAAATAATTTTTCCACTCTCTAAAGTCAAAATACATGTGATAACAACTTATAAAGTAGTTCTAAGTAGATAGTGAACTCTTAATCAAGAAGGCAAATTTCAAGAAATATAATGGAATATCTTTATGCCAGATTCAAGAAGATGTTATGTTTGTGATAAAAAATTATCCAAGAGAGATTTATGAATTGTTTTATAACTCCTATTCCTAAATTTTAACTATTTTTCAAGTCTTGAAACTTGACATGGTGACCCTTCAATGTCACCCTTTCTCTCTCCTCTCTCATACTATATATATTCAAGCCATTTTAGCATTGTAAAATAATTTAAACTTTAGTATGGTGAAGCCTTACTAGTTTTTACATCTTGTATTTCCTTTTAATAAATTTTTATCAATGTGTTTTAATATCTAAAATTATTTATTAATTATCTCAAGTAGTCTATTTGGATGACAAGTGATGAATATCCTCTCCTTGCTACCATTATGCTCTTGTATGCTTTGAGTGAATAGTAGAATTTATGCTAACAAGACTCATAAAGTGTATATGTTTTTTAGGTGTGTTTTTAAGCATGTTATAGAATATAAATGTATAATGTTAGATATCCTAGTTACCCACGTTTGTATATGCATAATAACCTACCTCCATGTAGAAATACTTATGCTTGAAGAACCCTTTGATTTGAGATCAGTTTTTAATAGTATTCTTTCTTAGTGAAAATACAAGTATGTTTATGTAAATATATTTGGTGTATTAGCTTCATTATTATATGTTTATTTTATTTTTCCTTCTTCCCTTTTCATTCCAAATAGTGATTTTTATAGTATAGTGTGTGAGGTTAAAAAATAGATCAAGGGATCTAGCCCTTAAAATATAGAGATCTATCTCTTATAGTAGCTTGTATATATGTAGAAATAGTTCCATTTTATCCCAAATTCTAGAAGTTTTCCTTGACTTCTTTAGGGTGAAAATTTGTTCTATAATATTTCTCTCATGCCCTATGGTACATGAATTCAAATAAGGCTATTCAAGGTGGATGATGGTCTTCATAATAAGAGGCTATAGTAGTCTAATTCTTGTAGTATCTAAAGACCCCAACAATTGAAACTTGGTTCCATACTAGTGCACTCTTTCATGTTTAATTTAAAAGAAATATCTCATACTAAAGTCATTTCTTTTTATTTCTAAGAGAATTCCTACTATACACCTCCCTATCAACATTTTCGTGACTCATATTATGTCCCTAAATAGCTCTATCAAGGTTGTTATCATGAGCCATGGTAGCCCTATAATCAAACTATTCATTCTCCATATGAACATGGTGTTGTTGAGTAGCATTATGAACAATACCATGAAGAATACTATCAATAATATGTGATTAGGGATATTAAAGAGCAAGTTCAAGCTCTCAAGAGGTGATTTAATGGAAGTAGTCTTCCTTAAGCTATCCCTATCCATCCTAAAGAATATTATTATATTCTATATCAATTTTATTATCTCCCTTATCCTCATGAAATAATTCACTATCCTCAAGAGGAGAGTCTAATAGAGCTTAATAGTTTCAAAATTCCAACTTGGAACCAAGTATTCAAGTCTTGGGGAAATAAATAATAAGATAATGAGGACTAAGAATTTGATGTTAAGAAAGAAAGCCTTGCATTTGTTTAATCCCCATTACCATATCCTCAAGTATGTATAGCTTGTCTATCTTGAAGGTCCATACAACAATATTTTTAATGTGAAAAATAGGTCTTAGTTGAGAAGGTGGGAGATGAAGTTGTAGCTTTTTAAGAGCCTTAAGAGGGCTATGAGAAAGGTGATGTGCTTGTTGAATAAAATGAAATGACTATATCCCAATTAAACCTTATCTCTCTCAAATAATTCTTTTCAAAGTATCACAATTTCAAGAATACTCATTCCTCCCCCATTCCCACCCATGAAATTGTTCACCACCCTCTCACTTCATCCCTTTTTGAATGAGAACCCATCTTATGAGAGACAATTAAAGAGGATCAAGATAAGTTTATAGCTGATAAAAAAGATGACTCAAGTGTCTATGATGAAGAGATCACTATAGGGACTTCACTTGTTGAAGACATGAACAAGTCAACATTATTGAGTGAAGAAAGAGAAGATCTAGACCGTATTATAAATATTCATAAATATTTTGATCAAGACATGAGAAAAGAGGTATTGGAGAAGTGAATCACATCAGCTGAGTTGGTTGATATTCATGAGAATGATCAATTGGTTGAATCTAAAAATGCAATAGAAGATGGAGTTGATTCTACTTCCATGAAACAAGATGATTTGTGGAAAATATTCAATGAGGTATGTGGTGAATTTGGGGCCCTTAAAAGGCCTATACCTCCTACTGTCAAATTTGAATACATTTTTGAAGATGTATTACTTTTTAAAGTACAACATGACAATCTTCAAAGTACCAAAATAAAGGCTACCCCTATAAGTAAAGAACTAATCATGACTGATATAAGCAAAAACATCAAGAAAGTTAATGAGAAGACTATTGAAGTGAAGGAAGAGTTTATCTTCATAGGTGACATATTTATAATTATCATCATTACATTTGAAGGCATGCCAATAAGATTGGCAAACATGAAGGAATTGAGGACATAAAAACCAAAGCTCAAAAGTCAATATCATTCATTCACTCTTTCATATCATTAATGAGATAATGGTATAAGATTTCCCTTTGATCTAAGAGAAGAAAGTTACTTTAGGTAAATTTTATATAGTTTAGTTTTCTTAAGTTGTGTGTTTTTCCTAAGTGCTTAGAGAGCACAAGTGTGTGGCTTGGTGTCTTTCTTTATGTGTTTGATTCCTTGTTGTGTTTGGTATGAGTTTCATGTCTTTTCAAAGGCATGCCAATGTTAGTTATAGTATATGTGTGACTCCATTTCCCAAAGATAGGAGAAGGTAACTAGTCCTTAGCATAGTAGGCATGCTACCCCTACAAATCACCAAATTACTAAATTTGACCATATTTAAAATTTAGTAAAATCCCCTACATACTCAAACTTTACATAGGGTCTTTATACCCTTGAAAAATTTAGCATGGCACTAAATGAGGTCACATAACATGTTTTAACCTTGTCATATTTATCTTTCTTTCCTAATGTCATTTGATTCCATCTTTTGGTCATTTAATGAATTATATAGTTTTCAATAAAATGAAAAGTATTTCAAGAAGACATATAATGTACCACATGTTAGGGAATGTCAAAGGATATTTTTGAAACCAAAAAATTATAGGTTTAATGTACAAAGGAGATCAACTACAAAAATTATAATTTTTAGGTAGTTGTACAAAATTTATGACTCATCTAGAACATGAAAAGGATTTATGCAAGTATCTTGATATCCCAATAGGTATTTTATAAAATAATGAAGCTTCAATAGATTCAAAATTGATCAAAATAATTTTCTCTTTCCTATCTCTCCCTTCAATAGGCTAGAAGAGGTCAACAGTTTTCAATTGTCATGAACAAGGTAAGCAGATTTAAAGTGAATTTACTTGGTGGATGTTAGGGGTCCATTTGTAATCCCATTTCATGATCTTAGTTCTAATAATTTTTATATATGTTATATTAACAATCACTAAGACTATTAACACCTCCAAATTACATGTGTAACCCCAACATCTCAATTTTTCTCATCTAATTGCATTGATATAAATAAACCAAGTAATGCATATGGTTTTATAGAGCATGTTATTATTTTTAATGTTATCTCAAACTAATTTGGCACATGTGGTCATGAAGGGACATTAATAATCATACTTGTGTTGAAAGTGAACACCATTCAGGTCTTAAGAATAGTGTTTTCATAGTTACAATGTTTTGATCTTATATGGATGGCTCTAGTTGAAGGCTAACACACCTATTTTTAACCCCTTGAAACATGATTATTAGTTTCTCCACTAAATATTTGGTCTCAAAAGAATCATTGATGGAAGGTAAGTCCATGACACTTGATATAGTCAAGTAATCTTGAAACATTCATTTTAGGACTATGTAGGAGTATCGAGATAGATTTTTTATGAGGTTTGGAGTTTCAAAGTTTTGAATAGATCCTCAATATGAAAATAATAGGAATGGACCATTGAAAAAGGTTGGAGGTTGGTTGTGAGAATCATCTTCAAGAAAAACTCAATCAAATATCACTTTAAGCAACACCTATAGGTGAAAAATTAAAAAATTTATAAAGAGAGAAGTTTTAAATTAGCTTCCTTGAAAAATTATCCTATTCATATAGTGTCATATCATAGTGGAAGTTGATAAGGTTTATGTAAGCTTAATAGTCTCATCCTTATGTCCTAGGACTAGAGGTCATATTTGAGCACAAGAGGAAGTTATTAGGTTAATAGAGAATGATGGTTTAATGGATTAAAACTCAGCCATTGTTACACTTGAAATATTTAGTGAAATATATTTCATTTTAGTCCAAAATAAACCTAGAACTTACAAGTTACCTATAGTGCATTGATGGTGAGGTATGAGAGTATTGTATCAAAGAATAAATAAATACATTCAGGTGTGATATGACCTTAGTGACCTTAAAATTAATAATTTTTTTTAATTAAAATGTAAAAACCTATATCAACACCTAAAATAAATTCAATTTCTCTAATGAACACCTATAATTTGTATTCTCAAAATAGACTAGCCCAAGCATATGGAGAGTGCAAGTTTAAAAGACTAAAAGAGGTATAATATGGAATGAATACATGGAAAATTTATCTCATGGTGATTATAAAACATTTTAATGAGATCCTAAAAGGAAAATAAAAATATAAAAGTTTGAGAAAACTAGGCATGAACCTCATATTCAGTCAACTAAAATCATACACTCAGTCCTGACAAGCCTAAAAAGCTAGTCTTTAGAACTTGAAGTGTAGAGGCCTCTTGAGGTATGAATAATATTTTAAAATTGATATAGAGTGTCATAATTACTTAATAAATAACTCCATTATATCATTTTTTCTTTAATAATAGGGCAAGTATCCTCTATTCTATCTCAGACCATAGGCACTCCATGAGCAAGATAACCTATAAACATGGTACATTAATCAAAAAAGTATGAAAGGGAGAGTCTTCAGGGAATTATAATCATGTGTAGAGTTAATTATGGGTAAATTAGTGTGGATAAAAACCTAAATCCATTGGTACCACTCAAAAGTGTCCATACACTCTGAAACATAGTCTCTATTTCTAGGCCTAGAACTAAGCATAAACACTCATTAATTCTAATGACACTCATATGATTATATGATCATACAAAGCACTTTGATATGCTTCATGAGATATTTTAGGATTGATAAGATCTATGTTTTTTAGATAATAACTCAGACCTGATCATTTTGGCCTAAATTTGTATAAGTGGTGTCCAAAATGCATAGTAATAATTGAGAAGACATTATATTTAACTCACATTTATATGGAAAAACTACATTGGATCTCAATAACTTATGGATAGTTGAGGGATGTATTAAACTCAAAATTATTGGAATTGGTTTGAGGTTTAATGGCTTAACCTATATGAATCATCATTAAAAACCCAAATGACTGAAAACCCTCTAAAAACCCTTATATTATATTGATGAGAAAGATATGAATAATTATGAATCCAAGAGGGTTAAATTTCCATAGAAGATGATTCTAAAATGATTGGTAATCTCTCAGGATCCTTGACATTTAGTTATTATATATTGTCACATGTACAGATAAGTCTTTTTCTATGTTTTTATAGGATTTGAAGTGATTTGGAGGTACATTAGGAAAATTTATAGATGAAATCCATTGTGTAATTTGTGACGATACTTTTTATAACTCTTCATATGCAATTATAATCTTTTTTATACATTAAAACAAATTTAATATATTTTTTTTTGTAGGCAGTCTTGAATAGGATAGTAAGAAAGAATGTGACTATAAAAAATGGAAGGTGAGAAGTGTGATATTGAGTTTATTAAGGATTATATGATATAATAGATGACAAATATCTCTTGAATATGTGTTTCATATCATCTTTAATGAATCTCCTTTAACATCTATAGGTCATCCTAGAAACAAGTGTGGGAACTAAGGCCTATAAGGCTAATGAGTAGATGTAAGGAAGTGAATAACAAGTGTCAAATAAAAGGTCATTAGTTGGGGGTGTATCATGACTATCACAAATCATATTTCCACTCTTAGTGTAGACACCGAAATCGTGTCGACTCCCCTGGTCACTCCCTGTCTTATTCTTCTTCGCCTATTTAACCCTTGTCAGTCACTTGTTCCACCAACCTTGACCCTGGCAGCATGTAACAATGAGCACAGAGCTAAAGCTAGACTCTATCCCCATTGTGCACCTGCCGACGACGGTCTTTACCCGGCCGATGTCACCGACGTCGGTCACTTATCGGCCGACGTCGGCAATCCTACCGACGTTGGTCACCTTGCCGTTATCTGTTATCAGTTATCATTCGGTTTCCCAAAATGGTTGACGAACCGTTTCTGGAACCGTCCCCCGCCTTCATCAACCTCCACCAACCATTTGAGACCAGACCCCAAAAATGCTATCCTGAACGCTGATCAATCGAACCCTGAGCAATCATCAACCTGTGAACTCTGACATCAACACTCTCGGCATCAACTAACCTACACTCAATCCGGCACTGCACAGACAACTCCAACTATGGCTTTCATCGCATCTTCTAGCAGGTAAGTATTTATTTTGTTTATTTTATTTCTTCCTTAGTTATTATTTATCAGTTCTGTTATCCCGATTCCTCAGACCCGACCTGACCTTACCCAGACTCTGTCCTGACTCTATTCAGACCTAGCATCCCTCATTTACATCCCTATCCCTATCCCGACTCTCTCAGACCTTGCCCAGATCCTGTCCCGACTCTCCCAGACCCTGTCCTGAACCTGTTCAGACTCTATCCAGGACCTGCCCTGATCGACGCCGGTCACTACCCCGACCGACGACGGCACCTTAACCGACGTCGGCACCTTCCCAGACCGACGCTGGCACAACAGAGACCGATGCCGACGACTGTGCAGAACAGTGCTACATATCAGGTACGCATTTTATTTTTTGTCATTTCATCTTTTATTATCTACTTTCGTCCAACATTACGCTTTTCATCAGTGGGTTGATATCCTTTTAGGGAGTCTTCGTACTTCCGAGATCGGGTGTTCGCCTGACAACCCACCATATCTTTGACTAACATCTTTCCGTGTTTTAGTCTCTTTTTCGCAGGTGTCATTCCTCCACAGCCAAAGAGGAGAATCTTCCAACGTCTGATTTCAGTGCGCTCAACTTTATCAGGTACTTCTAGCCTTAACCTTTTATTTCAGTTTGTTATTTCTTCTTTGAATGTAGAAAGCAATTTTGCATAGAAACACTTAGGTTAAAATAAATGTTTCAATAACTTCCAAAGAAGTTATAATTAGATAATGAACTCCTAATCAAGAAGGTATATTCATGAAATATAATGGAGTATCTCTAGGACAACTTCAAGATAAATTTATGACTTGTTTTCTAACTCCTCCTACATGGTAACTAGTTTTCAAGTATTAACACTTTACATGGTGACCCTTAAATGTCACCCTTTGTCTCTCCTCTCCTATGATCTATATATTCAATTTATGTTTTTTTTATAAAGTAATCCATAAATTGGAATGGTAAAGCCTTGATGGTTTTGATATATTGTTCTTCCCTTGATTAAAATTTTCTCAAGCTAGTTTAGTATTTTCAATTCTTACCTATGTATGTCAAGTGGTTTATTTGGATTATAAGTGATGAATGTCTTCTCCTTGCTTCTATATTTCTCCTGTATGTATTGTGTGAGTAGTAACACTTCTTCTAATAGGTCTCATGCAGTGTATATGTTTATTATGTGTGTTTTTAAGTGTGAAAGAGATTAGCAGTGTTTAATATCATACCTCCTAGTTACCCACCTTTGGATATGCATATAAATATTCCTCCATGTAGAAACACTTATGCTAGAAGAACCTATTGAGTTGAGATCAGTTTCAACAGTCTTATTTCTTAGTGATAATGCAAGTATGTTTGTGGAAATATCTTTGTTACATCACCTTCATTATTATAGGTTGACTTTATGTTTCCTTATTCCATTTTCGCCCCCAGTAGTGATTATTCTAGTATAGTGTGTGATCCTGAGAGATATATCAAGGGAGTTATCCCTTAAAATATAAAGATCTATCTATTGTAATAGCTTGTATATATGTAGACATAATTACATGTTATCCCAAATTTGATAAGGTATCCTTTAATTTTATAGGGTACAAATTTGGGCTATAATAGTTCCTCTTCCATATTGATGTTAATCTATCCATATTTGAATTCTTGAGGGATAAGGAGAGATCAGAAGTCTCATCATATATTTCAAATACTTCATAATCTTCCCCAAAATAATCTTATTCCTAATTTTTAATTAATATTCATAATTTTATAATCCAAGGTAGGTTGAAGGGTGATGAATGAGATAAATCCCCCTTTTGCGATCAAATTTAGGGAAGTCATCATAATCCTATCAAATTTTCATGACAATTTCACCATTCTTAATGAAATACTTAGTAAGAGACTCTTTATCATTCTCTACATGGGAAATAATCTCATTACTTGACATTCTTTGGACAATGGTTCAAGTTTTATATACATGAAAAATTTAGATTTGAGTATCTCTTGATGAGTATAATATTAAGAGGAGGAGGCTATTAAATTATCAAGTCAGATCTCCTATTTAGTTATAATATTTATCAAAATTAAATCAAACTATAAAAAAATTGTGCATAACCTTGTTATAGATTTGAGGTGTTTTATCCTTGGTTTGATACACTTTAAAAACCTAATTGGAAACTAATTAGAAATATCTTAATACCCTAAGGTTTAGAAAATATACTATTTTGGAAATAAGAACACTTAAAATTATGGCTCATATTCAACACTATTTTTAGTGCACTTGAATACTATATTTAATCCAAAAGGCATGATACTTTTGCTAGGGGAGGTAAACATTAGTCATACATTAGTGATGAAATGGAATTTCACCACATTTTAATGGAGAGCACATTTATTATTTGAATGGAAGATATTTCATGATATATAGGAGGACTTTATTTATTTTATAATATTTATATCATGAAAATTTTAGTAATTTCCTCCATAGATTTGAAATCATGCAAGCCTTGAGGTTTGTCAAGATTGTACAAAAATCATGACTAATATCTTTTTTTATAACTTTTATATAATTTCATTCATTGATTTTTTTGAGAGGGTACCACTATTTTGGCATTTTATTCACTCATTTTTTATCTTTTATGTGGTTTTAACAACATTTTATTTAATGTTCTCACTTGATGGTATAATAACATTTTTAGAGGTTTCCTTTGGAAACCATTTAGAAAATATGGTTATTTTTATTTTTCAAGAGGAGAAAGTTTAGTTGTCTAATTTATAGGGAGATGATAATTTGTTTTAAGTCTTACCTTTTTATTAAGATTATATTTATGGACATCGAATGGCATAATATTTAATTGAGTGATAAAAATTATTTTGAATGTGTAAATATCAACTCCTGAAGTAGGGTTGAGTTAATGGCCTTCATCATGTGAATCCATGTACTTAATAATATAATGTTTTAATTTATGTCCTTATCTATAAAATATAATCTATTTAAAATGATGTTTGTCCTAAAGTAATAGATAAATATATGGATCCAATAGAATAATAATTGAGCTTATCATATCCCTGATTAGTGTTTTTGGTAGATGAAGAGTTAATTTTTCCATAAATCAACTATTAGAAAAATGAAAAGGGGACTATGCTGATTGTACAACCATCATCAAACATGAATATTTTAAAATACATTTTTTTATATAGATAATTGCATTTGAACAGAGTTATGAATAATATCTAGGGAATAACAAGGAGGCCTAGTCCCCAAGAACAACTAAAACAACATAAATGACCCACCAACCATTAAAACCACTAAGTCAACTCAAAAATCCACATCCAACCAAAAAATGCCCTATGAGATTTTAACATGGGTGGGTTTGGGTACAACCAATCCACTTTACAAAAACATGTACATCTCATTGATAAGGATATTTTAAATACTTATTATAGATATGCAATTATAAATACAAGGAGATATCTCCTCTCCTAGCCATATCAATATTAGAAGGCAACCACCTAAGATTAAATAAGTACCTAGAATACCTAAAATTATGTCCATGGGATAAATATATAGATTTTTTTATGTTATTTAGGATTTAAGAAGTGAATTAATGATAGTTATATGAATAATACCTAGGGTGTCAAGAAGTGTGAGGTGACGGGTAGGAAATATATTTAATAAGTTCATGAATAGGATGTGGTAAGAGGTTTTTATGAAGTCTGAAATAAGATCATAGGTCCCAACACATTTATGTATTCCTATAACTTCATATTCTAGAGCATTTTTTAGAGGGAGTGTTTGTATTTTATACTCTATGGTGTGATTAATTATGTTTTCCTATATATTGACTAATCGCTCCAAAAAAAATTATGATTTTGGTCTTTCCTTAATGACCAAGGCTTGGGGTGGCATCAAGATTGAATTTTTTTGAAGCTTCTAGGTCATGGATTTTAACCATGATGTGATAGGTAAAAACATTATTCAATGATTCAATTTGGTGTGATTGAGATGGATGGTTTGGGAATGGATTATAATAAATGCATATATTATCATTATTCTTCACCATACGACCAACTTAAGAAAGATAAGGGTTCCATTAGGATTTACTAAGAAGTTATTGATAGATAACTAATGTTGGTATTTAGGGAGTATTTAAATGAACTTATTGTACTCTTTAAATATAAAAGTATCATGGAAAATTAATCTTTGAAATGGTAAATATACATTGGGATCATAATCCCTAGGTATTCTATTCTGGTTATTCTGATTGAATCCTTGATTACATTTTTTGTGTTAGTTTGTATTTCACTAAGGTTGAATTTTATTAAAGTATTGGTTTTGATATTCTATGTTTAAATTGTTATTTTAACTTTTACATTGATTTTCTCATGGTGATGGGTGATTTAAATACATGGCATGAATATTATACATGGTATTTTGGTTACTATCATTCCCACTCCCATTGTTGTTATTAGTGTTCTAGTCTTGGTTGTTATTAATAAAAATATTATTCTTAGTCTAATTTATAACACAATTCATAGTGGAATTATAGTCATAATTTAGTACTTTGTTCCCTTGATTTACTTGGTTTTTATTAGTGATTTGATAACCCCCACTATTATGGTTAGAGATAAAAAAAATTAGGCCCATAAGTCCTATGAACACTCTTTATGGCTTCTTCATTTATCCTCAAATCACTTTTTAGTGCTTTGAAAAAGTTGTAGGGAAAATTTTGAATGTCTTCCAATATTTCATGATTAAGGGAATTTAGGAAGAGATTACATAGCTATCTAATCCATATTGGGATCACTAAAAAATATTAGAGTACTCATCATTGTTAAAATACATAAAATGTAATAAACATAGATCTAGAAGAGAGTTAATGGGCAAAGAATAACAAAATAAACCTTGATAAATTAAAAACAACACATGTATTTATCCTAGGAAAACCTCAAAGAGGTTAAAAAACCAATCAAAGTGATATTCAATATTGAGAAACATTAATAACCCCAATAAATCAAATCTTCTTCATCTCACTCCTCACATAAATTCTTCACAAATTTTTCTCAAACAAGTATTTACCACACACATGACTAATTGAATATTTTTGTTTTTTATATAATTAAAATAAGGGTAAAACCCTATTTATAATGATTAAGGATGGGATGTGACCATTGAGAAAATAACAGGTCCATCCACCCTAATAAATCCAACTAATAAACATTTTATAAATATTAAATAACTATAATAAGATTATTTATTTTCATGAGATTTACACCTCGACTAAATATATAATATATTATTATGTATTTAATTACATATAAATGTAAGAGAAGGGTTAATAATAATCACTTATACATTAATTACTCTAAAACTCCCCCTTAATGCTAAGTGGAGATAGAATCCATAGTCACCATAAAGGAATTATACAATGTTCAAAATATGAAGGATTTAAAAAACCTTCATTATGCAAAAAATCAAATTTTGACACAAAATGGATTATAATCCATAAAATAATTGAAATTAAATTTAGCCTATCATGATTGTGTGATTACATCTCATTATTTCTCATGAATAATCACTAAGCATATTTGGAGCCTTTTATAATATAAGGACCTCCATTAAAAATTATTCTTTTTAATGTATTGGGGTATAAAAATAAAACTTCCACACAAATTTTAATCAAATCACATAACTTCCACATGAAGATTATAATGATTTAAAATGAGATGAAGTATATATAAGAAGAAGAAATAAATTTAATGTATTGGGGTACAAAATTAAAACTTCCACATTAATTTTACTCAGATCACATAACTTCCACATAAAATTTAAAATTATTTACAATGAGAATATGTATAGAGAAGAAGAAGAAATACATGGCCATTAGGAGGTAGAATTATCATGTACACTCCCCCTCAATGGAAATTTTGAGAGGCCCAAAATTACAAGAAACTGACAAAACTTGGTAGCACCAAGTGGTTTTGTGAAGATATCTACCACTTGTTCATCCATAGGATAGAACTACATATCAATATAACCATTGAGGACTTTCTCTGAGATGAAATTCACATGAACTTAAGTATTTTTAGTTCTTTGGTGTTGCACTGGATTTATTGCCAAAGCTATACAACTTTGGTTATCACAATGAAAGATGGTACTCTAAGAAACATCCCAATGAAGTTAACCCAATAACCTTCTTAGTCACATTGCTTCTTTAACAAATTACATAACACTTCTATACTCAAATATTGTAGAAGAGAGAGAGAGAGATAATAGGTTTCTTATTATTTCTCCAAGTGATAACACCTACAACAAACTGAAACACATATCCAAAAGTAAATTTGGGATCTAAAATATCACCAACATGGTTAGCATCACAATAACCATATAATTTAGAACTATTAATGTAGGAGTGAAATGAACCATAATTAATAGTTTATTTAATATAACTAAGAATACATTTAAATAATTTATGATGATCCAAATAAGGATCTTGCATAAATATAGAAGAAACACTAAAAACATATTAAATATCTAGCCTAGTAATGGTTAGATAAATCAGACTTCTAATAAGAAGTCTATAGAAATTAGGGTTATATTTTTCACATGAAGGTTTAGGATCAAGTTTAATAACAACTTCAATAAGGGTAGTGGTATATTTATAATCAAGCATGTTAAACTTGACAAGAAAATTTTGTGCATACTGAGATTATGATACAAAAATTGAATTTTTATCCTGAAATATAGTCATTCCTATAAGATTATGTAGAATGCCTAAATCAGTCATTTCAAATATTTAACTTAATTTTTCTTTATATAGATGAATTAAACTAATTATATCATCAGTAATAAACAAATCATCAACACATAATATAATTAAAATAAAATGACCATTTTCAACTTTAACAAAGAGATTATTATCTAAATAGAAATTAGAAAAAACCAATTCTTTGAAAAAAGAAGTAATCTTATAATACCAAGCTTGAGGAACTTTTTTTAAACCATATAATTTTTTTTAGAGTTGTATAGATAATATTATCTATTAGGATCAATGAAACATTTAGGTAGAGTCATATATATTTCTTCTTTTAAATCACCATTTATAAATGCATTTTTGACATCTGTTTGATGGATAACCCAACCATTTTGGGTTGTAAGATTAATACAAAGTCTAAAAATACTCATTTTTTCTACATGAGCAAAGGTTTCAAAATAGTCAATCCTAGGATTTTGAGTAAATCTGTGAGTAACGAATCTGGATTTAAATTTGTCAATTTGAATTATATTTGATCTTTTAAATCCACCTATAACTAACAATATGTCTTTTAGGTGGAGGAGGGATAAGATGGAAAGTCTAATTTTTAATTAGGACATTATATTCATCTTGATTAGTAACATTCCATCTATCATCTTGAGTAGCATCATCAAAATATTGAAGATCACATTCATACATAGTCATTAAATCATGATAAGATTATTCGCTTCTAGTTAATTTATTAATATTAGTAACATTAGAAGATTGAGTTAGGTATTCTACCCATTTAGATATCTTATATTTAACATGAAACTCAAGAGGCTCCTCAAACTCTAAGTTATCCATAACTGGATCAACTTCCTCAAGACCATTTATTTCATCACAAGGAGAAACATGAGAGTCAGGGTTATCAATAGAAGAACCCTAAGGATGATTGGAAAAGGGATCACAAAAGGATTTTTAAAGAACAAGAACATTATTATTATCAATAATATGATGTTGATCTAGATCATACACTCTTAAACCTTTTGTATTACCTCAGTATCCTACAAAAATGTATGAATAGGAAGTGGGGTCAAGTTTATTCCTCTTAACTTTAGGGATAAAGATAGAAGCAAAATTACAAAAAATATTTAGATGAGCCACACTATGAATAGTTTTAGCCCACATTTAAAAATGGTTATAAAGATGCAAGGCTTTGGTAGGAACTCTATTTATAATATGAAAAAAAAAATCATGGCTTTGGCCCATAATGCACTTAGGAACATTTGTAGATTGTAATATTGTTCTAGCCATTTCTATGATGGTGTGGTTTTTATTTTTAGTAATAAAATTGTGTTGAGGAGAATAAGGAGTTGTTAAATCCATTTTAATACCATAATTAATGCATAAAAAACTGAACTCTTTACTAACATATTTGCCACCATTATCATTTCTTAAACTCTTAATAGAAAAAATAGATGTATTTTCAAAATAAGATTTAAATTATTTAAACTTAAAAAAAAACATCAGATTTATTTTTAATGAAATAAAAATAGATTATTCTAGTATAATTATCAATAAATCATTATATAATGAGCCATTAAGAGAAGCAAATTTCAAAGGACCTACAACATCACTATGAATTAATTCTAAAGGATGTGAGAAATTTGTATCATGGTTCTTATGAAAGGGGTTAGTATATTGCTTACCATGTAACCAACCCTCATAAGTTTCATGATGAGAGGGGATAAAAATAAGTCAAATAACAGGATTATTTGGAGACATATCATGAAAATTTATAAAACTAACATGTCCCAATATTTCATGTCATAACTGAGATTCATTCTTATTATGCAATGAAAGTAAACATGTAAAAGGAGAAAAGATATATAAACCATTATTTATAACACCTGAAACAATCAAAGACTTAGAATGATTTCTAATGTACCAGCTATATTTAAGTAATGTTACAATAAAATTATCATTTGTAAGTTGATAATAAGATGGTAAATTCTTTTTAAGCTTAAGTAGATAGAAAACATCATTAATAACAACAATTGAAAATTTTTATTTTCCCTATTTAGTTGCTTATAAAAAATAATTATATCCTAAGTAAATTATTTCAGAGATATATCTAGAATCACATTAAATATCATATAAGCATGTCATATGGTGTGATTCACTGCTATCTAAAATCTATTCACTTTCATTTGAGTCACATAAAACAACATATAAAGAAACAACATTTGAATCTTGATTGTTATTCTAATTAGGGTTTTGATTCTTCTATTTATTTTGATTGGATTTATTCCATTTTTTTATTTTTTTTTGATTTCTTATTTCTATCCTTATTTTTATAACAGGGTTCCTTTCTGTGACCAAATTTAGCACAGAGATGGTAATTTCCATTAAACTTAGGTGTATGATTCTTATTACCATATGTTTTTTTCTCATGTTTGCCTTTAGTAGTATTAGGGTTAGATTTTGTGGTTTTTAGTTTTATCAAAAACATTACTTATATTGATAAGTGCTTTATTATGATTCTCCTTATAATAAAAATTTATCATAACTTGCTCTTCCTAAATTAGGAGAGCAGATAAGGTGATAAGGTCAGGAATATATTACTTAGTTTGATACTTAAAACTCAAAATTTAAATGAAAATTATATATTTTTCATGATTATTTAACTAAATTATAAAATAAAGCAACTAATCTTAAATCGAATTAAAATTACATCTATCTAATTGAGCTTAAATATTTATTTTTAGCAAGAAAATTAACAACTTTTTCATCAACCTTCATAGGGGTAGTTAGCAATTCAAGGATTTATTTAATGATATTTTAAATGTGAGTGCCTTCATGTATGGATTAAAAGAGTTTCCAAGTATTTTTATGAGACTCTTGATTACCAGTGTGGAGAAGTAATTCATCCTTAACACTCCAGAAGATAATGAATATAGCTTCTTATACTTTCATTTGAAATGCATTGGTAAGCTCAGGGGTCACATGTCATCTAAAAGGGCCTTTATCAGTTTCAATGACAATATTCTATAATTTACATGCAAAAAATTCATATTTAACATATATTTTAATTATTTACATTAAGCATTTGAGATTTATCTAAGGAAAAATGAAGCAAAGCCATAGCTTTCCTTTAAGCAAGATAGTAAACAAATGCTTAAAATGAAACCCTTTTAATTTTAATTTAACTTAATTTTATAAAATAAGGTAAATCATCAGTACAAATATATTTAATTACACAATTTATTTACTAAATAATGCAAAAAATTGAATTAAAAAAGCATAAATCTATGTGTCGAAAGAGTCACACGCAAAACAACCACTTAGGCACTATTATTAAAAAATTTATAGAAAACAATAATAGGAGGATTATAAATAAAAAATGAACCACTCCAATGCATCTAGAACATGCAAAAATATTAATATCAACTGGTTGGATGATTATATTTTCCTAGGTTTAGACTAGATCAAGTCTCGATAGAAGGACTAGTTAACAGGTTAGGGGGTTTTAATGTTTGAAGGAAAGCATGCAATCTAAGAAATGAAATTCAAATTAATTTAATTTGAAATTAATTTTGAATAAAGTGATATTTGAACACTAAACTTGTCACCAACTCATGTATGAGTGAATTCAAAACTTTACATGCAAAACATTATATTTAACTATTTTAGTTGATTTTTAAATATATATATATATATATATATATATATATATATATATTGTGCATATAAATAAAATTAAAAAAAATTTCTTGATTTTTAAATTTTTGGTGAAATATTTTAATATAAGGTAAATCAAATTCGTAAAAATAAAAAATATATATTTTTTAAATATTTGAAACAACTTTATACTTACTTTAATATCTCATGTAGGTGGAGATGGCATAGGTCTAGGACAAGAGGAAAAACTTGAGGGAGATAGAGGCCTTATTAGGCTTTAAAAATTAGGAGATATTCTTCTAAAATCCTCACATAATGCTAAAAATCCTTTACAAAAAAATTGGAGCCAAAAACAATTTTTGCTAGCTATTGAGGTCAACATACCCCCATTCCTGAAAATGGGGACCCTTGTTTCAAATTGAGCAAATTTGTGATTTAAATTGAAAATTCATCTGATCAAATTACCATAGATTTATTTTCATATTATATTTATTTGAAGATCATCCACACCATGCTTAGATTGGCATATTTACACATGATTCTGGTTTGATCTAGTATAAATTTGCTAACATCAGATTAATGTGTTTCATGTTTAAAATTTAATGGAGTCTCACTTGAACCAAAAACATCCAGGGTTTCTTACTTTGATGATAATTTGACCCTTTGATTAATATTTAGTCTTTTATTAATCAATTTAATTCATGTTCAGATACCCAACAAACCCTTAGTCTAATTAGTTAGTCTAAGTTCTTCTGAATTCAAATTTATGCAGGGTTATTTTATCTAAATTTATACAATGATAATTATTATATATGTTAAACTTAGCTTAAGATTTTATCCTAAATTTTTTATCATGTTTATCAAAATAACCAAAAATTTAGTCCAAGAGACTCATACTAAGTTTTATATTTCTCAAATCCCCCTAGTCTAGTCTATTATTCACATGGGCTAAATTAAATGGAGCTCTTTTATTATATATTTTAAACTTATCTTAAGAATTTATCATATGGTTATTATTGAATTTGTTAACATTAATAAAACCTTAGGCTAAAATTATATCCTAAGTTTGATATTTTCCATAACCTTATTAAGTCTATTTTATGTTTGTAGGAATGGAGTGAACCTAAAAATGACAAGTGTCAAGCTCATGATGATTCAATAAGTCAAGCATCAAGATTTATGGTGCACATTAACTCCAGCATAGATGATCTAGCAATACATGATCAAATTTAAAAAGTTAAAGGACTTAGAACAAGAATGAAAGTGATAAGTGTCAAGCTTGTAGGAGTCAATAAGTCAAGCATCAAGATCTACAATGCACATTAACTTAGGCATAGATGATCTAATGGTGTGTGATCAAAGTTTAAATTCCAAAGGACTCAAGAGAAGTCAAAGGGTGATAAGTGTCACCATCATGCGAAATCTATTAGAAAATTAATGGTACATGGAGCAAAGGAATGAACCTAGTATAAAGATATTGATAGAGCACATTTAATCAATACAATCAAGATCAATAGTGCAAGATAAAGTTAACATTTTAATGAATCTCAAAATTAATGTAATAGTGACAAGTGTCACAACCATGAGGAATATGATATAGCAACCAATGACATTAAACTTCCTAGCTCAAGATTAATTAACCATATTGATCCATACAAGTAGATCCAATAGTGTGAGCCAAGATATACTTTTCAAAGGGTTTAAAAGCAATAATGAATGTCATATGTCCTATAAAAACAAACGATAATATTTTTAGTATTAATGAGTAGTATGTCATGGTGATACCACATAAGCAAACAACTCAAAATAAAAGATATTGTAAACCTGAAAGCAATTGAGCTATATTTGTCATCAGATGTTGAGTGCTAATTGTTTGAAGAACTAACAATGTATATAAAATAAATATTAAGGGAATCAATTATCAATGCTAGATTGATTGATGAACAAATGTAAGAAAGCCATGAAGATCAAGGACAAAAGCAAATGGATGCATTTATGAAGATACTTAAAGTCAATTAAGTTATCACAATATATTATTTTGAATCAAAAATTTGTATATAATTTTGAAATAATATTATATCTTGTAAAATCAAGTGCAATTTTTAAAGCATATTGCTTATAGGTCAGTCTATTTGTAAATTGTTTGATTATAGAATGTTGTAGAAGGACAAAAATCCTTGACACGTGTAATTATCATTAGATATGGATGATAAGCATAGCTCATTTAGCCTTCTATAAAAGGGGTAACATCACTTGTAAAGAGGGGGGAGTTCTTAGAGCCAAAATTACTTTGTAAAAGCAAGCAATACAAGCAAGGAATTTTTCAAAGTATGTCCAATATTTGTTTGTGTGTTTGCTATCATGGCTACTTAGTTATCTAGTTTGATATTTAGATTTTAATTATTTTTATAGATTGGAGATGTGCACATATTAATGTAGAGTTATGAGTTTATGATTATTCTAAGTTTATTGAAATTTCATAGGTTTAGTTTACTTTCTTTACTCTTGCATCTGGGCTAATGTTATTTTCTTACAAAGGTAAAATTAGTAAAGTGAACCTGATTTCTTATTTGCATTACCTTTCCTTATAATTTTCCCTGATATATAGTAGGATCTATGATTATGAAACTTCATGTTATATGTTGGTTAAATTCATGTCTAGATGAAATTTAAACTTTGTCATAATATTTGGATTGAAGATCAAAAACACCTATTTTCTCCCTACCCTCCCTTTTGTTCCTTTTTTACCAATTCACTTTAGTTTAGCTTGTCATTGTAAATATCCATGTTAGCTTAGGGTTAAACTTTATGGTTAGGATATCATTCATTATACATACTTTAGATTAATTGCATCCTTATAAATATTTAGGACCATGGTTGTTCCTAACAACCATTTACATGTTCATTTTGTAGAATAGTCATTTAGCTTGGTTGCTACTCTACCACATATCTTGAGAAGATCACAAACAACAACTCATGTAATGAATTCTTTGGATTTAGAAATGAGAAGTGTTTCTTAAACACTATATGAACCTATTGATACATTTAGGTGCATTAACAAGAGAAAAATTGGCACTAGGAGGACCTTTAGCTAAATCTCTGTGAATTTGAAGTATATTTACTAATTTTGGTGAATTATGTTCAAATATCAGTTGATTCTTTGCAAATTTGTGTTTCTTTTAGCATATTTGTGTAAATATCATTTATATTAATGGTTTTTTACCAATCTTTAGGATTATTTAGCTAAGTATTGTTATTCTTTAAAAATAAATGTGAAATTTTTGAAAAGCCTACATAAGCTTCATTAAGGATCCATTTATCTTTGTAAAGATTTGGTTTCTATGTTGTATTGTGAACAAGATTTTGAGTTGGAACAACTAAAAGTAAGATATGAATCAAGGTATGACATGGTTAGGTAGATATTATATCAATATACCTAGTCAGGTACATGATTTGCCTTAAAGTCCTAAATGGTATTTTCCTTCTTTTAGTCCTACTAGTGTTGTGATTGCTAAAGAACATATCAAGTGCTTTAAATGTACCTTAAGATTATTAAATGTTTTCATGAATATTTTTCCTATAGATTATTTCCTTTTATTCTTAGAGATGATACATATTATTGGGTTCTTAACCTTTCTAAAGAGTTCATTATCATCTAGAATAATTTCAATAATCATTTCATTGATCAATTTGGAAAGATCATAAGTCTATATGTCCTTTATCAACAATTTATTACTATGAATAAGGATTCAAATGAAACCATTAGAACTTTTAATATTATATTTTAAAATATGTTGAATATAAATATACATCCTTATAGAACTATTGAGGCTTTATATTTATAGATTTATGAATATGCTTTAGATCCATTAACTTCTATGTTTTTGAAAATATATGTTAGAATCATTAATATATTAGCCTTAGCCTATGCTGAAGCTATGTTAATTAATAACCAAATGTAACCCTAGGTTCAAATGGAATATGCCTTTAAAAAAACTAATTCCAATTGTCCCATGCTGAAGATCATGCCTGATATTAATCAGAACATTTTTACTTTAAATCAAACTATAGTTTTAAACCAATTACATTTGAGTCATGCCTATCTTGGTCAAAACCTAGGATTCTTGAATAACATTACAAGTGGATTTCATCCACAAAATTAGAGAGATATGGTGTTAACAACTGGTAGTAGTCCTCAAGTTCACAATTCATAGGCACCTGAAAGTGAAAATGACTCCATATAAAAAATGGTTCAAAAACTAAGCATTGATTTTTTTCTTGAAACACAAAAGCAACTAGGTAATAATGGGGAAGGTTCTAATAGAAATTATTTTGTTTAGAGGTTCAATAGACACACATCTAAGTTTCAAAATAGTAAAGACAACTATAACAATGAGGTAACTTAAATTATGAGTGTGCCTCACACTAATACTTATGATGTGCCTTTGGATAATTATTGTAGGGTTCATAATAATGATACATGGTCATCTAGTTCTTCTGAGACATATACATCTTTTGAAAAAAATCTTATGGTAGAGACCTCTAATTCACCATATCAAGATGAAGATGAATTTAAAAATACTTTAGAGGAGGGATCTACTATCCAATCATGGAAGAAGATAATATAATTTTTAAAGCAATAAAATAAGTTGTATTTGAGATTAATGGAGTTCCTAAAGATGTCATTGAAACACTTACAGGCAAAGAAGATGAAGATGAAGATTAAGCAAATGTAGTAGATCAATAAATTTCATATGATTCCATCAAAAGGTTAGAAATATGTGATAAAAATGTTTCAAATGGTAGGATCCAAATGAATCTCATGTCATTTCTATTGATCATGATGAAGAAGCCTTGTGGGATGACTTGGAGAATTTTCATGTAAGGATTAATAGTCCATTCCCACTTCATGTGGATATTGAGGAATGTATTATATAAAGTACTATTGCATCTATTCTCCAAGAAGGAAATGATATTTTGGAGATCCAAAAGCAATATGAGTTTTATCCTTATTAATAAATCAATCCAAACATATTGGATGAGTTCATAATATGACCATGTAAAGAGGATGAGACAAGACATGATCAATCTGTGAATGAAGTAGAGCTAGCTAAGATATTTTTTAATGCAAGAAATAAGAATTTGGTAAAAAGATGATTGGATATTAGATCTATATCTTCAATCCATGTTATTGATAATGGATATGGAAATCCAAGCTACATAATCTAGAAGACACAAGCATACAAGTGCTCCTATCCACAAGAAGAGGCCATTGAATGGAAGAAATCATGTTTCAAGATTTTGTAGTAGAGTAAATAAATTTCCATTTGATCCTGGAGGTAATTTCTTTGTGAAGTAATTGTATGGATTTATATTAGTTTCTTTCATGTTTCTTTCCTTCAAGTCCCTTATTTGAAAATATTTATTTGATTGTTGTTTATTTATTTGGTTTGTTTACTTTTTTTTCTTTATTCCTTACTTTCAATAAATCTTTTTGGACAACTCTCAACTCAAGTTTACCTAATTTCTCAAGAACTTCATAGTTCAAGAATGTAGGTATGAATTTTAAGCATTGGTTCATCATGGATTCTAGAAATTTGAATTTGGTGTTATGATTTAGAGAAGCTAGGAAAGACTAGTAAATAGCTAATTGTTCCTTGAGATTCTAAATCTTGTTCTAATCTAATTTTGGTTCTAAGAATGATTTCACATATAGGGGTGAAGGATTGGATTATTAGGATATAGTCATGCTCACACTTAAAAAACATTAATTACTTGGGACAAAGTTTACAACCAAGGATTATTGTTTAGAGATCAAACATGTGACCAAATCCTAAAGTCTAGCTAATCTAGTTCCTAACCTTTGCTAGAAAGTCAAAATATCTAAAAATACAAAAAAAGAGCTTATTAAAAAATTTAAAAATATTTTTGAGTAGATATGATTCTATTAATCTCCATTAGGGCTATGGATGTCTAGCTAGTAGTGGAATAAGGCTTTGAGTAGATCCAAAGGTATGCTTTTAAGGATATGGATGCCTATCTAGCATTAGAGCAATTTCGAAGACTTCCCTAAGCTAAAGCATGATTCTTAATGAACATATAAATATGATATAAGTCAATGTTAATGGTTAAATTCATGAATCTATTTTTTTTCTCTAAATTCTATTGTAATCAATAAGTAGAATCAAAGCACACACATAACATAGATATGTCTTAATGTTTGATCATAATTTTGCATGTGCAAGATTTGTTATAACCATGAACTGATCTTAATAATGGTTCTTGATAAAGTTAAATAAGTATCCTAGTTATTAGTCTAAACTAAAGTCTCTAAATTGTAATATATTACTATGTTTCCCCTAGAAGTATCCATTTATTGGGGTCAACATACCACCATTCCTGAAAATGGGGACCCTCATTTCAAATTATGAAAATTTGGGCTTTAAATTGAAAATTCATTTGATTAGAGTACCATTAAAGTGTTTTACACATTATTTTTATTTTAAAATCATCCACACCATGGTTTTATTGACATATTTGTAGATGATTTTGTTTTGATCTTGTCTAAATTTGCTAACATTGGATCTCTATGTTTTAGGTTATAGGTTTAATGGAGTCTGACTTGAACCAAAAATGGCCAAGGTTTCTTAGTTTGATGATAATTTGACCATTTAATTGATTTTTGATCTTTAATTAGTCAATTGAATTCATGTTAAGATACCTAAAAAACCCTTAGTCTAATTAGTTAGTCTAAGTTCCTTTGAATTCAAATTTATGCAAGATCATTTTATCTGAATTTACATAGAAATAATTATTATATCTGTTAGAATTAGCTTAATATTTTATCCTAAATTTTTTATCATGTTTATCAAAATGACCAAAACTTTAGTCCAAAAGGTTCATACTAAATTTTATATTTCTTGAATCCCCCTAGACCAGTATATTGTTCACATGGGCTAAATTAAGTGGAGATCTTTTATTATATATTTTAAACTTAGTTTAAGACGTTATCCTAAGGTTTTTATCATGTTTACTAACATGAATAAAATCTTATGCTAAAATTATATCCTAAGTTTTATATTTCTTAGAACCTTATTAAGTCTATTTTATGTTTGTAGGAACATAGTGAACCTAGAAATGACAAGTGTCAATCTCATGAGGAGTCAATAGCATTAAATTTGGCATAGATGATTTGGCAAAATGTGATCAAATTTAAAAACATAAAGGACTCAGAATAAGAAAAAAATGATAAGTGTCAAGCCTATGAAGAGTTAATAAGTTAAACATCATGATCTATAGTGTGTGTTAACTCAAGCATAGAGGATTTGATGGTGGGTGATCAAAGTTGAAAAGTCAAAGGACTTAAGATGAGTGAGAGAGTGACAAGTTTCATCATCATGGGAAATCTATTAGAAAATCAATGGTACGTGGAGCAAAGGACTAAACCCAGTATACAAAGATTGATAGAGTGTGTTTGATTCATAGAATCAAGATCAATGGTGCAAGAGAAAGTTCAAATTTTAATAAATGCTAGAAATAATGTAGTAGTGACAAGTGTCACAACCATGAGGAATATGACAAAGCCACCAATGGTGTTCAACTTCTCAGCTCAAGATCAATGAACCACATTGATCCATACAAGTAAATATAATGGTACAAATCAAGACAAAATTTTCAAAGGGTTTAGAACCAATAAGAAAGTGAAACATGTTTTAAAATTACAAATTATCATATTTATAGTATTAATGAGCAGTATGCCATATCAATACCACATAAGTGAATAACTCAAAGTAAAAGATCTTGTAGACCCAAAAGTAGTTGAGCTATATTTGTCATCAGATGTTGAGGGTTGATTGTTCAAAGACCTAATAGGGTAAATAGAAGAACTTTTAAGGGAACCAATTATCAATGTCATATTGACTGATGAAAAAATTTAACAAATCCATGAAGATCAAGGATAAAATCAAAGGGCTAAAATTTCAAAGAGTTTCAAAGTCAATTAAGTTGTCACAATTTATTATTTTAAATCAAAACTTTGTAAATCATTTTGAAAGAATATTGTATCTTGTAAAAGCATGTGTAATTTATAAAGTGAATTATTTATAGGTTAGTCCATTTGTAAATTATCTGATTCTAGAATGTTTTATAAGGACAATGGTCCTTGACACTTTTGCAATTATCATTAGATATGATTGATAGACATACCTCATTGAGCCTTCTATAAAAGGGGTACTATCATTTGTTAAAAGGGGGGACTTCTTAGATCAAAATTTACTTTTTAAACTTGGAGCAAGAAATAAAAGCAAGGAATTATACAAAGTTTGTCAAATATTTGTCTATGCATTTGCTATCATGGTTACTTAGTTATCTAGTTTGATATTCATATTTGAATTATTTTTATGGATCCTAGATGTGTACATGTTAATGCAGAGTTGTCAATTTGTGCTTATGATAGGTTGATTTAAATTTCTTAGGTTTACTTCAATTTATTTACTCCTCTTGCATCTAGGATAATGTTATTTGATTGTAGAGGTAAAATTCTTAAAGTGAACTTGATTGCTTATTTGCATTACGTTTCCTTAGACATTTTCCTGATATATATTAGGATCTATGCTTATATAATATCATGTTATATATTGGTTAAATTCATGTTTGGATGAAATCTAAACTTTTTCATAATGTTTGTATTGTAGATCAAAAACACCTTCTTTCTACCGTACCCATCCTTTTTCTCCATTTTTTATCAATTCACTCTAGTTTAGCTTGTCATTGTAAATATCCATGTTAGCTTAGGGTTAGACTTTAGGGTTTGGACATCATTAATTGGACTTAGTTCAGATTAGTTTCATATTCACAAATATTTAGGACCATAGTTTGTCCCAATAACCATTTACATATTCATTTTATGAAATAATCATTTAGCTTGATCACTACTCAACCATAGATCTCAAAAAGATCACAACCAACAACTCATGTAATGGATTCTTTATATCCAAAAATGATAAGTATTTCTTAAACACTATATGAACCTACTAAAAAATTTAGGTGCATCAACACTAGCCTCCTAGGATGTACATGTGCACTAATGGAGGACAAATAATTTGAATAGGTTGATCCAGAGCTTCTTAGGCCTTGAAAATTTGCATGGGTCCTTATTTTTGCAAAACTAAGTGAATAAACATTTTACAAGGCAATTTGATGCATAGAAAATTGAGTTTCATTTTTTTTAAATGCCTAGGCCATAAAATGGCATCCAAGTGCCCATGCTTTGAATAAATTGAAATATCAATTATTGATATTTAATTCAATATTTTATATGCTTGCTAATTAAAATCCTCTTCACTGGCTCTGATAATATGTTAAAATACATAGAATGTAATAAACATGGATCTAGAAGAGATTTAATGAACAAAGCATAACAAAATGAACCTAGATAAATTAAAAACAACATAGGTATTTATCTTAGGAAAACCTCAAAGAGGTAAAAAACCTAGAAAAGTGATATTCAATATTGAGAAACAATAATAACCCCAATACATCAAATCTTCTTCATCTCACTCCTCACATAAATTCTTCACAAATTTTTCTCAAACAAGTGTTTGCCACACACAAGAATACTTAAATATTTTTATGTTTAATTTAATTACAATATGGTTAAAACCCTATTTATAATTATTCATGAGGGGATGTGATCATTAAGAAATAATGGGTCCATCCACCCTGATAAATACACTTAATAAACATTTGGTCAATATTAAATAACTATGATATGATTATTTATTTTTAGAGGTTTACACCTTGAGTAAATAAATAATAGATTATTATTTATTTAATTACTTACCAATGTAAGCCAAGAACTAACAATAACCACTTAGACATTAATTGGTCTGACAACTTGCAGCTCATAATGAAGTGGTTAGTAGACTCATTAGGCTCTTGTTTGATGTGTAAGAATTATTGTATTTCAATATGGAGTAATTTTTTCATGTCAAAATATTTGACTAATTTAAATATTATCTATTTAAAAGAGTTAATTAAAGATTCAAGAAGATGATGGTACTAATCTAAAGTAATTGCCTCAAATAATTTTTAGAACAAAGTTTTTCGACTATATCTCAAAGTTAGAGTTCTCTACTTGTAATGGTGTAAGACTTGATGTGGGAATTGGTATCTCTATTTCCCATATATTATAGAAGTTCAATAAATGGGAGAGGTATGATAACTCCTTGAGTCATGTGATAAAGAGGTCCTTAATGTATTCACCATAAGTTACCACTGTGCTAAAATATATCAAAATATCATCTAAACAACTTGAAGAAGGGGGATTTAGATAAGCTATATGAGTGAAGCCTCCAGAGGAAAAAATGTCTCATGAGTTGGTAGAGGATAATAATTTAGAAAATATTTATCTAATTATGTGGATTTTGAAAACATATGATGATATGGTGGTAAAGAGTTAAATACTGATTGATGGTATGTAACTAGGTGGAGTGTATGGGGGATGAGCACCAATTGACACATAATTGGGTGGAATATAGGGGTATTTATCTACAAGTATATAGTTATACGAACATAAATAATTCAATGTACTATAAGAAATATTATTAAGAGTTATATATGAGGGATAGGTTCCAAAAAGAGTCTAATTAGATGAAGTATAAAAAGGATGCATGTTGTTATCCATACTACTAGGAGTATATAAGGAGATAAAACCTCCTATACTTGGTAAGGGGGAGAATATTTTGGATGTGTATGGCTTTTACTTAGATCAAGTTATTAGGAGACTATAAAAATTTGGTAGAAAGAGGATGGATATGGTTTTTAATGTTTGGATAAACTTATTTAGTTGATATACCTATTTGATAAGAATATTTGTTACTTCGTAGGTCTAGAATGTGTCCCGTCAATGTGGAGATGATACCATTCAAATTAGTAGTGGTAAATTATTTGAGCACCTCCTTTACAATTTGTTTGAAAGGAACAGGATGATATCCCCAAATGAACTAATTTGTATACGATTATTCATGATAAATCACATTATATTTTTTATATGATTTAGACTAGAATGGTTTCACATAAAAGACAAGGGAGGAAACTTCACTGTATATAGTTCTTCTTGTATGGTCTAAATCCTCTCATTATACTAATTGAATCTTGTGATTATATGAAAATAGGGGGTTTTCAAACTAACATGAGGTAAAATTAAAATATGTGGATACAAAATATCTATCTTTGTTAGTTAAATTCATCTCATTACTATTATAAGTCTATGAGGAGTCTCATAACTCTTGTAGAAACATATTATATTTTGTGTGTGGGATAAAATAGGAAGGAGATGGATTTTCAAGAGATGATAAAGTAGGAAGGAGATGGATTTTAAATCCTTATATTATTTGTATAATAAAAAATATCCCAAATAGAAAATTAAGGTTCATCTTGGGTTTAAAATTTTTTCTTGAAGACAACTAGGCCAAGGAATTTTTTAAAATCGTTATCAAACATATTCCTGGGGTGTATGGACACATGCATAATAAATGGAAGAGGAGAAAGATGAATGAAATAAAAGGAAACAATGTGTAAAAATCTAAAAGGAAAATCCTTTCATGTCAAGTTAAATATATTTGTGTGCATGGAAAATTATTCATTAACCTTATGCACTAAACTTCCTAGGTTCAAGATAAAATGACCAAAACTGATTGATGGTTAATGTAACTAGTCATATAGATAAATATGTCAAACTCATTAAATGTGACAATTTTTTTGAATTTGATAAACTACCTTCTTCATATTATGAAACATATGTCTCAATGGCTGCTCCCTTTTGTACCTATAATCTTATTTTCATATGTTGTGTTCATTTAAGGAAGTAATTTTATATTAATAATGACCAGAACATCCTAACTCTAATAGAACTATGTAACATGACTCTTGATCAATATTTATTTCTCTAAATAGAGATAATTTATGTTAAATCACTTGTGGTATTTGATAGAATTGATTGTGTTGGTCTCTTATAAGTAGTGTTATTCATAACATAAAATTAAAATGGGATTAGGCTAGACCCAAGGATAAATGAATAAAAACAAACACAAATGTTTTCTTGTTAGAGGGATAAATGAATTCTTCTAGCTATTTTTGTTCCTACTAGTTTAGTTTTCAAATATAATACTCAATTGGCTGATTATCAAATGTGGGAGTGGATTTCATCATAATAAATATATACAAGGCTCATACTTTATGTTTTTTTTAATTTATTTCACTATTAAATGAGTGACTACATGTGGGAAATTTCTTACCACATGTGAATTCAATTTTTATAAGAGCATCATCCAAAGAAGTTATAATATGTGTGTTGAAATATGTTTAAAATATAATATTATTTTTAATTTTTAATATCTTGGTCTAAGTGAAAACAACGAGTTTGAAATCCCTTAAGATAAAAATGATTCCATTCTAATCATCCCAATTCTTACTTATACTATTGAGGATAAAACTAAAAGATTTTTTCAATTAAATAATAAAGTGTATGCATTCTTGATGCTGAGAAAAATAACAAAAAAGTCAAAATCCACCTTTAAAAATCCACTTGTACATGATATTTTAAGATTGTATAGCACCTTAGTTTTGTACATTTGGAAAACTTAGACCTTGGTTATTCCTCTCAATCCTTCAACTTTCCCACTTTCACAAGTCTCACATCTACTCTATCTTTGTGCCCCTTGGCCTATATCTCTTAGTCTAACCATTCTTATTTTGATGACCTAGGTATTTTATCTTGCGTATAATTCTTCTAATATACTTAACTTTCATCTCTACAAGTTCAAAACATGCACCTATTTTCCTACTCCCATGACACTAACGTATGGGAAAAATAATATCATTAATGTTATTTTCCTATCCTAACACAAATGTTTAGTGCCCTAGATTCATCCAATTTTCAAATTAAACATAAGATAATAGTAATCCTAAGTGTTTTAATTCAATTTAATACTCCAAACGGGTTGATATAAATATAATATCAACCCTAATTCATTCCTCACCTATAAGACCTAGAAAACTACCAAAGAGACAAAGGTGACTTATCAAAAACACTCTATCAAGAATTAAATTAAACAAATATTTCCTATTTCCATACCATCTATAGGTAAAAAATATCTACAAATTTTAAGTATTAAAGTAACATCCTAAGATATTTAATTACCAATTTACAAACTAGGTCACTATTATACTTGTTTTACACATATTGTATGATTCACACACAAACTAACATGTAAAAGAGAACTGCATGAATCTAAGGTCCTCTTCTAGATTATTTGGTATGTAGGTAACCCTATATAATAGTGGTGTCTTTGGGATTATCTCAACACCATGTATCCACTAATGTTTTTTTATCAAAGATCACTAATATTATGAAAACTAGGTTTTGCCATTTCACAAGGAGTGATTGCCCATGACCCAAATATGAATGCACTAGAATGAAGGTTAAGTAAAACCCAAAAGCATCCAAGTGGTTGAATCTTATTTTATTAGATAATATCTACATGACACTGGCATCAAACCTAAATAATAGCATCGACACAACCATCCCAAGAAGACATTAATTTCTAGAGTGTCAAGAGCATTCAATCCAAGATCTAACTATTATTCTAGAATCTCCTTCTAGTCTAATTTCTACTTGTTCAATATGTATAACTACATTAGGATCAGAACAAGATAATTACATAATTTTTTTTCATTTCTATATCTAGCAAAGTTGTATTTTCTATATTTTGACTATCTCAACATAATAAATTTAGTGTATGTGTATATCTAAGTTTAGCAATTAATTGGATTGATATATATATGATTATCACCCTTGTGTCATTTAATTTATATATACCCATTTAACCTTAGATAAACCCTATCTATATTTTTAGGGTTATACATTTTGTGAACTACATCCATGTGAATACAAAAAAAATTCTTGTCTAGGTCTTTCAATCCTCCTAGGTTTTAGCTTGTTGTGATGTATTTTCAGATCTAAAGATTTACCCTATGGTTTTACCTCTTCTAGTCATAAGGGCTTTATGTGATTATGATTTCGAGTGGATTCTTCCCCGAATTGTGCATTTTGGGATCTAAATAAGTTCGTTTCAAAATTTATCTAATGTATTTTCTACTAATAATTTTATGTGCAAAAACTTCTTTTTATTTGCCATAATATTGTACAAATTTTTAAAATTTTAAAATTTACTATTTTTTATAAATTTAGATATATAGGATATCCATTTAATTTTGTTTCCCTATTTTTTTGGGTTCATATTATTTCCTATTTTAAAATAAAACTTATCTTATATATTCAAAAAACTCAACCAATAATCTAAAATTATTATATCCCTATTAGATCATGGTTTCTAGTTCTTTAGTAGGTGTAAGCCTTTCTTATCATATTCTCATATAAATTTTTATAACATTTCAAATGGATAAAAATAATATACTTCCTCATAAAAACCCTAAGGAAGGTGATAGATTTAATCCCTCTAACTAGGTCCAGGCTATCACTTATCTAAGGTGTAAGGTGGATAACACTATAGTTTAAAATGAAGATAATCTCTCAAATAACTATGGTTTATGATTTTGAAAACCTAAAGGGATAAATTAGTAATTTTACCAAGATAATGCATTATTTACAAAATAAAAATTAGAATCTAAATTCAAAGATCACTTTATTGTGAAACTATATTTCCTATATAAAGAATCCACTTTATGCTAGTATGAACCATGTGTTTTTATCTTCACATAATAATCATGTGCATAATAAAAATCAATATTGGAATCCAAACTCACATACATATAATGACAATGATTACACAAGTGAAAAAAATCTTACCAAGAGGTCAAGTAAGATTCTAAGGGAGATGTTTAGAATTAATGTGATCAACTTAACTCCGATGCATGCTACACAAAAATATAAATACTACTATACATATCATAGAATTCATGGTCACCATAGATATTATTGTTTTGAACTTAAAATCAAGATACAAAATATAAATTCTCCTAAATCAAAGGTGCCAAATGAACAAAAATGGGTACCAAAAGATCCTCCACAACAAAAGGAAAATCCTTTACCAAATATACCTCAATATTTAATTGATACATCATTAAAGGTGGATGAGCCTTCACACAATGTGAAAGTTTCCAATGTTTCAAAACCTTCAAAATACATACCAAATATTCTAATGAATGATCCAAAATAAGACATTTTGAAAGAATAATCCCATATGGTAATGTTACAGAATGATCAAAATGCATATTTATATAATGGTAAAGATCGAATGTGAAATGATTTTATAGTTTATATCCCATAGGTTTCCAATGATAAAAAAAAAACATTCATTTACAATAACAAAGCTTCAATCTATGGTGTGGTTAGTTTTTCATACACACATAATCAAATTGTTAAACTATTTGTTTAAAAGTCATTATTCAAAATAAAACACTGATCTTGAATGTACCCTTTAATATTTGCTACATATGTGATCATAATTATGGTAAGAATGTGCATGCCACTTATAAGCCTTGATGTGATCACATTTTTATATGTTCTCTAATAATATATCTACTTAGATATATTCCTTTTATATACTACATTATTACTTTCACAAATTATATAATTGCCTTATCCTTTTTAGGTGAGCTAACTACTAGTTTATATCTCTACCTCACCTCAAATGGGGGGTAATATTAATGCGGAAATGTCATATAGGCATGTTCTCCACACTTGAATAATTATTTAGATTTAGTGGGTGCATGATTTAGAAGCATTTTCTCCACATTCATTTAGTATGTTGTACTTATATCAATTTTTAGATTTAATTGGGGCATGTCATACATGCATGTCTTCCACAAATATATAGTTATTATATTTATTGGGTTAATTATTTTGAATAATTTCTCCACATTCATTCAACATATGTTACTTATATCAATTCCTATATTTAGTGAGGTCATACTTTGGAAGCATATTCTCCATACGTATTCGATAATCAACATCTCTAGTTTATAGTGGGGGGATGTTTTGGAAACATATTATCAACATTGGTAGTTATATAAGTTTTCATATTTATCCATATATAGTGTGGTAATGCATTGGAATCGATTCCTTCACACTTACAGATTTATCTAAATTGGCAAAAATATAGTTATATGATTCATATTCATAGTTGTGGAATAATTATATACATTGGTACTATTGTTATACATAGTTTCAACATGATACATATATAAGGTATATATGATATGTAACATGTGTCTAATATTGTAAAATCAAAATCAATTTCATATTCTAAAACTCTTTTATGGGTTGTTACCATATGACAAACTTTTATCTTGTTGATACCCTATGTAATTCTACAAAAATCTATTGAGCCAAACTATTGTAGTAGTTAGTTCACCTTTTCATATTTTTTGATGAGGCCAAGATATGCTCGATAAATTTATAATAAATGACCTCATCTTACTCTCTCTTTCTATTAAGTTTGATTGCATTTTGTAACTTTTATTTTGATCTAAGATGAGTTAGGATGTAATTATCCATCTTTTGTTGATTGTGATTCTAACGTTTAAAAACCTGTAATTCCTAACAAGTGTGTTAGAAAATTCAAGTTTTGCAATAAAACAGGTCATCATCAGGCTAAAAAACAAATATGAAGTGGATTGCATGTTTTTGGAAGCATTGGAATCAATTTAGCTTAGTTTCGAAACTCCACCATACTATTTCAAGTTGTCACATTTTTAGACTTAGCTCTAAAACTCTATATTTAAGCTCCAAAATTATCTCAATTAGCTTTGATAATCCTATAGATAAGCTCTTTAACTTTCACAGCTAGATATGGAACTGATAAGGATCTATTCCAAATGGCCAATGATCTGTCAGGTTAATGATCCCATTAAATCAAGAGTAGATTCCTGATTTTTGTATTTACAGATCCAAGACATTTATCACATAGCTGGACATCCAACCACATCTTGATTCAACATATATTTTGGGTAAGATTCAGTTCCATCATATCTATGAAACAATTACAACCATCAAAGAATCTATATATATAGACCTGGGAATTTAGGAAGTAATATAAGAAGATCATTGAATAATAGAGAGAAAAGGATATATTAGTACATTTTTGTAATATAGAACATTTTATCAATGAAATAGCCATTTCTATTTTGAAAGTAAATTAAATTGTTCAATCCTGTTTCTAGGTAGAGCGAGGGCCCACTCCTCCAAAGAACCAGGATCTTCATTTTTGGTTGGTATTTATATTTTATTCACAAAAGAAAATAGGTAACTCTGTTAAATCTATAAATGCTTCCAACTCCTTAAAGTTAAAATTTGTTGTAAATTTGGTCCTGCAGGCATTTCAGCTTAAATTCTCATTTCTTTGCAATCATTTTCCAGCAATCTATTTCATTCTACAAAAGTGTGTTTATTTCCAGCAATCTATTTTATTCTAGAAAAGTGTGTTTATTTTTAGCAATCTATTTTATTCTACAAAAGTGTGTTTATTTCTAGAAATCTATTTCATTTTACAAAACTGTGTTTATTTCCAATGATTTATTTCATTTCTGCAACATGTGTCTACTTTTGGTAAATTTGCATAGTTTGATTCCAATAAGGTTTTAACCAAGAAGTCCTCAAGACATTAAAAATCCCCCAAAAAAAAAGAAAAAAAAGATACCTAACATAAATTACTAAATTGCTATGTTTCTTCTTGTTGCATATAGCTTTAGACACAGCCTTGGTTAAATATGACATCAGCAGGAAGTTGATTAAATGAAGGGAATGACAACACCCATCATTTTTGGTGCCATTACTGGGGACTCACTAGTTGGAATTTTCTAATTACGTGTCAATAAAAGCAACAATCATTCATTTAGTAATTAAAAAAAAATTCCCTAATTTATGAGTAGACCATGAGACTCCAAGGGTAGATTTCTCCCCAAAATATCTAAAAAATAATTTCCATCATCCTTTAGTTTAAGAAAGGATGTTGAGAAAGAATTAGAGGCACCATTATCACCTACAAGACAAGAAGTAAAATTGCCATTTTTGGAATTTTTGGATCAATCACCAGAACCAAGTAGAACCTTAGGGAGGAGGATTATTTCTCAAGATTCATTGAGGGAAAGTTTTTATTCTCAATTTAGTAGTCAACCTCCTACTCTTGACTTTTCACCATCCTCAAAACAGAGCACATACCACATTGACTGGGAGAAGGGACTAGAAAATACTAGAGAGATTACATGAGAAGATGGAAGAGAACTTGAGAGAACCTTTACCTATCTCATTCAGATCAAGGATGATGAAACCACTATGAAAAACATTTCACATACACACTTGCACACATTTAGAGAAATGTCATCTAAGGATCCTAACCAATTTTTATTTGAGTTTAAAGTACTATGTTAGACTTATGATTACAAGATAGATAATCAAAAATTGAAGTTGTTTCCATGTACTCTAAAGGATGCAATAATGAGGTGGTTTATGGGATTAACATCTAATTCTATTGCTAATTGGGAACAAATGGAAACTATCTTCCTAGACAAATATCAAGATTATTGTAGAGGAAGAAATTGAAAGGAATAATTTTTCAAAATCAAACAGGAAGAAGATGAAAATATGAAAGATTATTTGGATAGATTCCTCTTTGTGAGTAATATATGTGGATTTGTACTTTAAGAAGATTTAAGTAAAACCATTTTTCTCAAAGGTCTAGATAATGAATCTAGAAAAACCCTTGATTTAATTGGTAGAGGAAACATTGCTCAATTAAGAATGGATGAAATCATAAAAACTTGTAGAAATTATTCAAGGACAAGGGGTGGACCTAAAAAGGGGGAAATTTTGAAAATTTTGAATCCAAATATGAACAAATTGATGGATGAATTGGAAAACTTTAAAATAGACATATTAGTTCAATTAACCTCCACTATGGATGAATTGCAAGCTAAATCAAATTCCCAACTTGAACCATTAGCCATGTATTGTCTTAGATGTAATAAGAATCATGCAATAAGGGAATGTCCTTTGGATAAAATAGAAGTATGTCTTGTCTATGAATCTAAAGAACATGATACTCACACTTGTTATCTTCTTCCACTCATAAAATATCAGCTCAAACAAACCAATACATCATCCACCACAAAATAATTAAATTTTATTTAGAGACAACCTAACCAAGGATAGTTTATGCCAAGACCAACTCTTAATCCCTAGATGATGCCATGGGAAGCTCAAATAGTACCACAAAGTTGGGGATATCCACCTTGGGCCCCTTAACCCACATGGCATCCTTGGGATTGGCCAAGTCAATCTTTGTATACTCAAGGACATCAACAACCTTGGGTTGGTCAAGAAAATCCTTATGCTTGTCCATAACCTAGATGGGGCCCTAATAATTATGTGCAAGGGAAGACATATCCAAATTGAAACCAATAAGCCATAATGGGACCTCCAACACAAAATCCATAGGTTGAAAACATAATCCAAACACAAATGCCAGCACAACCAATAGTAAACCCAAGAAATAAACAAACAACTCCTTTATACGAAATAAAACTAGAAAAATTAGTTGATTTAAATACAATGGATTATAAAAACATTCAAACCAGATCTAGCAAAATAGTTAGTAGTCCACCTGTTATAATTACTAAAATTACAAAAGAAGCTAAAACCCCTAGCATAGTTACACTTAAGGAAAATGACAAAGAAAAAGATAAAGAACCAGAAAGAAATTATATTGAGATTCCATTTCCATAAAGACTTCAAGAAACCATATAACTTAAGGAATCTAAATTGGTGCAAGAACTAAGAAGATTGAATATTGAAATACCATTGTTATAAGCAATTAAGGATATTCTAGAGTTGAACAAGTTAATCAAACTATTATGTTTTAAAAACCCTAGATGAAAGAAGCAGTACCCCAAGACTATTTAGGTAGATAGGAAACTTGCTAATTTATTAGCAAGAAAACTCCTACTACCCAAATATGGAGATCCTATAAGCCCTATTATTTCTATTTCTATAGGGAATAAGGATATACATAATCTTTTGATTGATTTGGGTGTAGTTATCAATGTAATGATAGTGGACACTTTGATAATATTACCATTAATAGGCACACAACCTACTAATACCATATTACAAATGGTAGAGTATTCTGTAGCAAAACTAGGAGTTATTGAATATGTGGTAGTAATGGTGGAACTATGGGAATATCTATTAGACTTCCTTATCTTAAATCCAAAAGTAAAACACTTGGTTATCCCATTATTTTGGGGAAACTATGGTTAGCTATAGTTGTTGCCTTAATTGATTGCAAGTCAGGTGATATGACTATTTCAAATGGTAAGAATTCTAAGAAAATTTCATTATATCCCTTTGCATGATGTTTTATTGATAAATAAGAGAAACTATGGGTTGATAATCCTATTATTAATGAGCAAAATCTATCTTCTTTGGCTATGATAACATTGCAAGATCATGTATGGGAAATAGATGATATGGTTAATCCTTCATTAAATGAACATCAATCATTATTGGAGTAGTCAGGATTAGTTTTGAAACATGCAAAATCTACTCTGGAACCATCATAATTAGTTTTAGAACCACACCAATTCTCTACAAATGAAGATAATTTCACCCCAGAGGAACACGATTTATCTTTACAAGAGGAAGGATCTATAGCTTTAGCTTTACAAAAATATCAGGAGATGATGAAGAATTTTTTGAAAATAGCAGTAATGAGGAGTTCAACCTACAACAAGATAAGTATCATAACTCTTCCTGCTATCCTTTGTCTAGCATTCTACCTCTAGGAACTTTTGAAGATGTTGCTACATATCATATGTTGTTACCACATGCTTGTCCACCAAATACCTTAATGGAACCCTTTCAACAAATCAGTTCATCATATCTTTGAACCAAACATGTTGAGATTTAACCAAGAAAAAATTTGAATATTAATAGCTGGTTAAACAACAATGAAGAAGTCAAACTATTTGATGTTCTGAAGGATCATACTAAAGATTTTGCTTAGGACTATAGAGATGTGAACAGAATTCATCCAAGTATCTGCACCCATCACATTTATACTAAAAACATTAGACCAGTTAGGAAACGTCAGAGAAGGATTAATCTAGCCTTAAGGGATATAGTCAAACAAGAAATTGAAAACTATTACAAGTAGGTTTTATCTACCCTATCTCAGATAGCCACTGGGTGTCTCCTCTTGTAATTGTCCCTAAAAAGAATGGAAAATGGATAATTTGTGTTGACTATAGGGAACTTAACAAAGTTACCTCAACAGATTATTTTCCCTTACCATTCATAGATCAAGTCTTAGACAACCTTTCAGGTAAATAGTACTTTTCCTTCTTGGATGGATTTAGTGGATATAATTAAATCAGATTTGCTATTGAGGATCAGGACAAAAATACATTTACTTATCCATGGGGTACCTTTGCTTATAGGTTATTGCCATTTGGACTTTGTAATGCTCTAGCAACCTTTCAAAGAGTTGTATTAGCAATTTTTGTAGACCTAACAAATGACTATTTGGAGGTATACATGGATGACTTTACTATGTATGGAGATACATTTGATGATGCCTTAAAAAATTTGGACAAAGTATTAACAAGATGTGAACAACATCACTTGTCTCTTAGTCATGAGAAATTTTTTATGATGGTTGATGAAGGTATCGTATTAGGGTACCATATTTCAAAAAGAGGAATTTAGGTTGACCAAAACAAAATCAAGATTATTTCAGACTTTCCTATTCCTCAAACTCCCATATATATCAAATCATTTTTAGGACATGTTGGATACTATAGGCATTTTATCAAGGATTTTAGTAAAATTATTGCCCCCAAGTTTAAATTGCTTACCAAGGACTATGAATTTCTTTGGGATGAACAGTGTTAACATTCTTTTGAAGAAATTAAAGAGAAATTACTAACTGCCCCAATATTGCAAGGACCTAATTGGGAGAAACCTTTTCACATCCAAACTGATGCCTCAAACACCTCAATTGGTGCATTTTTGGGATAGAAAGATGAAGAAGGAAGAATGTATGTTATTTACTATCTCAGTAAAAATCTTACTCCCATTGAAAGAAATTACACTACCACTGAAAAAGAATTCTGGCTGTGATCTATGCAATCAATAAATTTAGACATTACATTATAGGGTACAAAATATTTATACATACAGATCACTCATCAATTAAATATTTAATGAAAAAACCAATGGTTAGAAGTAGAATAATTACATGGTTATTACTTCTACAAGAATTTGATATTACCATTGTGGACAATCTAGGCAAATCTAATGTGGTAGTTAATTTCTTGTCAAGATTGACCACTATAGGGGAGCAAAATCTAGTCAAGGATAACTTTCTAGATGAACAATTGTTTGTTATTTTAGCTAATACACCATGGTTCGATGACATGGCAAATTATCTTACAACAGGGAAGTTTCCTCCTTTCACTAAAAAGCAAATAAAAAATTAATCAAAACTAGTGCACAGTTCAAATGGTTAAAAGGAATGTTATTTAAATGTGGTCCTAATTTGGTTTTACATAGGTGTGTGAGAGAAGATGGAGTCTTTGACATCCTCCAGGCATGTCATGATGAACCAAGTGGAGGACACTATTTAGTGAAAAGAATAGCTCACAATATACTTGGCATTGGTTACTATTGGCCATCTCTATATAAAGATGTGAAGAGATATATCAGGTGGTGTGATCCTTGTCAAAGGATGGGACAACCAACCATTACCAATAAAATGCCTTTGCAACCATAAGTAGTGATTGAACCATTTGAGAGATGGGGATTGGATTTTTTTGGACCCTTTAATTCTCCTTCATATGGAAAAGAGCACATTTTCATGTGTAATAATTATGTAACAAAATGGGTAGAAGTGTAGGCTTCAACAAATGCCACTGAAGAAGCAATTAATGATTTCCTTTAGCATAGAATTATGGTAATGTTTGGAGCACCAAGAATCTTAGTTTCTGACTACGGACCATAATTTATGTCTAATATGATCTAGGCCTTCACAATGTATTATCAAATCAATGATAGGAAGTCATCTCCCTATCACCCATAAGCAAATGGACAAGGAGAAGTAATAAATAGAGATTTAGAAAACATCCTCACTAAAATAGTTGAAGCTGAAAGAAGAGTTTGCGTAAAAAGACTACCTGAAGCTGTCTGGGCTTACAATACAACTTGGAAAACAATGACAAGGTTTTCACCATATGAGTTAGAGGCACCTAGAACAACAAACATGCTCTGATACCAACTTGTCAGGATCTTGCTCCTCAATAAGAGCACAATATGATTACCTCTTGTATAAGCAACTAAACATGGAATTTAACTAGAATGAATAAGTAACTAGAAATATGAAACAACATAGGATATGAGAGACAATACACAATTGTATTAATATTCATCCAGAAGGAAATACAATAAAGAAGTCACCACACTTCTTCTCACACCTCTAGAACTCCCACACTTCTAGGGTTCACCAGTAATTCTCCTCCTACACTTCACTCTCTCAATCACGGTCACAACAACCAACTCAAACATAGAGTTGTTGTTCACCTCCACCAGTCAGTAACAACACTACCAGTACACCAAGTACACAACCATACTCCAAGTAGATCTTCCTTTCCTTGCTACCACCTGCAAATCAATAGACCTTACTTACCATGTAGATATCTCTACACCCTGAACAACCCTTGTCCTTGCCTCACCAAGTCCTTATGATTCTTCAACCAATACCCTAGTGGATCTTCTACCAGAACTTACACAACCTGCAACTCTATCTGATCATACACACTTAGCACCCCTTTGGAATTAGGAGGAACACACCTTGCTTTCTTCCCTCTGAAGGAGCTAATATTTGTTCTCTTACTCTCTAGCAGACTTTTACAATACAGTCCATGAGTCTATTATATAGATTGCATGCATACAATAATTAGACTTTCTTAATTACAATAATTAGACTTGCAACTCCAAGACTAAAATAAGTCTTTACATGCAAATTGACAGTCCAAAAATAGACTAGTCTAGAACCCGCATGCAAACTGCATGCACACACAGGTTGCCGATGTCAGCTCCTTCCTTACCAATGTCAACTAACTTATAACCGATGTTGGTTGATTTTGCACTGTAATATGACCGATGTCAATTGATCAGACTGACGTCAGTTTCCCTAAAACTTGTTCTGCAACTCAACAACCTCCCAAAAACCTCCTTCCATGTTTGCATCAGTGAAGCTTTTGGCTCCACAACCTAACAATCTCCCACTTGGAGATAAATAGTTGCACTATACCTGTACCTATACACCATCTAATTTGTTTCTTGGTTTGTATCCCTCTTCAAGCTCAATCTTGAAGACCAACCACCACAACACCTATGGTGCACCTCATGTCATCTAAGTAACCTGCCACATCCAAACCTACAACTCCATGTAGTGAAGTCCTTGACCCTGCATAACATGAATCCCTATTGTTGGTCCCTCTTAGATACCTAAGAATCTACCTTCCCCAAATTGGCTTCAAACTCTTCGACAACTCCCACTACTTGAGAAAACTCAGGCCTACACTAGACCTTATGTGATTTCAAACACTGTTCTAAGCTCAGCTTGAACTATTCATCCCTTGGTGTGCTTACCGATTCTGCATCCTACATCTTGAACCTCGCCAACCCCTCCACATCAGCTCCCACTAGAGACAAAAAATCTCCATGTCTCTTATGCTAAAGAGTTTCACTACTCCTAAATTCTTCATGACATACCTCTAAACTAATTTTACCTTTAGCTTAGAAAATCCTTGCATGTGTAACCTTTCAACAAGCAACCACACCACATACAGTAATAGGATAATGTTGCGACCATTATCCAACCTAGTAAAGAAAACATAATGGTTACATTGACCTTGACCAAATCCATGGTTTGTCATACACTTGTCAAACCTATACCACTGTCATGTAGCTTCTTCAAGACCATATATCTTGGCCTTCCATCTCATGTATCCATCCACTCTCTTCTCTAACCTGGGAATCCATCTATTTGTTAGTGTTGGTAACTCTACCAAATCTCCTGCTTGGTTCTCTTCTGAAGAATTCATGCCATGCTCCCACTATTTCCTAGATTCTACCTTCATTGCCTCTTCACGTCTTCTTGGTTCTTGACCATCAATAAGTAATAAGTAAGAAGGTGAACAATGAATATGAGGTCCACTTACCCTTTCAGTCCTCCACATGGGCATTTGAGACTCCTTGATAGCTTGCTATCTGCCCAACATTCGTTCCAGTGACCGATCTCAGCCATCTCTCAATCTGCACCTGATCGATGTTAGTTTTCTACATTGACCCTGTCTATCGATGTCAGTTCCCTGACCGATGCTAGTGTACCTTCTGCCAACATCGATTCCTATATGACCAATGTCAATTCTTGTTGCCTCACACCACTGACTCTACTGATCTGCACATGACCAATGTTGGTGCCTATCTATTTGATGTTGGTTCCTCTTGACTGACACTAGTACTTGTGTTTTCCTGTGAGTGATGAATTTTTACCCGCAAGCTCATTTTGGATCAAACCCTTGTCCATATCAACATAGCCCTGCTAAGAATAATTCAGTCCCCTCAGTTGATATCTATCTGTCATCTCCTCCATGAACACCAAGGCTTCCCAGTTCTTAAGTTTGTCAAAGATATCTATCTTTCACTTAAGAACATTCATTCCCTTCTTACACATGTGACCAAGCCTAAAAAGCCACATCTCTACAACAGAAGGTGAATCAGTAATATAAGTAGATAGATAAAGGATACTTACTTTCTTACCACTGTCTAATTCAAGTGCATCCACTGTGAGAGTTACTGTGCATCTCTCATCACCCAAATTTCTTGAAGAAATTAGACTCATCTCCAAGACTAGAACCTGCATGACCTTCTTCAACACTTGTGTGTTACCCATCTACAATTTCAGCTTCACTTCCCCTTTGCCAACAATCTAACAAGGCTCACCAACCCCTAAATAAATCTCTCCAAAGTCTCCCTGGACATACTCTTGAAAAGATGCTCTATTTCAGGTTGCATGGAAAGAGGCAAAAGAATCTGTAAACCAAGACTCTACTTTATCTAGAGCAACCTATGCAATAACACCTGTAACATCTACTTCTACAAGCTGATCTTCTACCGACCAACAATCTTCCTTTACCTACTCTTTCTTTCCATCAATCAAACCATTCATGCTATTCAGTTTCTCCATTCATAGATTACTTTCTTCTACCATTGCTATAATCCCACTCAATCTAAAACCCCTGAGAGTGACTTGTAATCAACAAATACTAACCAAATCTGAACCACCTGTTAGTCAACCCAACCAAAAGCTCTGATACCACTTGTCAGGCACCTAAAACAACAAACATGCTCTGATACCAACTTGTCAGGATCTTGCTCCTCAATAAGAGCACAATATGATTACCTCTTATATAAGCAACTAAACATGGAATTTAACCAGAATGAATAAGTAACTAGAAATATGAAACAACACAGGATATAAGAGACAATACACAATTGTACTAATATTCATCTAGAAGGAAATACAATAAAGAAGTTGCCACACTTCTTCTCACACCTCTAGAACTCCCACACTTCTAGGGTTCACCAATAATTCTCCTCCTACACTTCACTCTCTCAATCACAGTCACAACAACCAACTCAAACACAGAGTTGTTGTTCACCTCCACTAGTCAGTAACAATGATACCAGTACACCAAGTACACAACCATACTCCAAGTAGATCTTCCTTTCCTTACTGCCACCTAAAAATCAACAGACCTTACTTACTTTGTAGATATCTCTACACCCTAAAGAACCCTTATCCTTGCCTCACCAAGTCCTTATGATTACTCAACCAGTACCCCGGTGGATCTTCTACCAGAACTGGCATAACCTGCAACTCTATCTGATCATACACACTCAGCACCCCTTTAGAACTAAGAGGAACACAGCTTGCTCTCTTCCCTCTGAAGGAGCTAATATTTGCTCTCTTACTCTCTATCACACTTTTACAATATATCCCATGAGTCTATTATATAGATCTCATGCATAGAATAATTAGACTTTCTTAATTACAATAATTAGACTCACAACTCCAAGACTAAAATAAGTCTTTGCATGCAAACTGATAGTCCAAAAATAGATCAGTCTAGAACCCGCATGCAAACTACATGCACACATAGGTTTCTGATGTCATCTCCTTCCTTACTGATGTCGGCTGACTTATAACCAATGTCGGTTGATCAGACCGATGTCGGTTGCCTTGCAACTTATTTTGCAACTCAGCAACCTCCCAGCAACTTCCTTTCGTATTTACATCAGTGAAGCTTTTAGCTCCACAACCTAACATTTAGTCTATGGGAAAATTCCTTATTGCCTATTGAGTTTGAACTATAGACATTGAGGATAATAGCTAGGGTGGGAATTGATTTGGATGTAGCTCAAAAGGAGATAATCCTTCAAATCAATGAATTGGATGAATTTAGAATGGAAGTACTTCACCAGATAGAGATAATCCAATGTCAAAGGAATCATTGGCATGATTCACATATCAAGGAAATACAATTCAAAGTAGAAGACTGGGCATTTTTGTTTGATTCTAAGTACCAACAATTCAAAAGCAAATTAAGAACCAGATGGTTGGGACCTTATCAGATCAAGTAGATATTTGACAATGGTTCTATCTAATTATTTCCCATTGATGGTAGTAGATGAATACTCTTGGTCAATGGACACAGGCTAAAACTTTATAAGAATCCTCTTACTAAGGATGAATTCTTGAATCAAATTGAAGCAAACAAAGAATTTGATCATATGGAAAAATCTAGTTCTTCTAGAATGATCAAATAATCAAATGAAAAGATTCAGAATAAAGGGAAGAGGATGAAAACCAGTAAATGGCATTCTCTTCTTAAAAAAAAGAGGATGAAAACTAGTAAATGGTGTTCTCTTCTTAAAAAAAAGAGGATCAATTGAAAACCAGTGATGACGGTTGATATTCTCAAATAAATGGCTAATTCAAATAAAACTTTTTTTATTCTAGCTATTTTTTTTCTAACCATTTTTTAGGAATGATGAGTCATCATGATAGAGAGATTACATCATCAAGGATGGTAATTATGTCTTTAACTTGTTAAAGGTTAAATTGAAAGTTTTCACTATGATTAGACTTAATTTATAAAGATTAGTATGATGAGTCATCTATTGTACATCATGGTTAAATATGCAAAATCATGAGAAGGATATTGATGATGGAATGAGTTGGCAGATAGTCATAGAGAATCATTCTTATTATTGCATCAACAAAGTAAAAGTTAGCTATAGAAAAATTTCAAAAGAGATATGTTGAATTACCTTTGTCAATTTCACAACTGAGTACAGTAGTTTTGTAGTCAAAAGTACTAAGTTATACAGCTGAGTACAGTAATTTTCCTATCGAATTCCCCAGATCAGCAATTGAATCTGCTAGTTCCACTACCAAAATCATCATTTCCACTGATAATAGAAGAAATATTTAGCTAACTTATGTAAGATTCAAGAAGAATGAATCAAGGGAATCAAAAAGAAGTTAGAACCAAAAAAATGATACCCAACTCCTTACAGATGAAGAAGTAACAACTATCTTTCAACAGGTAAGATAGCTACAGTTTCTAAGTAAATTTCCCAAATATAATGATGAACTTGTAAGAGAATTTGTTATCAATTTAGAACAAATAAGAACAAAAATTTGAAATGTCCTTATTCCTTTTTTTTTTGAAAGTAATAAGTGAGATGTCTAGAATACCAATAGTGCATGTCCCAAACCCTATCAAAGGAACATTAAAAGACATGGCTAAAACCCTGTTGAAAGAAGGGGAAGCTAAACCCCAATATATTTATAATACAAAGAAAATCATCAAAGGAGTCAAAAGGGCTAGCTTTCCCAAACCCTTTGACAGAGTAGCATTTTGGATGGTTCAATATTTAAATTGTGATGGACAATTTGGGACAGTAGTAAAAGAAGTCCTAAAAATCCTTATACACCTTAGATATGGAGCTAAAAAACTAGAATGTATAGTAAAACTTCTAGGGTTTCTTTTTGACTCCATCTATATCATGGCCCAGAGGTATTCTTGGGGCGTAGGAACAATCAGACATCATGGGTTAGTGCATTTAGTATGCCAACACCATTTCCTTTCAAAAAAAAATGGGGAAGAAATGTGGAACAAATTTCTTGGCAAACTTGGGAAAAACCTTGGTATTTATAGAAGAACAATAGCAAATCCTCCTGCTCCTTCAGTTCATTTGAAAACTACTACCATTTCTAATGAAAATAAAATATTAGGGGAAGAGGAAATACCAAAAAGAATAAAATTTGGAAGAAAAGTTAAAATTATAGACCCTACTGTGCCTTCTCAAGAAATTTCTTCTTCTGCTAAAGCTACAAAAGAACTGATACCTATCTCTGATAGTGACAGTTCACCTAGGCTTGAGTAAAAGGTGAAAATCATAAAAAGTTCTAAAAGGAAACTTGTGTCTACACATTTTGAGGCTCTCTAAGAAAGAAAATGTCATAAAAAGTCTAAAGAAAGTTCAGAGGAGATGGAATAACAAGAAAAGATAGAAACTAAAGCTGTTGATATTTTGGGTAGCATGGCCATGACTCCTCCTGGACCAAGCCAAACATAAAATGAAAAAAGAGATGAAAGATTTGAGGAGCCAGTTTTCCAAGAAATGGATGAGACAACAACACCATCACATGCAGAAGATGAACAAGCATCTTAGATAAGGAAAGGGAAATCCCCTATGGTGGAAGAAGAATGCTTAACTCCTCAAGAAGTTTTAGAAAAAGAACAAAACCAATAAATTAAATAGGCTCTATTTTTGTCTAGAGTAGAACTGATTATCAAGGAAAAGGATGAGGAATTGAACTTATTTAAACTCAAATTAGAATAGAAAGAAATGCTCCTTAAAGAATTAACAAACCAGTTCACAACCAAGAATGAGGAATTGGCAGAGATTAAAAAATCAACTAATGGAGAATGAGGAAAAATGTATAATATAGATGTCAACAGTCTCTACATAGACTATATTGACTTATCTACCACTCAAGTAGTTATGGGATGATACATATAGAGAACTCAATGTAATCAAGGCATCTAATACAAACTTGAAAGGCAAACTAGTGGAAGAAGAGAAAGCAATGAAGGAATGGGAAGACAAATTTTACAAGGAGGAAAATGATAAGTATAAATGTCTTGTGAAAATACAAATAATTTTTATGATGAGTGAGAAACTGCTTGCATGCAGAAGACCTTCTCCTATTTATAACATGTTTTTAGAGGAATAATTCATTCACTAGCAGTTGGCAAGGATAGCATGTGTCCTTCCACATGAAATAAAAGATGAAGTTGATTTCTCAACTACCTACTCAGCCAATATAAAATAGAAAAACCTTATTTGTGAATTTTACCTCTATAATTTTATGCTAGAAAGAAATACAAGTTTTATGATCAATTTGTATGTAGGGGAAATCTAGCTTAATGCATTTTTCTCTGTTCTTCAAAATCAAATTACATGGCAGGAAAGGGAGTTAGAGCATTGGTTAAAGGCTAGTTCATCTGGTCTCTGTATGAGAATTCATTATGGTAACCCACTCACCTTTGCTACACATTTCCAATCCCATGCATTTAAAGACAAATTTAGGGGACCTTATCTTTTCAATTTACAGCAAAGCATGGATGTCTTCACCTCTTATGAGAAGGAAAATTTTGATAATATCTATGATGCATGTATAAAAAGATGGGAATTTCTTCTAGTGGCATTGAAAAGAAGGGATGTAATATCCGCTTCAAATTTGATTTGGAATCTATAAAGGGAAAAACTTTTATGCACAATAATTCCTTAGATCAATGAAACTCCCCTGTACATATGGATAGGCATGCAGAAAAGGCCACCTCTACTTCTCACTCCCATATCTCCTTTGCAAAATAGAGAACTTCAAAATCCCACTTAATCTGCGGAATGGAAAAGAAAAGTAGAAGTAAGAGTTGGGTATAGTACCTCTAGATCAAAGCATTGGGATATTGAGTTCCAGCCATTTGATCTGAGCAATCAAATGGAATGGATGATATACAATCCTAAATTTGAAGAGTGAAGTTTGTAAATGGACTTACAAACAAGTAAGTATGGGGGAAATGATGAGGCCAAGATATGCCTGATAAATGTATAATAAATGACCTCATCTTACTCTCTCTTTCTATTAATTTTGATTGCATTTTGTAACTTTTATTTTGATTTGAGATGAGTTAGGATGTAATTATCCATCTTTTGTTTATTTTGATTCTAACGTTTAAAAGCCTATAATTCCTAACAAGTGTGGTGGAAAATTCAAGTTTTTCAATAAAATAGGTCATCATCAAGCTAAAGAATAAATATGAATTAGATTGCATATTTTTGGAAGCATTGGAATCAGTTCAGCTTAGTTCTGGAGCTCCACCATACTATTTCAAGTTGTTGCATTTTTGGACATAGCTCCGAAACTCTATATATAAGCTCCAGAATTATCTGAATTAGCTCTAGTACTCCTGTAGATAAGTTCTATAACTTTCATGGCTAGATATGGAACTACTAAGGATCTATTCCAAATGGTTGGTGATCTATCAGGTTAATGATCCCATTAAATTAGGATCAAATTGCCGATTTCCATATTTTCATATTTAAGACATTTATCACATAGCTAAACATCCAACCACATCTTGATTCAACATCTATTCTGGGTACGATTCAGTTCTATCATATCTATGAAATAGTTACATCCATCAAAGCATCTATATATGCAGACCTTGGAATTTAGAAAGTAATAGAAGATCATTGAAGAATAGAGAGAATAGGATAGATTAGTACATTTTTATAATACAGAACATTTTATCAATGAAATAGCCATTTCTATTTTGAAAGCAAATTAAATTGTTCAATCCTGTTTCAAGGTGGAGCAAGGGCCCACTCCTCTAAAGAACCAAGATCTTCATTTTTGGTTAGTATTTATATTTTATTTTCAAAATCAAATAGGTAACTCTATTAAATTTATAAATTCTTCCAACTCCTTAAAGTTTAAATTTATTGTAAATTTATTCTTGTAGGCATTTTAGATTAAATTCTCATTTCTTTGCAATCATTTTCTAGCAATCAATTTCATTCTTAAAAAGTGTGTTTATTGTCAGCAATATATTTTATTTTGCAAAAGTGTGTTTATTTCCAAAAATCTATTTTATTCTACACAAGTGTGTTTATTTCTAGCAATCTATTTCATTCTGCAAAAGTGTGTTTATTTCCAACGATCTATTTCATTTCTACAATGTGTGTCTACTTCTAGAAAATTTGCATAGTTTGATTCCAATAAGGTTTTAACCAAGAAGTCCTCAATACATTAAAAATCTCCCAAAACAAAGAGAAAAAAAATACAAATACCTACAATCAATTACTAAATTGCTACTATTCTTCTTTTTGCATATAGCTTTAGACATAGCCCTGGTTAAATATGACATCAACAGGAAGTTGATTAAATGAATGGAATGATGACACCCATAATTTTTGAGGTGATAAAATCACTCAATATTTATAATTTTTTAGGATTTACTTGATCATCTAATCTCACCGACTTATAAGTACCATTAGGTTACACGATTGAGCTAATCTCCACTTCTAGGTGGTAACTCACTTTTTCTCCAAAATTAGGGGCATGTGTCTTAAAATCTCTCTCTCTCTCTCCCTCTATATCTTTGGATATATCAACTTTAACTATTTATTTATATTTATCATAATCTCAATTTTAGATTCTTGTAATGATAAATCTTTTTTAAAACAACTTTCTAATAGGAAAGACAGGTACGTTGACATACATATGTACTCCTAAACCTTGCTCCTTCAATTTGAATCTATTTCAAGTACTTTTAACCTATATTTTATGCACTATTTTATACTATAACATGATATCACTTACATTTTAGTCACCATAAAAGCACTCAAGTTGGGTACATGCAAAGATAAGGTGTGTATAAACACCCAAGTATGAATTCCATTGATTGAAACTATCAATTTCATCACTAGATTAAAAGGGGGAATTCAAATGATATTTTATGATTATATAACACCTCATTGATGTACACTTGAAAAAGGCATACCTTGTCTATTCCTCATATTTCTTCACCTTTCCCATTTCTATATGTCTTGCATATACTCTATCTTTGTTCCCCTTGTCCTATATCTCTAGGTTCAGCTAGTCTCATTTTGATGACCCAAGTATATTATCTTGCCTAGAATGCTTAAAACTTATTTATCTTCCATTTCTACAAGTTAAAAACCTATACCTAAATTTATATTCCTTAGCTAATAACATCTAGAATATATAGTAGCATCAACATTGTTATCTTGTCCCAACACAAGTGTCTAGCTCCTTAAAGTCATCCAATTTAAAAATGTAATGTATCTTAATGGTTGGGCTAAGTTATTTAATCTAAGTTATTAATCCAAAGGGATTAATATAAATACAATATCAAGACTCATGCATTCCTCACCTACAAGACCTAGAAAAAGACTAAAAATACCAAGGTAACTTGTCAAAAGTACTCTATCAAGTATTCAATTGAAAAACGTTTCCTTTTTTCCCATACTAGTCATAGGGAAAACATATCTATAAATCTAAAGTATTAAAGGAGCATCCCAAGAGCCCAATTTTCCAAGTTACAAGATAAGCCATTGTTGTACTTTATTCACACACAATCCAACACATAGGGGATAACAAAATCATTTTGAGGCCCTCGTATATAATATTATCTATGTAGGCAATGCCATCTAATATTGTGGTATTTGGGGTCAACTCGATAATGTGTGCCCACTAACACATTTTCCCCCAAGGTCACTATGAAGATGGGAAAATAGGGTTTTACCATTTCACAAGGAGAAATTGTTCGTGACCTAGATCTGAATGCAATAGAGTGAAGTTGAATCAAAACCAAGAAGCATCTATGTGGTTACATCCTATTTTAGTAGATATTTCATATAAGACACTAGCATCAAACCTAGATAGTAGTTTTGATGTAATTGTCTTATAATAATGTTATTATACAGAGTGCTTAAAGCATCCAATCTATAATTTGATTATTATTCTAGAATCTCCTTCTAATATGTTTTTTGCCTATTCCATATCTAAAACTACACTAGCATCATAACTAGATAAGTATATTTCCACTCTGAAACACAGAGCTAAAACTCATATACAATACTTGAAAAAAGGAGATCAGAAGATGACAGAGGAAAAGGAAATAAAGGAGGAAATGCTTTCCTTTTTCTCCTCCCTGATGAAGGCTGATATAAATATCAATTTGGATAGTCAGGCTGATATCCTACATGTGGTTCCTCCTTTGGTCTCGAAGGAGCAGAATAACATGTTATGCTCCATACCTAAGGAGGAGGAAATCTTTAAAGTATTTAGTTCTTTAGGAGGAGCTAAATCACCTAGACCAGATGGATTTCCCATGTTCTTTTTTCAAAAGCTATGGAAACTTGTTGGCAAAGATGTAAGTAATGCGGTGAAGGAATTCTTTGGAGCCAAACAGATGCTGAAGGAAGTTAATGCCACTTTTCTGTGTCTGATTCCAAAAAAGATCAGAGCTGACTCTCCTGATCAGTTTAGACCGATTAGTCTATGCAATTCCTTCTATTATATTATATCCAAAGTTTTTACAACTAGACTAATTCAAGTGATCCCTTCGATTATTGCTGATCAACAAAATGGATTCATCCTAGGAAGACAAATCCTCAACTCTGTAGTTACTGCTCATGAGAATATTCATTCGTTGTTCAGCTCTAACAATGAGGGGTTCATAATGAAAGTTGATTTTGCAAAAGCATATGACAGGGTGGACTGGTTATTCCTTTCAAATAGTCTTATTGCCTTTGGCTTTGAACAAAGAGTGGTTGATATTATTAAGCAGTTGATATCTACTACTTCTATTGTATTTTTGGTAAATGGGAGTTCATCTCACTTCTTTAAACCATCAAGGGGATTGAGACAAGGGGATCTTATATCCCCTATTCTATTTATAATTATGGCTGATAATATGGGATGATATATAGGGGACTTAGTTTGTAAAGGTTTATTTAAGGGTCTGAAACCCTCTTTGAATCCTTTAATATGCTCCCATGGTCAATTTGTTGACGATACTATTTTCATGGGGCAATCTGAAGTCACAGAAGCAAGAACTTTGAAGAAAGCTATAAATTTATATTCAGCTGCCTCAGGACAACTGATCAACTGGAACAAAAGTGTAGTGTTCTTCACTAATACCCCAAGTCATAGATAGAAAAAAATAGCTAAAATCCTTGAATGCTCCATAGGATCTTTCCCCTCCTCTTACCTAGGTCTCCCTCTTGGGATGAAAGTTCCTGAAGCTTTTTGGGAAGGACTTATTAACAAATTTAGCAAGCAACTTATGGGATGGATAGGTAATTTTCTAAGTCAGGCAGGAAAGCTTACCCTCCTCAAAGCAAGTCTTCAAAGCATACCCACTTATGCTTTGAGTCTTTTCAGAATTCCCACCAAATTTGTAGAAGCTATTGAAAAAATTTAGAGAAACTTTCTTTGGACAGGTACTGAGGAGAAAAGGAGAATGCCTTTAATTGCATGGGATAACATTTGTAAACCTGTCAAGGAAGGAGGACTAGGAATAAGGAAAATTATAAGTTTGAACATAGCTCTCTTAGCTAAGAAGGGATGGAGGGTTTATCAGGAAAACAAAGAATGGAGCAAAATATGGAAGCATAAGTATTTATTCAAGGCTAAGTCCCTCTCTGATTTCTTTTTTGATCCTGACATCTCCCATCCATCTACCATATGGGGGGTAGTTCAGGGTACTAAACAAGTTTTAGAAGAAGGAAGCTCTTGGTAAGTTGGCAATGGAAAAAGGGTGAAATTTTGGGAGAATGTTTGGTTAAAATGAAAACCTTTGACAGATGAAATCCAAGATAAAGAAGCAATAGACCAATGTAAGCAAAGAGTGGGAATAATGGTTAACCAATACTGGTAAAACAACTCTTGGGTGAACCTTAGTGATCTTGATCAAGATTTCAAGGATATAAAACTATCCCTAAATGTTATATCTCTCTACCCTAATCTTGAAGATAAGATCATTTGCCATAATGAGCCTAGTGGACAGTTTAAAGTTTCTTCCATTTTCACTTCAAAGGGAAATGGCAACAAACCTTTGTGGACGATGGCCTGGATAAAGGGGCTCATACCTAAAATCAAAATATTCTTCTAGACCCTCCTCCAAAATAAAATCTTCACTTTGGACAATTTATAAAAAAGAGGAATATATGTTATGAACAAGTGTATTCTTTGTAAGAAGGGCTTTGAAGATAGAGATCACTTGTTTGTGAACTATTCTTTTACGCAACAAGTCTGGAAAGAAATCCTCAATCTATGGGGTATTGCTTGGATTCATCACAAAAATGTGGAATTATCTCTTAAAAGTTGGTATTGTCCCTCCAAGAATCCTGAAGTTATATTCTTATGGAAACTAACTCTTCCCCATATTTGGTGGGGAATATGGAAGGAAAGAAATAATCAAATTTTTAGAAGTAAAGAACTACCCAAATGGGTGGTGGGGCAGAACATCATTAGAGATATTAAGGAGAATTTTTCATCACAAAGGAATCCAAACCCAATCTTTCAAGTGGATAATCCCTTAAGAACAGAAAATTCTAATGGTAAACCTAAAAATCCTAGATTAGGTGTTATCTGGAATGTCCCCCCTCAAGGGTGGATTAAAGGAAACTTTGACGGAGATGCTAAAGGGAATATGGGGAATGCAGGATGTGGAGGAGTCTTGAGAAACCATACAAGAAATGTAATCGATACTGTTGCAATCCCCATTGCAAAGTCGAATTGTCATATTGCTGAAGCTTCTACTGCCCTTCAAACCATCAAACTAGCTGTGGATTCGGGATATTCTAAATTATGGTTGGAAGGGGACTCATTGAATATCATAAATATTCTAAAAAATAAAAAATTTGTGTCATGGACTATAGAGGCTATGGTGATGGAGATGAAAACTTTAATCAAAAAATTTGAAAAAGTAACAATTACCCACACCTACCGTGAAGCCAACAGAGTTACAGATTGGTTAGCAAATTATGCAGTTCAAACAAGACACAAAGTGAGGTGGCAGGAAACATTAGAAAAGAATGTGGATCTTAGAGAGCTCATTCATCATGACACAACTCATGCAAAGGGGGGAAAGATTAGATTGTAATAGAAAACTAATGAGTTAGAGGAGTGGCTTTGCGGGGAAAGGTTTACAATCATTAAAAAGGAAGGCCCTCAAGAATGAGAAGTAAGTCCTAAACATGCCTAAAAAAGGGTGAGTTTTGAACAAAATTGGTAGTAGGTGGGATCATTGTATAGTTTATAGTGATTGGGTATCAAAGGAAATCTACATGGCTCATGTAAGGAAAGGAGAACCAAGGAAGCATGAACCCAAAAACTATGAAGAGTGGAGAGCAAAACAAGATGTTTGGAGAATACTGTAGAGAGGGAAGGTTTTGAACTATATGGAAAGGCTCCATGGTTCAAAACCTCATATTACAATGGTTTTTTCAAAAAATTAGATTGATGATAGGGTCACTCTGCATGGCATCACAGCGAATCTAACAGAGGAATTTATAGCAGAGGTTATGGGGCTGCCCACAGAAGGATTAAAATTCTCCAAGTAGACTAGCATTTCAAATGAGGCCTTTTGTAAATTCCCTAAGACAGATGTTGAAGAGCAGAAGCTGGTAAAGAATGGGGATTTCTATGAACTGGAACAAATTAAGGGTATATGGAGGGATGTCTTATGCTGTATTCAGGAGTAGTTCATCCTCGATGGAAGAAGCAAGAGAGTCCACAAATTTGACTTTGTATTCCTAAAACATTTTTGATACAAAGTAAGAATTTCCTTTCCCTTTTATCTATGTTTCTCTTTGGTCTAAAGTTTATTCGCTCATAGGAAGAAGGAAACGCGTCCTATTCTACATGAAGGATTAATTATGATAAGCAAAGGCTATTGCAAGAATAAGGCCATGGTTAAGAACCCTTATCTAGGGAAAAATAAGGATTCACGGAGTAACAAGAGTGAAATTGTTAAAGGGAAAGATAAAATCAAAATCAAGCCCCCTAGTGTCAAGAATCAGAATGTTGACGAGGACACAGAGTAAGAGAGAACTGATAAGTCTAGGGAGGAAAGCTTGGAGGAAGAGGGAGGAACAGAAAGCAGGAATACAAGTTCCAATGAGGAAGAAGAAGTTTAAGAGAAGAATGAGAAAGGAGTCAACATAGAGGAGGAGTCTAAAAATAGTGAAGATGACTCTGAGGAAAACCAGTAAGTGTTTAAGGATGATAAAGTCCTAGATGACCCTGTTGAGGACCCTATTTCGATAAATGAGAGGGAAAACACAGTTTAGGCTGACAACCAAGAAACAAACCTAGAAGTTCAAGCTGAAATGAAGGAACATAATCAAAGGGGAAGAGAGGATCACTTTGAAGAAGGTGGGAACAGTCCTAATAAGAACACAGAAGAGTGGAATGATAAAAGGCAGAATGATGGAAGGCACACACCTACGAGATGGGTTAATTGCAAAGCAAAGGCTATCCTCCAACTTGATTCTTGGATGTTTAAGAAGATAATGGATCTCAAAAGGAAAATGGAAATTATGGAAGACAAACAGAAGGTAGTTTGGAAGAAAATCAATAACATGGAAAAATAGATGAGAGACATCCCCATCAAGCTCAAAGACTATGAGAACAACCTAAGGGAACTCATCAAGGAGAGAAGAATGAAAATGGAGGAAGTTACATCTAACATATGTGCTGCAGCTGTTAATATTGGAAAAAGAGCTAACGAGGGGATCAAATCCTTGGAGGGGCCTAGCAAAAGGACGAGATAGAGCTCAAGAAAGAAAGCTATGCAAGAGGGAGCCATGTCGGCGGCTACTGACATTCAAGATACTATTGTGAAAGGTAAGGATGAAGTGAAAATGATTTTGGAACTGGAAGAATAGTCTAGTTCTTCTAGTTAGTTGTGTTATCTGGTCATGTTTCCTAGTTTTTTGTAATCTTTTGACTATGGTGTAGCTAGGTCTATGTAAAACCTGGGTTTTGACTTGTGGTCTTTTAGGTGGTTTTAGGTCCATATAAAACCTATTTTTACTACTTCTCTATATTATATTTTAGGTTTTTCCTGTGGTCTTAAATGCTTCATCTTTTTATCCTTGTATCAGGGTTTTGGGGTCCCTTCAAAACCTGTTTTTACCTTAATCTAAAACAAGATAAGTATATCACTTCTTTGTCATTTATATAAATAGCATAATTTTACTTTCATATTTAAACTACCTCAACATAATAAATTTAATGTAATTTTATATTTTATTTTAGAATTTAATTATCTTATTATAGACTTGATTATCACTTTTGTGCTATTTAAATTATATGTACCCCTTTAACCCTAGATAACCCCAATATAGATTTTTAGGGCTAAACATCACTATCAATAAATGAAGATCACTTTCTGACCTTAAAATTTTATGGTTCTAAGTCCAAAATTTAGCATAGTGTCAATTTTGAGCTCAATAACCCAAGAGGAAAATCCTGCTTGGCTATTTTCCAATTACAATTTACATGCACAAAAATTTCATATAAGTATGAATAATTATTGCATGACCTCCACCCTTCTCTTATAAATAAATTCAATAAATTGAAGGCGTTATGGGACTCATAGTTACTTGTCAAGGTAGAAACTAATATTCTTGTAATAACAAGTGTTCTTGAATATAAAATAATTGTGTATGGAATTTAATAAATATTTAAATGTAATTAATATCTAAGTAGTACCTCATAGAATAAATCATATGATATATGCATTAAATATAATTATGACTAGCTTGGAATCAATTTCAAACTCTAAATCAAATAGGTTTTTAATATATTTTGTCTCAAATCATATTTTTGATAATGTACGTATTTTATAGGTATTCAGTGATAATCAACAAATCATTGACTTCATGATAAACACATCAGTATTTGAAGTTTAGATCATAGATGAATATGACCGAGATGAGTTTGAAATGGATGAATAAAAGGTGATAAATTTGAAAAAAATAACATACTAGAAGGGAGTGGTCTCAGTAGACATTCTATTTGATATAAATTACCAAAGAGAGAAATAAAAAATATTCCCTACAAAAGGTATTCCACATGAGAATTTTAGTTTGGGCAATGTCTATGACTCTAAAAGTGTGCATTTAGGCATAACTTGCACTCAAAATAAAAAGCATGGTATTTCATAATTCTTAAATGACTTTATAAATGTTTTATCATGGATATACAAATAATTTAAGGTATTTAATACTTAAATAATCACTCACACCATCCCTCTCAAGCTAGGAAACATGAGTCATGTTTTTCCATCAAAGAGAAATGTTAGTGAATCTATTGTTAGAGACCTTGATCTTCAAAGAGGTGAATAAGTTATTATTGCTCAAAATTATCTTTCACATAAGGCACTCCACATGGATGGATAATATCATGATAATTTGAAATAATAAAAAATAAATACCACTTTGTTTAGAATTCAATAACCTAAATAGAGCTTTTTAAAGAATGATAAATACCCATTGTCTTTGCTAGATGAAGTGTTTTAGACAATAAATGACTCTCAAATGATGCCATTTTAATATGGGTAAAAATTATATAGTGAATTAATGGTCAACTATGAAGACTAGATCAGGACAAAATTTAAAATTAAAGGGGGTACATTCACATACAAAAGGATGGCATTTGGCCTAATCAATGCAAGTGATACCTTTTAGTGTTCCATGGACATTGTATTCAAATATATTATTGGAAAATATATTTTCATATAAATAAATTATTTAAATATATTTTCTAAAAATAGATAAAATTGCATAAGATATTTTATAATGGTATTACAAAGGTATAGAGAACATGGTATATCCTTAAGCCTAAAAAAAGGTGTATATTTGGGGTTACTAAAGGAATGTTATTAGGTCAAATAATTTTTTAAATATTTATATTAATTGACCTAGACAACTTTGAGGAAATTATGAAAACTTCCATCTATTGGTAGTAGAAAGTATCTAAAATCATTTTTTGGCAAGATCAATTTCATGTATAAGTTCATCTCTAGCTTCACCAAAGTAGTTAGGCCATTAAAAAACATGTTTAATAAAGATTCCAAGATTAAATGGACTACTATAGCACTAGTGTATTTTGATGCAATCAAGAAATTTCTTATAAACACTTTGGTGTTGATAAGCCTTGATTATATGCAACCTTTTCTACATATATTTATTTGCCTCAGAACACTAAAGTTATGCCATCCTAACTCTAAGAAAATAAGTTGGATATGATATACCTATGTCTTTCATGATTTATCCTCTCAATAATATTGAGCTAAGATATTTAAAAATTAATAAACAAGAATTTATAGTGATCAAAGTAGTCAACCAATTCAATCATTACATACTACAAAGCAAAGTATTTTTCATTATCCCTAACCCCACTATAAAGTTTATACTGATGTGTAAAAAGTTAAGTGAATGATGAGGAAATAAGATGATCATTTTAGGATTAGTTATGGGTTTTTAATTCATAATTTTAAAATAAACATAAAATAGTAATGTTTTATTACACATAGTAAGTAGGTTAGATTATTAGTTTGTTTACAACCTTATATATATCTTTCAAATAAATATTATTGTATCTCCCATATAATATTATGGATATTTTAAAATAAAATCCCTACTTCATAGGGATAATATGATTATGCCTTCCCTATTATATAGGGAATATTTTAGGAATACTAATATATATATATAATAAATCAATTTGAGTTGAATGAATAAAATATTATTTGAGTGTAATATCTGGTATTAGAGATTGAGAGGTTTTTGACCTTATGAGGTTGAATGAGGAACTTGGGAGGATTCTATGCACTCCCAACTAATCCAATAATTCATGAAGACTTTATATTGAGGTATATTCTCTTGGTTTCAATTAATACCAATTTGAGTAATTGAAGGAAAGCAGCCTACAAACTCTTATAGAGCTTGACACCCAACATGGAATCAAAACATGTCATTTTTATGGTTTGAAGTGGTCAAAAATCATCCCAATAGCTGAATCTCTCAAAACATGTGGAAATATTATTTTCAACCAATGTATATTGAGTTTAGGTAGTGATTAGTAAAATTATTATCAATTGGTAATATTCTAAATATTCTTCTCTTTTTTATTTTAATGGTAATCATTAGACTAAGAAACTTTAAATAATTGTTAATTTTTTATCCAACTTCACCTGTTATTTTCTCATTTGATTTGAGCTAAAATATGTCTTCTGACAAATCAATAAAAGGATAAGAAATGACTAATTCTAATGTCATTTATAATTGTGATCAAGCACTTGGATAATATACAACACTTAGTTCATGACTAATACATCATTATAAAGGTTACAGTTTCATTTTAATATGTTATAAATGAAAAAATCATATTATAAGCTTAAAATTTGAAAAAGGTGCCAAAATCCACATTTAGTTCTTTAAAATCACTCTTTAAAGCCTCAAAATCACTCAGTTTAACCTTCAAAACCACCTACCAAATTATTCCTTTGTTATATTTTTTATACAAAACCATCTTTTTAACAAACCCATGGTATTGGGTAGGAAGGTGGTTTTCATTAAAAATCAGAATTTTGAGCCTTAAAATACAAGTTTTATTGTATATAGGTTTGTAATAACACATGGGTGAGTTGGTAAAATTTTATTTTAATTTAAAGGAGGTGAAGGGTTCAAAACCCACTTATTAAAAAAATAGAGGCACCACCATTTTTTAGTGCTTTCCCTAAATTTATCCACAGTTAACTAATTTAGATAATAAATTCATATTTAAAAAAAATGCAAAAGAGGTGAATAAGCCCAAAAATAGGAAATATTTACAAACATTTCAATTTTGTTTTCACATAAAGGCAATTTATTTTTATTTATTGTACTGTATTTTAATTTGTAAAAATTACACAAAATTACAAGTTTTAAACTCAAACGTAGCATTGGGTATAAATTATGCCTTTGAATCACTTCTGTGTGTAAATCCATCACACTTGAGTTACTAAATACATAGATTAATATAGCTAAAACAACATTGTCTAGGAATTGTACATATAAATTATCAAGGAGAAATAAGGGTAAATGCACTCATAACCATCCCTGCATTACCCATTCATTACAATCGAATGACACAAATCTTGAAGGTGGAATTTCCATGTATATAAAGAAGTTATGTTTGTGTATGAATAGTTCAATACAAGTAAGTGATAATTATTGGATGAACCCCTTTTAGTATGATGTAAGTACCATATATTGGACTCTTTCATTTACATTAATTCCTCTTTCACATACTACTAGGTATATATAAAAGGTGACCTTATTCCACATACTGATGGGTATATATAAAGGGTGCATATATATAAAGTTCTTGTATATAATTTTATCAATATAAATAAAGGGAAACCTTGATACCTAGAGTGAAAATGAACCTTTCCATCACCTATAGTATTGATCATGGTTGAAAAAACATCAAAGTTATTTCTACTAGATTCTCAATTACTTAAAGGGGACAATTACTCTATTTTTAAGATAATTATCATAACCCAACTTGATTTTGAATAAATTTGGCCTATTATAAATCAATCCTATACATGACATGCCACTAACACTGATCAACACCATAATTATGGAAAATCTAATCAAAAGGATAAATTTATCATCATGTTAAAGGTATCAGATGAGGTGCAACCAAACATTGGTAAAGCCAAAAAAATTAAGATTAGGATAAGCTCCAAACTATATATGAAGCTAAAGATGAGAGCATTATTCTAAATCTACAAAGTCCACTTCACTCTCTTGAATTGAGATCAATTGAACAACTAGAGGCATTTATTAGCCATGTTTCAATAATAAGGGGATCACTCTAATCCTTGGGTTAAATAGTTTTAGATGACTCTCTTATACTCATTATCTTGAGAGTTCTACCACCCTCATACAAAATATTTATGACTAATTTGACTATCATAGAACAAAAACCATGTTTTGAAAAACTAGTAAATATGTGTCAATAAGAAGAGTCTTTTAGTACTTAATAATAATAAGAAGGACATGTTCTCACTTCTCAGAAAGGTAATAAATGCATCAAGTCTTAAAAGCCATAAAAATAAAGTCCTTAAAAGAATCCACATAGAACTAGATCAAAAAAATAATGTCTCATTTATGGTCATAAGGGACATGAACTTAAATATTATTGGTACAATACATTCTAGAAGAGATATTATAGTGGACATAATCCCACTACCCAAAAATCATCCCCATCAACTCAAAGTAAACCACAAGGATAGACAAATGGAACTTGGTAGAATAAAATTAAGTAACAAGGTAACATTATTAAATAGTAAGACAATGATGAAGATGAATACTTCTTGTACTCTACTAATTTCCATGAAGAATCCACTTCACAAAGTGATATTTGGTATGTTTATTCAAATGCGATCTAACATATGATAGGTCTAAAAGACTAGTTTTTGACTTTTAAGGACATGCCCAATAAAAATCATGTTTCCTTGGGTGATGATACCTCATATAGTGTCCAAGGCATTAGTAACATTTCTTTGCCTATTTGAACACAAGCTTGTATAGTAACATATGTATTATATGTACTTGGGTTAACCAAGAATCTCTTTTTATCCATTGACTATTATACCATAATCTGAAGATTAACCTTGACTATAAAAGTGAAAAAAAATGTGTTTGATTTGAGATAAATACAAAACCTCAAAACTTGTTGCACAATAATCCAATGTGATCTGAATGTTTCATCTTGGTTTCATTCATAAAAATAACTAGGCACATTTACAAAGGACATAACTTAGAATAATTAACACACATAAGATTTGGTCACATCAATTTTGGATATCTCAACACACTCCATTTTTACATGGTAAGAGGGTTGTTACCTCTAAAAAAGGGAATAAATAAATGTCAAAATTGATTAGTGTGAAAATAACATATATCTCCCTTTTAGACAAATACATATTATGCCTATGGGAAACTTGATCTAGTCCATATTGATCAGTGTAGACTAATGAAATCTAGTCATGTTGGGTTTAAGTACTTCATGATATTTGTTGATGATTTCTCTAGAAAATGTGGGTTTATTTTTTGAAATTTAAGAGTCAATAATTTTAAACTTTTAAAAAATTCAAATTTGTTGAAACATAGATTGGTAGTAAAATCAAAACCCTCCATTGAAATCATAGAGTAAAATTCACCAACATTGAGATCAAGGTTTTTTTTTGAAATAAAATGATAATATAATCAAATTGTAACTCCACATACACCAAAAAATAGCTGTTTTTGAGTGGATAAATCATACTATTATGAAAATTATGTGATATATGAGAAATGATCCAAGATTGACAAAGGCATTTTGGGTAGAAGTAGTCTCAACTATAGAATATCTACCCAAGAAAGATCCCACTACAACTCTTGATGTGGAAATACCACATGAATAATGTTCAAAGTGAAATCCATTTATAACACATATTATATTTTTAAAATAAAATCAAGTATGCACTTTCCCAAAAAAGTGAGTACTAAACTTGACATAAAGTTATAAATGTATGTTTTCATAGTGTATAGTGAATAATTAGATGCTAATGGATCCAAATACTAAGAAAATATATAATATCAAGTGATTTTATGTTAGGTTGTGGAGCTAAAAGCTTCACTGATGCAAACAAGGAAGGAGGTTACTGAAGGTTGCTGAGTTGCAAAGCAACTGACATCGGTCTAATCAGTCGACATCGGTCATATACAGTGAGAAGAGAAACTGACATTGGTCATGGATCGGCTGACATCGATCACCTCCAGGTAGATAGGGACTGACATTGGTCACCTGTGTAGTTTCAAAACTGTCAGTTGCATGAACATTTTGTTAACGAACTGAGTGTTTGCATGTTAAGAGCCAATTATAGACTTGAAGCTGCAAATCTAAATATTGTAATTAGATGTCTAATTATTATTTGCGTGAGATCTATATAATAGACTCATGGGCTATATTGTAAAGTATGTTAGAGAGTAAGAGAGCAAAATATTATCTCCTTCAAAGAGAAGAGAGCATGGTGTGTTCCTCCTAGTGCCACAGTGCCAAGTGTGGGTGGTGGTTTGGAGAATCAGAAGGATTCTTCAGGTATGTAGGATCTTGGTTAGCAGGTGTGCAAGGCCATGTTTGGAGATCTACATGGTAAGATCATTTATTTGTAGGTGTATGTGTGTGTAAGGTCTAAGGTTTGCAGGTGTGCAGAACCAGGTTGATCTGTAGGTGGCAGTAGAATCAAGGTGACAACAACAAAATAGGGAGCAAGATCAGGTAGGATCTACTTAGAGTACGGTGTGTACTCAGTTGGAGCAAAAAGGAAGGCAAGGTAGTTCCTTCCATAAGTAAGATCATTTGAGTTACAGGTTGTTACAAGTTTAGGGGAGATCTACTTGGAGTACGTTGAGTACTTGGAGTGTGTGGAGCACTGGTGTATTGGTAGTAGTGGATAGTGACTGGTTGGAGGTGAACACCAACTCTGTGTTTGAGTTGTGTGTTGGGACCGTAAGAGAGAGAGCTTTGAGGAAGAATTACTATACACTTGAGGTGTGGGAAGCCTCTGAGAGGTGTGAAGAAGAAGTGGCATCTTCTTTATTATATTCTTTTCTAGATGAGTATTAATACAAGTTGTGTATTGTCTCTCATATTCTATGTTGTTTTTGGTTTCTAGTTACTTATTACTTCTAGTTAATTCTACATCTTAAGTTTCTTGTATATGGTAATCAATGGTGCTTCCATGGGTTCCTAATAGTTGGTATCAGAGCTAAGGTTGTAGGGAGCAGGTTTGTGTTTGGTTACAAGTCACTCTCAAGGGTTTCTGATTGAGTGGGAGTATTACAATGGTAGAAGAAAGTAAGCTACGAATGGAGAAACTAAATAGCATGAATGGTCAATTATGGTGTTATGGAAAGAAAGAGCAGGTAAAGAAATATTGTTGGTTGGCAGAAGATCAACATGAAGAAATTGAAGAAGTAGATGTTGCAGGTGTTGTTGCATAGGATGCTCTAGGATGTTTCTTGGATAAAATTGAATCTTGGTTAATAGATTTTGTTGCCTCTTTCCATGCAGCCCCAGGTAGAGGGGTTGGTGAGCCTTTTCATAGTATTGGCAAAGGGGAAGTGTTGCTAAAATTGTAGGTGGCCAACACATGGGTGTTAAAGGAGGTCATGCAGGTCCCAGTCTTGAAGATGTGGCTAATTGCTTTAGGAAAGTTGGGTGATGAGAGATGCACAAGAACTCTCACAATGGATGCACTTGAATTATCATGTGGTAAGAAAGTAGGTACTCTTTATCTACTTGCTTGTATTATTGATTCCACTTCTATTATATAGGTGTGGCTTTATAGGCTTGGCCACATAAGTTAGAAGGGAATAGATGTTCTTAAGTTAGATGGTAAGAGATTAGCTTCAGAGTGCATAGACCAAATTTTTTGTGAGTAGTGGGATGCTACAAGAAAGGATTGTGTTTATTACAAGAAAAGGAAGACTAATGTATTTGATAAACTTAAGAACTGGAAAGCCTTGGTGTTCTTGGAGGAGATGACAGATAGAGTTTAGTGGATGGGGCTGAGTAACTCTGAGTAGGGCAGTTTGGATAGGGTTTTGATCCATGGAGAGCTCGCGGGTAAAAAGTCATCACTCATAGGCATACATAGGTACCGGCGTCAGTCAAGGGTAACCGATGTCAAACAAATAGGTGCTGATGTTAGTCATGTGTAGACCAAAGGATTTGATGGTGTCAGGTAGGTAGATACCGACGTTGGTAGGATAACCAGTGTCAGTGACCTAGACAGTCGCATGGAACTGACATCAGTAGGATGCAGACTGTGTAGTGACCAAGGTCGGTCACTGAGATGGATTTTGGGTAGATAGCAAGCTATCAAGGAGTCTAAAACACCCATGGGGATGACTGAAAGTGTAAGTAAGTCTAAAATTTTTTGTTCCTCTTCTTTATACTAGTTGCTAATTGTAGAGCAGGAAGGATCCAGGAAACAGTGGGAGCATGGCATGAACAGGATGCAGGACCAAATGGGAGATTTGGTAGGGTTGCCAGTTGGTATGAAAGCACTGAGATGAATGGATACCTTGGTTAAAGAATAGAGAGAATGGATATGTGAGATGGAAGGCCAAGTCATATGGTCTTGAGGAAGTTGTAGGACAGTGGTACAGGTTTTGATAGGTGGATGACAAAGCAGGGCTTTAGTCAGTGTCATTGTAACCATTGTGTTTGTCTTACCAGGTGGATGATGGTCATGACATTATCCTATTATTGTATGTGGATGGTATGCTAGCTAACATGTTTGTACATATAGGGTTTTGCTAAGCTAAGGGTAAGGTTAGTTTAGTGGTTTGCCATGAAGAATTTTGGAGCAATGAAATTCTTTGGCATGAGAGACATGGAAGATCATAGGTTGATTTTGTCTCCAATGGGAACTGATGTGAATCAGGTGTTAGTGAGGTTCAATACACAAGATGAAGAACTGGAGCACACTAAGAGATAGATAGTTCAGTGTCTAAAATCACATGAGGTCTGGTATAGACCTGAGTTTGCCCAAGCAATGGGTGCTGTCAAAAAGTTTGTAGCCTATCTGAGAAAGAAGCACTAGAGGGTAGTTTAGTGGATTCTCAGGTATTTGAGAGGGACCAGTAGTAGGTTGACATGATATGCAGGGTTAAGTTCTTTTCTACATGGGTTTGTAGATGCAAATGTGGTAGGTTACTTGGATGACAGGAGGTGCACCACAGGTTGTGTGGTGGGTGGTCTTCAGGATTGATCTTGAAGAGGGATACAAGCTAGGAAACATATTAGATGGGGTACATGTATAGGTTAGTGTAGCTATTTATCTCCAAGTGGGAGATTGTTAGGTTTTGGAGCTAAAAGTTTCACTGATGCAAATAGGGAAGGAGGTTGCTGAAGGTTACTGAGTTGCAGAGCAACCGATGTTGGTCTGATCAGTCGACGTTGATCATATACAGTGAGAAGAGAAATCGACATCGGTCATGGATCAGCTGGCATCGGTCACCTCCAGGTAGATAGGGACCAATGTCAATCACTTGTACAGTTTCAAAACTATCAGTTACACGAATAGTTTGTTAATAAACCAAGTGTTTGCATGTTAAGAGCCAATTATAGACTTGAAGCTATGGATCTAATTATTGTAATTAGATGTCTAATTATTTTTTGCATGAGATCTATATAGTAGACTCATGGGCTGTATTGTAAAGTGTGCTAGAGAGTAAGAGAGAAAAATATTAGCTCCTTCAGAGAGAAGAGAGCATGGTGTGTTCCTCCTAGTGCCACAGTGCCAAGTGTGGGTGTTGGTTTGGACAATCAAAAGGATTCTTCATGTATGTAGGATCTTGGTCAGTAGGTGTGCAAGGCCACATTTGGAGATCTACATGGTAAGTAAGATCATTGATCTATAGGTGTATGTGTGTGCAAGGTCTAAGGTTTGTAGGTGTGCAGAACCAGGTTGATCTGTAGGTGGCAGTAAAATCAAGGTGATAGAAACACAACAGGGAGTAGGATTAGGTAGGATCTACTTAGTATACAGTGTGTACTCAGTTGGAGCAAAGAGGAAGGCAAGGTAGTTCCTTCCATAAGTAATATCATTTGAGTTGTAGGTTGTTGTAAGTTTAGGGGAGATCTACTTGGAGTACGTTGAGTACTTGGAGTGCGTGGAGCACTGGTGTATTGGCAGTAGTGGATACTGACTGGTTGGAGGTGAACACCAACTTTGTGTTTGAGTTGTGTGTTGGGACCATAAAAGAGAGAGCTTTAAGGAAAGAATTACTATACACTTGAGGTGTGGGAAGCCTCTGAGAGGTGTGAAGAAGAAGTGGCATCTTCTTTATTTTATTCTTTTCTGGATGAATATTAATACAAGTTGTGTATTGTCTCTCATATTCTGTGTTGTTTTTGGTTTCTAGTTACTTGTTACTTCTGGTTAATTCCACATCTTATGTTGCTTGTATATGGTAATCAATGGTGCTTCCATGGGTTCCTAACAGGTTATATTTTTGAGAAGATAAAAGTTGAATATCCTCTACAAGATCACCTGGTAAACTAATGAATCCCATAAAAAATTTAAAATATTGAAATCCACCAGAAGAGGTTAGTGGTGATGATGGGAATAATGGTTCAACTCCACCACTCATAGAAACCATTCAACATATGCCTAAATGGTATACAAGTACTATACAAGATGCTAAACTAAAAAATGTTTCATATACTTTTACCACTAGATTAAGGACTCATAATATAGTTTGAGGAGAGATAAATTTGGCCTTAATGAGTATAGTTGTTTAATCTATTCAATCTTATATATTTTAAAAATCCATACAATAAAAAAATTGGAAAGATTCCATGGATATAGAATATAACTCATTGATGAAGAATAAAACATGGTAGTTTATAGACCTTCCACCAGGGAATAACCCAATCAAATGCAAGTGGATTTTCAAACCAAAGTATAAATTAGATGGAAGTCTCAAAAATCATAAGGTAAGGTTTATTTTAAATGGGTATGCTAAAAAATTAGGCATTGTCTATGAGGATTCTTTATCTCCAACATCTAAGATCAAAACTATCAGGATGATTTTTCCTCTAGCTACATAGTTTGGTTGGAAAGTCAATAAAATGGACATAAAAAGTGCCTTTATTAAATGAATAATTATAGGAATAAGTCTACATTAATTTTAAAAAAATGTTTTATCATACAAGGAAAAAAGGATAAAGTTTGTAAACTTAAAAAATCATTGTATGGTCTTAAACAGGCTCCTCAGGCATTGTATATCAAAATTGATGATCATCTCTTGAAACATGGAATTAAAATTAGTCCATCTAATCAAAATCTCTACCTCAAACTATAAGGTGGGTTTTGATAGTAATTTTTTTTGTCTATGTTATTTATATAGTCATCACTATAAGTTTAGTGAAGTTTATTGAGTCAATAAAGAATGATCTAAATCAATCATGATATGACAAATTGTAAGCTTATACATTATTGTGTTTGTTTGGAATTTTATTAGAGATAAAATCACATCTTTGAATCTCACCTCATATATGATATGAAAATTCGTTAGAATTTGTTATTTATGGATTAAAATCTAATTAATACACTTATGAATATAAGACTTCCATTGTCTTGAGTAGATCCATCACAATGGGTAAATGTAGCTCTATATTGGTAGTTGATAGGGAGTCTCATTTACCTAACTTATACTAGGCCAAACATTAGTTATGTTGTTAGTCATATTTCATGATTCATGTAAGATCATATATTTATCCATTATAAATTATCAAATTAGGTATTAGGATACATTAGAGGAACCATGGATTTTGTCTTAAAATACAAGAAGAATGATAATTTATTCTTGATAACATATTTGAATTTAGATCATGTAGGTAAAATTAATGACATAAAATATGCTTTATGATTTGTATTATTTTTGGAATCTAGATAAATATCATGGGGGGGCAAGAAATTAACTTGTGTTTTAAGATCCTCCATAAAATTAAAATATTTCACAATAAGAGGAGCTATCTGTGAAGTGATTTGGATAAAACATATACTTGAAGGATTTAAAATACCGTATAATCGTCCAAAAATCCTTTATGTAGACAATGAAGGAGTAGTGAAGATTTTTAATAATATTTAATTTCATGAAAACACCAAACACATTGAGGCAAAATTACATTTCATTTATGAACATGTTCAAAAACAAAACATCCAACTCTAATATTGTATAACTGATCAACAATGTGCATATGTTTTCACTAAAGAACATTCATGGGAAAAATTTGAGGAATTTAGAGAATTTATCTCCTATTCAATTAAGATAATATTAAATTAATGGGGATATGTTAGGATTAGTTATGGATGGTTAATTCACCATTTTCAAATAAATGTAAAAGATTAATGTTTTATTACTCATAGTAAGTAGGTTAGATTATTAATTTGTGTAGAACCTTCTATATATCTTTCAAATAAAGATTATTTTAACTCCCATATAAAATTAGGGAGTTTTTCTAGAGTAACCATAATTTTTAGGGATAACAAGATTATGCCATCCCTATTATATAGGGGATATTTTAGGCATGCTACTTTATATAGTTACAATCTTGTAAATCAATTCAAGTGGAATGAATAAATTATTATTTTTATGTAAGAGATAACTCTGTAAGATTTTTACCTAGATCTCTATCCCATGAAGATAGTGATATGAAAAGGTTAAATAAATTAAAGGATGAATTTGAACCACAAATTATTTCCATTAGTATAGAGTGTAAGCCAACATGGAAGATGATTGGTGTCAAGATGTAGTATATTACCTATTAAAAAATGAGTGATCAAACCACTTGAACTCCATTCAAATAAGAGTGTTACACTTGAAGAGTAGTAAATTCATGATTAAATAGGTACATTATATAAATAATCATAAATGAATTTAATTGGGATGTTTAAATAAGACTAAAGTGTATGAAGTACCCAAGGACTTCCATAGGAACTATGGAATTGGTCATGGTTTAGGTAGTACAAAAACTCACTAGATTCTCAAAGCTCGTTATCATTGGCTATACATCTTCAAGGATGCTCATGTCCATGTCAAAATATGCCACACTTACCAAATTATCACACAAAGAATATAGACCTACTATGCCATTGCAACTTATTATTAAGGTTTGGCCTTTTTTCAAATGGGGATTGGACTTTATTAGATCTATCAACCTTAACTTGTTAAGATCTTGGTGGGAAAATGCACTAACAGTCTATGTTTTTGATGTAATAGTTCATTATATGTGGTATAAAATATCCCACTTATGTTTGAGTCTCAGGTCTCAATTGGTAATGTCAGCATAGAAATGTTTGTTTGGGGCTCCTATGTGCATGTGGAGGCACACACCCATCTTAAGGATGGGATAGTCAGAAGTGTGGTGGGGTGTAAAGATCCTAGTGGGTGGATTCACTAACATTCTATGCTTTTGGTGTAATATTTCATTACATAACCCATATTTAATAAATAAATTCATTATAATAAAAACTAAGAATTAGATTTAGTGGACTAAAGTGAATGCATTCAATAGTTTCATGATTAATATTATGATTAGATTTCTCTAGGATCACATCATCACCAAGTTTTGTATTCTTTTTATTTTGGTATGTGATAATAAGTCTACCTTATGTTTAGTGTAATTTATTGAATGGTTATATGACAATAAGTTAATCCTCGAATTACTATGTAATTAATATTTTCAAGGTAATGGCATAGGTGAATCAATGAATAATAATATGTTAGATGTAATTAATAAAGTCTTGGATAATAATTGTAGGGATTGGCATAATATGTTAAAATTTTCACTATGGTCTAATAGGATTATTATTAAATCATCATTGGGCATGTCTTTATATGATATAGTATATGGCCAAGATCCCATATTCCCTGTGAACCTAGGAATCCCAAGATTACAGTTTATGATATATTACCTAAAGACTATTGATAATATAGGCGATCAACTCTTTAATGTGACATAACTTGAATAAAAATGTGATGCAACCCTATTACACTTAAGCAACCACTAACGAGTCATCAAGAACTATTTTGATGAGAGATCTAAATTTAAATCCTTTTTGATCTCTAATATAGTCCTTATTTAAGATAAGGATCACAAAAAAGGGACATGAAAATTTTTATGCCCTCTGGCTTGGTCCCTACCAAATTTATGAATTCTTGGACAAGAATTAATTTTATCTCAAGTGTTTAACTAATGAGAGCATCCCATTACTTGTTAATGAGAATTTACTTAAACATCAATTTATGGCTTGAGTTAGCTTAGAAAGATGCTATATATAATCTTTTATATTTCTTAATTTGTTTCCCACTTTTATTATTAGTTTAGGTTGTTTTCCTTGTTTTTCATTATTGGTCCAGCCCTGTGCTTTATCATTTTTAGGTATAACCTATCTATTTTCCCTTTAGGTTCCTTGTTGATAAAATAATAAGGAATAAGGGTATATATGTAAGTATAATGGATGATTTTATGGTGCTTAATTATGTTGAATAGTGTACAACTTAATATTTTATTTGTTGGCTTGGTTTTAAAATCTTTAGCTATCATGTGTGTTCCAAAAAAATTTAGGTTTAGATTAGTTCGAGTAAATTATATAGAATTTAAAGATATTCTCTCAAAAATAAACACAAATAATCAATTTTTAATGGTTTATATTATTTCTTGGATAAATCTATTGTAGTTACTATCTAGCATAAAATTTATATGCCTTTAAAAACAACTTACAAAAAAACTCAATTCATAGGTGATTTATGCAACCTATATCATGGTTATGGAAGCCTAAATAGTATTATATCAATGCATTTAGTGGGATTAGATACATCTCTATGAGGACTATAGATTCCTCACTAGTAGTAGAATAATACTTAAGAAAACATTTTCAAAGTATAAATAACTAGCCAAATGATTGAAGTTGTGGTGACTAGTATTAGTGCCTGAAATTGCATTAGAGTGATTAGGCCTTTACAAATAAAACACCCATGTCTAATCTAGGTGAGTATCAATTTTTTAGTCACTAGCCCCAATCATTTTCTTATATATTCCTTTATAAGGTTTAAGTGCATGTTTGCAATTTTTTAGGTTTGTTGTCTTGCTTTTGCTGAATGAGAGTATTCCTTTGCTTTTGACCTTTTAGGATTTTATCACAAACAAAATGCTCAAAAAAAAATGGGTCTTTAATATTTTTGTCTTGAACAAAGGTTCTGAAGGTCTGCTTTCATCAAACATATTATCCATTTAAAAAGCTCTCAAATATTTCCATACCATTTGGGCTTTTAGTGTTTTAAGTTATTTTTTTCAAGCATTTTACCCACTCAAAGCACCCAAAGGAGTTGTAGTGTCATTTTTCCTATCCAAAATATCTAAAGGATTACCCCCATCAGGCATTTTACCCTTTAAAATTTCCCAAGGGGCACTTTTTGAAGATGGAAAACACTCTTAATGATTCTGAAGTAATTGTGAAGTCTCAACCATAGCAGGTTAATTCAAATTAAGAAGATGGAGGTGTTTCCAAGCCTCTTTATGGGTAGGTTTTTATACTTGTTCAAGAAGGAAATCTTGGGACATTGAATGAAATTGCTAAGTTGCACATTCAACATGTTTTGATGATTAAAGTTCTCATGTATTTAGATATTTTAGGCCTTTCTTGATGATCACCCCACTTACCTTTTGGTGGGCAAGATGCTTAATGTCTCTAAAGCTAGAGTACCTAAACTTGAAATAAAAGTGATAACATGTGGTAGCTCCTTGCGGTTCTCTTAGTTTTGGTCTCATTTTGAATATTTCCGCACTTACTTATTTGTGGGCAAAGTCCAAAAGGTCCCTAAAGGCCTAAACACCCAAATTTGTAAAGCAAAATTATGACACATGGTGTTCTTACATCCCATGAGGATCTTGGGGCATATTGTATTCTTAAACCTAATGAATTAACAAGTGAAAAACTGGCAAAGTCCTTGAAGGCCCAAAAAGGTATTAGATGTATTCTTCACCTGTATGGTTCCATGTTATGATCCACACTTATAATATTTGGAAATAATATAGAGTAAATTTAGATCAATTCAACACAATAGATATCGGTGTACCAATATGTCCAAATATTTAATATATGTAGAATACTCTTAAGGTAGGGCAACACCAATAATACTCCTTTAGGAAGGAATAACTCTATAATGTCTCTTCAAGGGGACAACCTCCAATATCCTCTCACAATAGAAGACTCAATGCTTACGTTATATCTTTGCAATGATAATCATATCCTTTATATAGACCTATAATGGATGGGTAAACTCCTAATCTTGATATAGGTCGATCATTACCCAATGCATAAATTCCACAAGTTACTCCATTACTAATATATTGGACCCATATAACTACTAAGGGGGATATGTGCCACATGTCATCATCTCCATCAACCCATATACAATAATATATAATATCCCTAGGTACATAGCATTTTGACTCATATTTATTTAGATCCAAATTATTTGAACCCTTATCATCTAATTCTTCTTCTTCTTCTTTTTATTCTTCATCTTCATCTACATTTTCTTCTTATTCTATTGCTTCTTCTTCTACTTCTTCATCTTATTATGATAAGTATTCTATTTCTTCTTAGTTTTAAACTTCTTCTTCTTCTACTACTGCTACTGCTTCTTCTTCTTCTTCTTCTTCTTCTTCTTCTTCTTCTTCTTCTTCTCATTCTTCTTTTTCTTCTTTTTCTTCTTCTACTTCGTTTATAACCCAATGATCTAGGAAGATCTTTTTGATTTCTTGCCATGAAGAAAACCTTTCTGTAGAGCTTAATTGATCAAACCAATTTAGTATAGGCCCAGATAAAAATGAAATAATCATCTTTACCCAAATTTTTTTCTAAAATTATTCTCCAAAAGTTTCCACCATTGTCTACCATCAATATCATCTTCCCCTAAGAAATTTTACAACTTCATGATTCACAAATAAAAACTAGGGTTTGTGAAACCCTAAATTGTCAATAACCCATTCAAATCATATCAAAACTATCCCAAATTTTTACTATAGTTTCCTTGTATTATATTTTAAATTATTAAAAAAAAAAAACTCATGAAAAAATTCCACAAATTACGACCTCTAGAGTGAATATACAAAAAATAATAAAATCCTAATAACTCACTCAAAACAATTCTTAAAATTTTAAAATTTTAACAGTGTTTCTCTTGTATTTTCTTATAGTTTCAATAAAAATTTCAAAAATAAAATCCTTATATTTAGGAATATATATCTAGATTAGTAAAAAACCTAAAATAGAAATAACTCCCACAAAACTGATAAAAAACCTTGATTTTTTTTACTATGCCTTATTTAAAATATTATCCATATCTAGCAAAAACAATTGTAGAAATTTTAAACCAATAAAAATATATTGATGATTCCACAAAACTAGGGTTTTTCCACCCACAAATTTCCCAAATCAAAGATCTAATACCACTTGTTATGATCCACATTTATAATATTAAAAAATAATATAGAATAAATGTATATTAACTGAACACAATAGATATTGGTGGACCAAGATGTCCAAATATTCAATATATGCATAATACCCTTAAGGTAGGGTAACACCAACAATACTCTTTTAGGAAGGAATAACTCCACAATGTCTCTTCAATCAAATAACTTCCAATATCCACTTACAATAGAATACTCAATATTTACTTGATATCTTTACAATGATAATCATCTCATTTATATATACCTCTAATGGATGGGTAGCCTCCTAATCCTAATGTAGGCCAACAATTACTTAATGCACTAATTCCACAAGTTACTCCATTACTAATATAGTGGACCCATATAACTACTAAGGGTGATGTATGAGACATGTCAGCATCTCCATCAACCCATATACAATAATATATCATATCCCTAGGTACATATAATTCCATGTGTTGCAAGGAGGGTCACCCTACTTAAAAGAAACATTTGCACTTTCCCTTTTTTTTTTTGAATGAGGCTCAAGTAATTAATGATGGTGGTTGGTGATTAACCAAAATAATTTGAGGCATTAATAGAAACCCTAATTTTAAAATGGAAATGATTATAACTAAGGCATTTTTTTCATTTTATGTTTACCCTTTACATTTAGATATTTCATTTGTGTTTTTGAGTTATTTGTGTGCCCTAGCTAAGTGTAGTGTGAGAACATGACTATGACAAACTCTTCATAGATTTTCATCTTCCATTGTGTGGCACCCTCTAGATTAATAGTAAGTGTTCTTTTAGCTCCTTGTGTTGTGTTCTTTGACAAGAGTTGAGAGGTATTATGAGGGTCATTTGGGTGAAGGGTTTATCAAAATTTGAAGTGTTGCACTAAAAATCTAGGGTAGAAATGGTAACATTATCAACCTCATTGAAGGGAAATATCATCAGTCTTAGATGGAATTAAGGACATAAATGTTTAGGGCTAGACTTTATACCCTTGTTGAATGTTTTACAATTAATATATCCCATTCTAATAGTAGTTAATGTTGCTATGAATTATATCACCCCTATGAAAACATTTCCCCTAACTGCCCCATATCTAGAATTGATCATTGCTTATTCTTGGGTATACCAAATAGACACTAGAACCGTTGTCAATGGTAGCCTTTTGGTTGTATGATATTTCACCCCTATGGACCTTAGTACCATGTTTGAAATTACACCTGAGCCAAAAATCATTACACTCTCCTTAGAGGAACGCTAGGAATAAGCGAACAAGAATGAAAAGGTAATTTGGGACATTGTCAACTCCTATTGGCTAGCCAAGAAGAGATAATTTATCTCCAAGATGTCCAAGAATCTCAATCTATTGGAATTTAATTAATTACCCTAGTATGTCATTACCATGGCCATTAGGATTTATGGGGTACCCACTGTAGAAAAATATGAACCATGGATGTTCCTAATCCTAATCTATGTGTTAGAAAAATAGAAGTTGGACTAGGCTACTATCCTCAATGACAATCCGCATAACTAGATGATGGAGATCTAAGATGTAATTCTTTTAAAAGATGCATTTATAAGCACATTCCACATGTCTCTTATTTGATGTATAATTTAGTGCATAATAGGACATTTTAGGGGCTCACTAGGAACCCCAATGGAATGAGGATTTATGAGATATACCCAAAAATTACTATGGATGATTTTGGGAAGAATTTTTTTAGAGTATATAATTACTTCTTCAAAATCATGTTGAGTGTCTTATTTCCTCTAAGAAGCCTCAATAGAATGTCTAGGGTAGCCAAGGAATTAATTGAAAAATATGGCACCTCTGACATTCAATTTAGGATTATATATTACAAGGTACTTAGATGAGAAACCGATAGTAATTAATTTGAGTCAATAGATGGTTCCCCCACATGAAATGATAGTGGCCAAGAAAATAAAAAATCCCTTCAAATTTCCAATTATAATAAAATATTATTCATGTCCTTATATTAACATGATGAAGGGGTTGGAAAAGAAAATGGGCCAATATGTAATTGATAAGATGTTAGCTAGGCCCAAATATGACATAAGGTGGTTAGTTAACACAAAAAAAATATGATCCTACAATAGTCACACTATGAAGACATCTGGTCTGACTGCACCATTGAGGAAGATGTCAAAAAATTAGAGTATATGAGGATGATAGTGTAGGAGGTTATTGCCTACAATATTGATCCCATTCCTAAAGACATGGTAGATGACAAAATGACACTAGTTTCATTGTATAATATATTTAATATTAAGGCCCAAACCATTGCATAGATATATTTTAATGCTTAGGAAAATGACTCTATCCCATGGAAAACATTTCCAATTATGAGAAGACCCTTCAGGTGGCTGAAAGAACATGTGGTTGACCTTGGTAGGTATGACACCCCATCCCTCTAGGAGATTATGTAAGTTAAGGAGCTAATAAGTTTCCTCCCAAAATATAATGGTGATCTTATGGCTCCACACCCAGTAGTGAAGGGTAAGGTCAAGAAAAAAATTAGTGATGTTGATTTCACTAAACTAGTTGATGTAGAGTCAATAACAATAACACAATCTAAGGCTAGATTTTATTTTTCAAATATAACAAACCAATCAGAAATCTTAGACAAAATTATTATATAAAATTTGATATTGGACAATTCCACCCCCATATCCATTTTAGGAGAAGGATCCCCAATAATGACATCGATTCTATCATCCATCAACATGGCTAACTCAACTATGGTTCTACTTGCTCTACCAATACAACACATAATAGAGGCCCCTCCCCCAAAAATATATTCAATAAAGATATGAAGTGATGATGAAGGGGAGAAGATTAAAAAAAAGATAGTCGAGAAAGGTTCTATAACCTCCAAGTGGATTTCTTGAAGAAAAAAAGGAGGTTGTATTTAAGGACTTGCCATCCAAAGATGTCTTTACAAAAAAGAAAGAGGACCTAACCTCATATACCCAAAGGGTAATAGCTATGAGTGATGATGAGGATTTGGATGAGGATAGGCCCATTGCTAAGGTGATGAAGAAGTAATGTGCTTTCACTCCTTTAAAAGTAAAAATTGGGTAGAGAACTCATAGGGAAAGACCTTACACCCTGGTAAAGGCCCCAATGATGGGCTTATTTGCACAAAATGAACCCCCAATATTAGAAATAAAAGATGATGAGGAAAACATCCTAACCTCAAATTATCCTTTGTCCTTTGATGATGTTTTATAGCTTAGTGTTGAGGTGGCTATGCAAAATCAAGCCCCTCAAGAGAAGGAAAACATTTAATCATATAAAAAGTCCTTTGTTGATAGTTTCATCACCTAGCCACTAGATCAAGGTGATCAAGGTGGAGTTAAAGAGTTAAATAAATCTGGTCATGAAGTTGAAGAAGAGACAAAATAAAGCATTCATTCTACCATCAATTTTGAGGTGGTGGTTAATTTAGAGGAATTATAGGTAGCTCCAAATCTATCACAAGATGTCCCTTCCCCTCCAAAAGTGTCAACTCCATCATTAGAGGAGAAGGTGAGTGTGAAAGGAGGGGCATAAAACTTACAAATGGGTACCCCCACCTATATTAAATTAAATAAGGAATTAGATGATTCTAATAAGAATGTTTAGATAGGTGATTTAGGATATTTTCTTCAATTAAAGTACCATAAAGTCTCCTCCCTCACATCAGGGTCCATGACCTTACTCATAATAAAGTTCCTAAGGTCATGATTGGTGAAGTGTTTCCAAAAGGTTACAAGGATGTAACCATAGCCTTGTGCATTCCTAAAACTCAAGTGAATAAATAATGTCAAATAGATGGATAAACTTTTAGGTAGTAAATAGAGTATGAAATCTAAATTGAATTGTTTTTTAAAGGATCTCATCATCCCAAGTCAAAGTGTGGAATTTTGGAGTAGATTAAGCCATACCTAGGATAGGAATATGGAGTGGAGAAAGTTGATAAGGAATAGGAGGGTGATGAATACATTGAGTAATTTGTATTGATCTCATCACCCAAAACTATGGTACTTCCTACATCTAGCACATCATTCACACCATGTTTCACTATCTCAATGCCATAAAAAATGTCTATAACTTCAATGGGATTTTAGAATAGACCCCTTCTTTGGATCAAAGAGTAGGTCAAAGAAAAGGGAGACATTATGAGCAAAATAGGGGAGATCAATGTAATGAAAATCACTCAAGCATGAAAGGCCAAGCCCCCTAAAAGGGACAAAACACATTATATAACCACCTTCACCACCATGGGAGAAATTAATGTTAAGATATCTATCCCTCCACTCAATGAATTGAATAAGGATGCTCCCCTTTATAGTTATACTATCCATAGTAAAAATCTAGGGGAGCGATCATGAAATAAACTAAAGCATAGCTCACAGGTCTTGGATAACATGGTGGCAGACAAGATGGATAAAGATAGCCACCATGGAAGAGTTTAAGGTAGAGAACTAGGCTATGATCCAGTATTTGTAAAAATAACTAAGTAAGCCTAAGATAGTGACTCCAACAACTAGCAGGGCTCTAGGTTCTCTCCATCTTTCATGTCCATCATTTGACTCTAGTCGATTTAATGATTTAAAGACCAAATGGTGAGAGAGAAAAAAGAATGGTACTAAGACATGGGTACTCAAGTAGAATAAATAATCCACTTGGCATTCAAATGTATGAGTGACATAGTGGATAATAAGAGGGAGTGTGATGCCCAAATCTTCTCATATGAGGCATACAACAAAAAATGGGAAGAAGCTTGACAAAAGATGGATGAAATATATAGTTTGGGCATATATACTTTGATTATAGAGAGGATCATTGCCATAAATGATCAAAAAATGCCTAAGGAATATCAACTGGCAATCAAGAATCATTTTATGATGCTCAAAGATGGCATCTCTAATCTAAAAGGAGAAGAATAGTCTCTCAAGACTATGATAAAAGAAATAGATGCCTTGTTGAGGAAGATGGTGAGCTTTGATGGTACAAATAATTTGGGGGAGGAGTTAGTATGCACTGATCTAAAGAACCTCATTGATAATCCACAAGAGTCCTTTGATGCCCATAAAATAAATCAATTGGTGTCACTCAATAAATCTTATGACCAACTCAAATAAATCATTAGGTAAAATAAAATCAAGCATCAATAGACAATTAGCTAGATTGAAGAATATAGAGTCAAATTCAAATACCAATTTGGCCTAGAAGAAGAGAGTCTTGTCCCCATGCTCGATGAATACATTAAATACAAAAACAAGTTGGAAAAGGATTAAATCATTCAGATCAACTTTGGGACTTGATTGAAAATTTTAGTTTCTTTCAAGTTGGTGCCACTTCACCTTTGTCTTTAATTCCATTTTTTATTTCTCTCACCTTTTATTTTCTTGTTTACCATGAGGAATCCATTGTACTTCACCTGATAGTGGCACATCCTTTTCAAGGTAGTTTTGTAATCATGTACATAGGAGAGGGATGTTTTGTTTGTTATGCAAGATGACAAAGGTTTTTTTTGTCTCTTGCAATATCTACCTCCACATAGATAGCTAAAAATATTCCAACAAGGTGGAGGATTAATTTTGAGATTATCATAGGATCATGCACATAATCCAAATAATCATGTTTGCTACAAGTTTTAATAGACTCTAGGCCTATGAATGAATCTTCCAACTAGAGCATCTTTAGGAATATGATAGGCTTAGCTTAATTTTATAAGTAAAGGGGGTGTGTCCCTTTATAGAGGTTGGTTAAAATTTTGAGTCATGAAATATAGCCTCAAAGAGTTCTCACTGTGTAATATTCTTACTGCCAAATTGGTTTCAATTTTAAAATCATTGGTAAGCTTTGAGAGCATCACACATGTCTCACTTGTTATATGATTATTTTGCATAGTGTACATTTGTTATGTTGTCAACTACACATTGTATGCATTTTTAGTTCTATTTATAAATGAAATTTGCTGGTGGTTTCTATTCTCTTTATATTATTAAATCACAATGCCATGTTTTACATGATTATCTAATTGGAAATCTAATGTATTCATCTTTATGGTGGTCATTTAGAGAGTATATCTAGATTATAAAGTCCTTTCTATCTTGGGATTTGAAAACATGGTGTTGAAAACCTTTTTAAGGGTGGTCTTAGGCTTGTGGATTAAATTAGGAGGTATTTTAGAAGGATCTCATTTAGGCATGGTTTCAATTTCATTTGTTTAAAGTCAGTGCTACAATTGTTGGTAGAGGTTATATGGAAATTTACTTGAACTTCTATGTGCTCATGTGTTAACTATCCATTTTTAATGTATTTTAACCAATAGTTTTTGTCATACCCTATTTTATCCTACATACAACACATCCTCTACATAATTAATTTTTTTTTTGCCTATGAGTGCATAAACATTATGTACTTAGCATGTGCCCATATTATATGCATTAAAGATCAGCATTGTAATCTTTTATTCATCCATTTATTGTTGAAGATTCTATAGAATAGAAGTTGAATTTATATCCATATATATCTTTAGTAGATTTGGTCTTACCTAAAACATTTTCTAATTCCATGTGACAACCCTTGTCAGGTGGCTTGAGAAATCTTGGTTATGTTCTAGTTAAGTTTTATTTTCTTTATGATTTTAATACTTATGAAGATTGAATCATAAAATCCCTTCATGTGAGTGAAGCTACCCCTTAAGTCCTCCCACCTTGGTTCAGGTAGAGACAAAAGTAGTAGGGAACTGGACATACCCTTTGTAGGTGCCTACCAATCATTTTATACATTTCGGTCTAGTCATGATGTCAAACCCATCCCTATCTAAAACAACACATTAAGTGGGTTTTCCATCTTTGCTTTCCACTCTCTTTAGGTGCACAAGGCTGAATGATAGAGGTGTATAATTTGAAACCAACATATTTTTGGCATCTTTGCCAAGGATATCTCTCATTACCCATGTTACTAGGAATACTTGTACAGAGCTATAAATGTTATATTTATTTCCTTCTCTGTTATTAAGATACTGAGTTTTTTATTTTTAGTTTTTTGACATCTTTATTGCCTTTGTTAGTGACTCTATTCAATATGTTCACCCCAATGCTATGAGAAGTTATTAAATGTTCTTGAATTTGTTTTTAGTGTCTAAGATTTGGTATTCTATCAGTTGTTGTATGTGATTTTATTTTTCTAGTCTAGAAGTCTTACTTATAGTGGTAACTTTATTATATCAAGGTTTAAAAATCGGTGCCTACTATATATACTCTTCTCTATTTTGAATATTTTTATTTAGACCTAAATATTTTGTGGGTACTAGGTCCCTTTAGAATAATCCATCAAAAAATCTTGTCTCTAAGTTAAAAAATCTATCCAAAAGGAGACAATTTTTGAAACCTATTATATGCCAAAGTTGAAGAAATCAAGTAAGACCTGGTCACTTTATCCCCTAATATATTCACCCCCTTTTATCTAACATCCCCTTGGTTGAAGGATACCAAGGTGCCTCAGAGAAATATGAACTCCTTGCAAGTCAGTCTTCTTCTCTACAAAGAAGTCTTTCTCCTCCTGCTAGGTCATTAAGGCTTCATTTTATTTCTCCTTTAAGTCCTCCACATATTATTCATTCTCAGTCATCCCATAGTTTAGTTTCACCTTCAAATTTAGAAAATAGATATTATGACCTGAGAAGGAGGATGTTTAATGGAGACAATGACAATGATGGAGAGGAAGATCAAAATTTGGATAATAGACATAGATTGTTTATGATCCCAAGGTTTAGACTTATAAAATTCAATGGTATGTCTAGTTTCCCCAATGAGGTTCCTATAAAGATTATAAATATATTACCTAAGTTTTAAGGGTTGAATATTATGAAATCGATCTAAAAGATGTGTATATAAAACTCTTTGTGAACACACTTGAAGATGAGGATAGGGAGTTCTTCAAGTCCCTCCCTAATGGATCCATAGACACATGGAAAGCTACAATCAATGCATTTAAGATGTAATATGGTGATAACATTAACCCTAGATTCTTAATCATTGAGTTTGAGAACCTTAAGAAGAATCCTAATGAGTATGTGAAGAATTTTAATTCTATATTTAGTAAGGTGTTAAGAAGGCTACTAGAAAACATCAAACCTCATGGTGTTGGTTCTTTGATTAAGTATTTGGATGCATTTGATAATAAATAAACCTATTATCTTAGAGATAAGGCTCCCATAAATTTGAGGATGGATTTTAATTTGGATATCCAAATAGAAAATAACATCAAATATATGGGTAAACCTTTAAAACAAGATGGTTGGTGTCAACCTGGTGAATCCTAAAAATCCTCAAGCCTCCCACAAGAGTGTAGACCTGGAGGAAATTATGAAGACTAGCCACTTATGTGAAAGAGATCTCTTATAAGTTGGCTAGAGCAGAAAAGGGTTATCTCAAGGTCCTTCTAACCATGATGATAGGAGGGATCACAAGAGAGAAGAAAGGAATAATGACAAGGGAAAGGGGATATCAATGGACAAAAAATATGAAAGAAACCAAAACTAGGGAGGTGGAAGGGAAGTACCAGATCTTTTAGCTATAAAGATGAATATAGTTGATTGTGATATTGACTAGTATGATAAGTGCTTCCTCCCTCATCCCCCATGTATCATAGATGGTGAATATGGAAAATATTTAGAAGGATTTGAAACTACATCTAATGATGATGATATCTACATTATTGATCTCCAAGAAATGGAGAGTTGCACCTTCAAAGAAGAATCTATGAGTACCCTAATTTTTTATGATTATGAAATTTCCCTAGCATATGAACATTTTAATTTCTAACTTGGTGAACCAAATGTGATGGTTTTCTCTCCATCTATAGAGCTAATGGATTCTACTACCGCTCAAGCATTTTAGAGATCATGTGAAAAAGTAAGGATCCCAACCCCATACTTCATATATGAAGTAAACATGATGCATGAATATGAATTACCTATTCATTATTTTGAATTTTTAAGATCAAATATGAAATAAAAATATGGAGACTCCCCTCCATTGGTTGAGTACCGACAATTGATGATCCACACAGAAATTGCCTAAGAAAAGGAGTATAATTTGAGAAGTAAAGACTAGAATAATCCTCATAAAGATAAAGAATCCACTACTCCTAAAGCAAAAACTAGAGAGAAAGAGACCAAAGGAGATAAAGGGGTCCAAAAATCTACCAAGCCTAGTTTTTTGCCTTCTAATTTTAAGCCAAGAGGTACGCAGGATAAGAATAGAACCCCCTATTTTCTAGTATTCCCAAGAAGGATGAACTTTAGAAGCCTCCCTTGATAAGTGAAGTTAATAATGTTGGTTCTCATACTTCTATTCCCCTTAATCTTGAAGAGTGTATCCCAAATGAGAATGTTAAAATGCTTACCTACTAACACTCCTCTACCCAAATATAGTATCTATGGCATGGACCATGTCTTGAGCCAATTGAAGGTCATAGTACCATTTGTGGAGTTACTTAAAATTCTAGAGCATAGGAGAATATTTTTTGAGTATTTAGGATTCATTAAGAAAATCATTGCCAATGAGATTGTTGAAGTTGAGCCTTCTCTCACTTTGCCTCTAGAAAGAGAGAAAAACACATAATCCCCTGAACATCATTTGAAAGTTTACATGGGAACATAATTGGTAGATATTCCAATGGATGTTGAACCATTTTATACCACATTGCTAATTAATAAACTAATTATCCATAATTACATGTTTGACTTCAGTATATCCTATAACATTATGCCATTGGCTATGTTGAATGAACTTTGTATAAGGATAATTAAAACATATGGATGATGCCTCACCATGGATTCTAGAGAGGTACCTATTATTGGCATGGTAAAAGGTTTGGTGGTGAAACTCACACAATACCCTAATAAATTATTGAGTATGGACATTTTTGTTGTATATTATCCATCAAAATGGGTTATGTTGTCCAAAAGATAGGATGATAGTATTGGGGGTAGTGTTTAGATGGACTTGTCTTATACCACTATACCTCTAGATGGGAAAATGGTTTACCTAATTTTGGAGCCCCAAATTATTCATGTCCTAAAAGATCCCAAGTACCAATTGAATGAAGTATTATATGTGGATATAGACATTAGAATTTTTGTAGGGAGTGTTGAGTATATGGAGATGCCTCTTGAATTTGGTATTACTGATAAAGACTCCATTTAGACCATGAATTTTGATGGAGCATGTTAAAAAATTAGAAATGGAGATGGGGTGGTCTTCTATGACCCTAATGTCAAAGTTTATGGATATTCTTTTCAATTATCCTTTAAGTGCACAAATAATATAATGGAATATGAAGCACTCCTAATTCGCCTCCAGATCAGACGTGAATATGGATTTAAGAGGTTGTTGGTTAAGGGTGATTTAGAATTAGTGTTGAAACATGTCTAATCTATTTAAACCATGAAAAAAAAAGATTGAACCAATACTAAAACGTTGCGTATGACTACTTGGAGTGGTTTGATTATTTTAATATTGAATAGCATGCATAAGATCTTAATCATGTGGTATATATGCTTGTGAGGAGGGATTTAAAGTTTAAATTCAAACATAGAAATACCTCTTATGAGTCTAAAATTGAGATACAGGTAAGCTCTTCTATCTGAGATAACATTAATCATTGGTAGGTCTTTGATAATGATGATCAAATAAGAAGGTTTCTATGTTGTGTAGATGAGTTTGAAGGATCAAATATAGATTGAGACTCTATGGTATAGGTCTATGATGGAAAATTAACCTTATATGGAAAATAAATAATCTATTTAAAGACTAATACTATCCCTAGAGGATTGGTTAGTCTAGAAGCATCCTTTAATGGAGCCAATAGAGTAAAATCTAGAAACAATTATATATCTAAGGATGTGACTGAGATTAATATTGGGACAAAATAAAATCCACATAATATTTGGCTTGGTACTCACTTGATAAATAAGGAGAAGGAAGAATTCATAAATATATTAAAGAAGTACCAAGACTACATAGCATGGTCATATTCAGAGTTAAAGAATTATAGGGAAGACTTGTTATGGTATGTTATCCCCCTCCACCCTGATACAAAACCATTTTGCTAAAATTAGTGGCCTATCAATCCCATCTTAGCCACCAAGATGTAGGAATAATTGAAGAGATTAATGGATGGTGGGATCATTCAACCCATCAGATATTCATCATGGGTGGAAAATGGAGGCATCCGGCTTTATGTTTATTTATGGAACGTGAACAAGGCTTCACTAAAGGATAATTATCCATTGCCTAACATGGATAACATGCTTCAAGATGTTACTAGGTTTGATCTATTATCAACTATGGATGGCTTTTATGGCTATAACTAAGTAGTCATGAATGAATTTTAAAGGTCCAAGAATACTTTCACTATGCCATGGGGCACTTATGTATATATTTGAATGCCTTTTGGTTTGATGAATGTAGGTGACACCTTACAAAGAGAAATGGATGTAGATTTTGCTGATTTAATCAACCAATTCATTATTGTATACTAGGATGATGTTACAGTGTACTCCAAGAAAATAAATTACCACTTGGTGCATTTAGAACAAATGTTTATCATATGTAAGAAGTTCAAAATCTCCCTTAATCCTAAAAAGTGCCACTTTGGAGTATAAAAGGAAAAGCTATTGGGACCCATTGTGTCTGAATAAGGTGTTATGATAGACCCTAAAAGGGTAAAATCCATTGAAAAAGTACCCATCCCATAGACCAAAAAAGGTATCCAATCTTTCTTTGGCTAGATTAATTTTTCTAGAAAGTTTATTTACAACTTTGTAGAGATTACTTTGCCTATCACTTCAATGTTGTATAAGGATAAAATTATAATGTGGTAGGAGAAGGCCACCTAGTCATTTTAGGACACCAAGGTAGCTTTGAAAACTATCCCAATGCTTACTAGTCTTGATTATAGAAAATATTTTTAGATATTTTCATTTTCCTCTAAACATACTATTATTATATTGTTACTACAAAAGAATGACAAAGGTCATGAGTAGATAATTTCCTTTTTTAGTAAGGCATTACAAGGATCTAAACTAATATATAACTTAATGAAAAACAAAGCCTTTGTTCTTTTAAAGTCTATCAAGCAATTCAGATCTTACATTCTAAGTTCAAAAATTATAGCCTATGTTCCTCACACTATGGTGAAGGACATATTAACTCAAAATGAAACTATTGACAAAATATGTTGATGGGTGAATAAACATCAATAATATGACATGGAGATATAAAATGCTAAGTTAGTTAGATTCATGGGTCTTGTCAAGCTAATGATTGAAACCAACTTATAGGATGTAGAGGTGAATATTATAGAAGGGGTGGTTGATAGCCCTGAATATAAGTATAATCAATCCCCATGGTACAAAGATATAGTCTATTAGTTGAAGAATCTAAATTATCCCTCCCATTTAGACAAAAATCAAAGGAGGAAACTAAAGTTAGTATCCCAAAAGTATATTCTCTTAACAAATAATTTAGCTTGGAGGAACCCAGATGGTGTCCTCTTGAGATGTTTAGTGGAAACTAAGATTTCTTAATTAATTATAGATTTCCATAGTGGTGTGTGTGGTACTCACTTTACTCCTAAAGTCACTACACACAAGATTCTGAGGGCTAGCTATTGGTGGCACACATTATTCAAAGATGTTGCTTCCATGCTAAGAAGATGTGAAGAATGCCAAAAATTATCTGGGAGAATGAGAGCATCTAGATCACTTTACTTACATCTAGTTTCTATTAAGGGACCTTTCAAGAAATGGGAAATGGATTTCATGGGTGAAATATTAAATGCTTAAAGTGATGGTCACAAATGGATCCTAATAGCTACTAATTACTTCACAAAGTGGGTTGAAGCAATCCCCACCAAAAGATCAACCCATCAAGTTGTCATTAATATCCTTTTAAATAACATGGATTGTTAATTTGGAGTGCCTATTAAAATTGTGTGTGACAATGCCATGTGCTTTAGAGATAAATAATTAGTGTCATTGTGTGAATATTATGGGATTGATCTAGCATGTGACTCCAATCACAATCATTAAAGAAATGGGTAGGCCAAGTCTAGTAATAATAACTTATTAAAAATCATTAGAAGGATTCTAGATGCCAATAAAAGGAAATGGGGTGAGCAGTTAATGTTTGTTTTTTGGGTTGATAGGTTAACCCCAAATAATTCTACTAAAAAAACCGCTTTGAGCTTGTTTATGGAGCTCAAGCTATTTTACCACTACATTTACAATTACTCGCTTAACAATTCATGTATCATATAGCCAAGGATGAAGACAGGATAAACCCCTATGAGGAAGGGATCAACTAGATCATAGAGCTTGATGAATCTCATAGACAAACTCATGAAAAGAATTCAAAGTTAAAAGAGAGGGTTAAAAGGATCTTTGAAATGAAAGTTACCCTAAGATCTTTTCAGATTGGTGATTTAGTTATACTTTGGGATATTATATGTGAAGACAAGGGAAAACATGGTAAATTTGATTCCCTATGGATGGGTACCTACACTATTGATTTTTATATAGGAAACCACACATTTTACCTCAGAGATATTGATGAAGAAATATTAGAGCTACTAGTTAATGGCAAACACCTCAAATACTTTCTATATTGAGTCAATGGTAGTTTTTGTATATATGTAAATGTTGTTTAGTCATTTTGTGTTCTATTTCCATACTTAGGGTTGTGTTTATATAGTTTATGTGTTTTCTTTTTATCTTCATATGCCTTGTTATAAATCAATTAACCCATGGTGTTCTTTCTTTTCCTATATGGAAATATCTTTTGACTTCGTAGACTAATGGATAGGTGTCTAGTTAGGGATTCGCTATGTACCCATTAGGGGTACCCATCCATGAGCAAGAGCTAATGTTAGTGCCTAAAATTGCACTAGATCAATTCATACCTTGCTAATGAAATTCCCATGTCCAAAATGGGTGAGTATAAATGTTTTAGTTTCTAGCACTAGTCATGTTTTTATAAATTCCATTAGAAGGTTGAAGTACATGTTTGCAATTTATTAAGTTTGTTGTCTTGTTTTTGACCTTTCAAGCTTTTAGCATGAATAAAATTATTGATAAAAATAGGTCTTCAATATTTTTGTCTTGCAAAAAATTTATGAAGATACACTTTCATCTAAAATTTTATCCTTTCTAAAAGATATAAAAGTGTTCCATACCATTTTGTTTTTTAGTGTTTAAATTTATTTATTTTAGGCATTTTGCTTTTTCAAAGCACCTGCAGGAGTTGTAGGGTCATTTTTTCTCTCCAAAATATCTAAAGGATTAACCCCATTAAGTAGTGTTCCATTGCAAAACTCCTAAGGGGCAATTTTTGAAGATGGAAAAAACTCTCAATGATTTCAAAGGATTTATGAAATATCAATCAAAGGTTTCATGGCAGGACAATTCACAACAAGAAGATGGAGGTGTTGCCAAGCCTCTTTGTAGGTAGGTTTTGTTGCCTTATGTTTGAAAAGGAAATTCTAGGAACCTAGATGAAATTTCAAAGTTACACCTTCACCATGATTTGATGATTAAAGTTCTTGAGGCTTTAGATATTTTTGGCCTTTCTTGAAGATCACCTTTTGGTGGGTAAGGTACTTAAAGTCTCTAGAGTACATGTACTCAAAATTGTAAGAAAAGTGATGGCACATGGTATATCCTTAGGGTTTTCTTAGTTTTGGTCCCTTTTTGAAGATTTCCCCACTTACCTATTGGTGGGAAAATCCCAAAAGGTCCATGAAGGCCCAAATGCCCAAATTTGTAAAGCAAAATTATGACATGTGGCATTCTTACATCCCATGAGGAGCTCGAGGTATATTACACTACTACACCTAAGGAAAATAATAAGTGAAAAAGTGTAAAAGTCCCCAAAGGCTTAAAATGGTATCATGATGTATTATTCACTTCTATGGTCCTACATGTTGAAAGGAGGGTCACCCTATGTAGAAGAAACATTTTCACTTTCCCTCCCTTTTTTTGAATAAAGCTCAAGTAATTAATGATGGTGGTTGACAATTAGCCATTATGCTTTGAGGAATCAATGGAAACCCTAATTTTGAAATGCAAAGGATTATAACTAAGGAATTTATTTTCATTTTATGTTTACCCTTTAGATTTAGAGCTTCCATTTGTGCTTTTAATTTAATTGTGTACCATCACTATGTGTAGTGTGAGAACATGACTATGATGAACTATTCATGGATTTTTAGCTTCCATTATGTGCCACCCTCCAAATTAACAATAATTATTATTTTAACTCTTTATGTTATGTTCTTTGAGAAGAGTAGATAGGTATTGTGAGGGTCATTTACCCCAGTATGTATTTAATGAATTACCCCAATATGTCATTACCATGGTTGTCAAGATTAACGAGGTGCCCATCGTAAAAAAAATTGAACCATGGATTTTCCTATTCTTGATCTATGTGTTGGAAAAATAAAATATATATTAGGATATTATCCTCAGTAACAATCTACATAGTCAAATGATGCATCTCCAAGATGTAATTATTCCAAAATAAGAGTTTACAAGTATATTCTACATGTCATCTTATTTGATGTACAATTTAGTGCATACTATGAAATTTCAAGGGCTCACCAAGAAGCCCAATGGAATGATGATTTAGAAAATATACCCAAAAATTACTATGGATAGTTTTAGGAAGATTTTATGTAGAGTAAAAATTTGCTTCTTTAACATCAAGATGAGTGTCTTATTTCCTCTAAGAAGCCTCAATAGAATGTCTAGGGTATCTAAGGAAGTAATTAAAAAATATGGCACCTCTTACATTCAATACATGATATTCACATATATTAGGGTGAGTGGTTATTTAAGGTGCCCACATAAAATGCCAAGGTACCTAGATGATAAATTGGCAATAATGAAGCTTGATAACAACCAAGAAAATAAACAACCCCTTCAAATTTTCAATTTTAAGTAGATATTATTATTATTGTCCTTCTATTTCTAGGGTAAAGGGGTCAGAATAGGAAATGGGCCAATATGAAATTGATAAAATTCCATCCAAGACCAACTATGACATCAAGTGGTTAGTGAACATGGCAACAAATGTGATCAAGCACCAGTCACACTATGAAGACATTTGGTCTGATGGCACCATTAAGGAAGATGTCCCAAAATTAGAGTGTATGAAGTCGATGGTGTAGGAGGTTATTATATACAGTATCACTCCCATTCCCAAAGACATGGTGGATGATAAAATGACACCAGATTTAATGTATGATAGAACCAATATTGAGGCCTAACCCATTACACAGCTAGATTTTAATGCTCAATAAAATGACTCTATCCCATGGAGATTGTTTCCAATTATGAGAACAACCTTCAGGTGGTTAAAGGAACATGGGGTTGACCTTAACACATATGACACCCTTACCCTCCAAGAACTCAAGCAAGTTAAAGAAGATGAGAGGTTTCTTCTTAGAATATATTGGTGATACTATAGCTCCATAACTAATAATGAAGGGTAAGGGAAAGTTAAAAGTTAGTAATGTTGATTTTAATAAACTAGTTAACGTAGAATCAATAATGATAGTGTAATCTAAGGCTATATTTTCTTTCTCAAAGATAACAATCCTAGCAAAAAATTAGAATAAAATTATTATGGGGGAAGTGACATTGGCTAGTACCACCCCCATATCCATTTCAGGAGAATGAACCCCAATAATGTTGGCAATTCTAGTGGCCATCCCCATGGCCAACCCAACTATGGTTCCACTTACTCCACCAGCATAACATAAAATAGAGGGCCCTCCACTAAAGATATATTAAAGAAAGAGAGGAGGTGATAATGAAGGGGAGAAACCCAAACAAAAGAGAGCCAAGAAGGCTCTATAACCTTCAAGTAGATTTCATATAAAAAAGGAGGTTGCATTTAAGGACTTTCCATCCAAAGAGGTACCTATAAAAAGAAAGGAGGACCAGACCTCATATGTCTAGAGGGTAAGGGATATGAGTGACGATGAGGATTTGTATGAGTATAGGACCATTTCCAAGGTGATGAAGAAGTAGCATGCTTTCACTCCTCTAAAATTAAAAACCAGGTAGAGAACTCATAGGGAAAGACCTTAGATCTTGGTAAAAGCCCTGGTGATGGGCTTATTTGCAAGAGCGACCCTAGTAGTAGAAATCAAAGGTGATGATAGAAACATCCTAACCTCAAATGATCCTTTGTCCTTTGATGATGTTGTACAATTTGGTGTTGAGGAAGCTATGTAAACTCACATCCCTCAAGAGAAGGAAAACATTTCATTGGATACATAAAACTTTATAGATAGTGTCATCTCCCGACCATAGGTGATTAGGGTGGAGTTGAAGAGTTAAATAAATCTGATGATGAAGCTAAAGAAGAACAATAATAGAGCATTCAAGGTGCCATTGATTTTGAGGTGGTAGTTGAGAAAGAGGACTTAAAAGTAGTTTTAAAGGTGTCAAAATATTTCCCTTCCTCTCCAAATATTTCAAGTTCATCCCCAGAGGATAAGTTGAATGTGAAAGAAGGTAGTGGAGCAAACCTACAAATGGGTACCCCCACTCATACTAAAGTAAATAAGGAATTAGATGATTCTAATAAGGATGCTAAGGTAGGTGCCTTAGGAGATGTCACTTAAATTAAAGAACCACAAAGTCTCTTCCCTCTCATTAGGGTACATTACCCTATTCATAATAAAGTTCCTAAGGCCATGATTAGTTAAGAGTTGCCAAAAGGTAACAAATATGTCACCTTAGCCTTGTTCATTCCTGAAACCCAAGTGAATAAATAAAGGTGAAGTAGCTATATAGCCTTCCTAGTAGTCAATAAAGTAGGTAAGCTTAATTGAACTATTTCTCAAAGGGTCTCATTATCTTGAATCAAAGTGTGATGTTTTAGAGCAAATCAAGCCAGACCTAGGATAGGAACATGGACTAGAGAAAGGTGGGAAGGAGTAAGAGAGTGATGAAGACATTGAAATAATTGTATTGATCCCATAGCCCAAACCTATGGTGCTTCCTACATCTATCACATCATTGACACTACCTTTCACTATCTTAAGGCCATCAACAATGTCTACAACTTCAATAGGATTTCAGACCAGACCCCTTCTTTAGATCAAAAAGCATGTCAAACAAAAAGGAGACATTATGTGATCTAGAGTTCAATACAAAAATGTCCTAGATCAGACTAAAATAGGAAACATTATATAGGGCCTATCGATACATTTTAAATGGTATGTGGAATGCAAAAATTAGAGCTTGTATGCTTCTTGTGTAGCTAGTCAAATTTCTAGTCAAGCTGGTCAAAATAAGTCAAAGCTTGTCAAACTATAGAAAGTTTCCAATATGGAATGATTTTAAAATAGTACCACTTCATAGAGTCTCCCAAGAGCTTTCCAATGATATCTTGTTTGTAGAAAAATAAGGTCATGGTTAAAAGATATGGCTTCTCAAAGTTCCTACTCAATAGGTAAAAAATATGATGTGTTCAAATGATTCCCAAGTGGGCCAATAATGCAGTGACATGTGGCATACAGAACAAGGTGGAAAAAATTGTGGTTTCATAATTGATCTTTTAAAAGTGTAAAAAGGTTGGCTATGGGGACTATAGCTGGTGGAGTCTACTTTTGTCTCAAAGGGGGACCATACCACTGATAGAGCTATGGAATATCTAGTTGGATGTCGACAAGTGTCAAATTACAAGTGGTACACATAGTGGGTCCTCAAGACACCACGTGGATTTCCATCACCATTTTATTCCATGGTTGAATTTTATTAATATTCACCTATTGACTATATATTTATGTAATTATTTATGATGCTCAAAGACCATCGAAAGTTCCATACCAAGCCAAAGCTCGAGACATGCCAACATATCGAATGTTTTATGCCAAACAAAGGTTCCAAGTAAAGTTTATCATGTTCAATGACAAGCCATCATAATAACCATGGAGATCCAAAATCACCATGAAGTTTGAGATCTATGACAAATGCCAATGTTTTTACATTATCCACTTTATGGACTATTTCTTTTAAAGGCTTAAATAATGTACATCCCCTTCAATATGAGATATAGATTATATTAAATACCAAATGCCAATGAAAAATACATTGGTAACTCCACAAACATACCTTTATTAAAATTTAAATCATATCATATTTTTATATAGGTGGGATAAGATAAATACCAAACACAACCGTGGATTTGGATAAACATTAAAACCATTGGTATGGGGATTGAGCAAGCCATTTTTGGCTAAAAGATAAGCCTTCTACCATAATTTTTGAAGCCTAAAGCACTATTTAAAGTGCTCAAGGGGCTCATTTCAAATCATCAATGTTTATATATCAAATATAAGTAATAATATTTGGAAATTTTTGGTGTTAATTTAGAACCCCAAGCAACTATCGTTAGGAGGCTTGTAGAAGGAGATAGAGGTGGAGTCAAAGAAAAGTCTAAAAAGATACTTATGATTTTTTTGCCCAAGGATCAACTTTATAGTTGGTGAAATTCCATTTTTAAAATGTATTATAAGTGTTTTCAAGTGTTTTTAATAGATCAACCTTATATAGGACCTAGAGATGTAGGCCATTATATCAAACCTCGTAATCAATTGTGTGTGTTAATTATCTTATTCATTTTTAAATGGTGTCTCCTTTATATAATTTCAAAATTACTATTATAAATTAATTTTTAGGTTAAATGTTAATTAATTCCACAAATTATTATTATCAATGAAAAATCAATATATGTAAGCATATTTTGCTAATGTTTATGGATCATGTTGGTATCAGAGATACGTTCATACTAGAGGATTTATGGTTTCATTTTTAGATAAATTCAACTATTATAATACAATGGACCCAATGCTAGAACAAATTTAGTTATTAATGAATACCCTCAACACTACAATAATGCAATTCCTACAATCCCAAGAGTAATATCGATAAGTGACAAAGCAAAGACATGAGCAGCAAATCAAAAAATTCTAACAAAAGCATCGATATGTTGTGAGTAGAACTACAAGAAGAACATTGATAGAAGAAAAGGATGCTTGAAGATGTAAAGACTTATAGACATTATGGTCATCAAGGTCATATTATTGAGCAATGTTGGATGATATACCCTATTTAGGATCCATTATGGTTTAAGAATTGGAATGAGTAGAGAGACAAGGCACGATTCATGTCCAGTATCCATCAATCAACCTGACTAATAGTACATCATCAAACAACTCTAGATTCTCTAATACGATAGTTGCTACCAATGAAAGTGCCATATATTATGCTATGATTTGAGTAAACTCAAAGGTAGAACTATACTACTATTATTTAAGGGAAGTTCATGCATATCTATTTTTTCTAGAGTTATGGAGTTAGTTATATTACTAAAAGTCTTGCACAATGTCTGAGGGTAAAATCTCTTCCATTACCCCACACTAAGACATTTAGAGGAGCTCATGGAATAGTATGTGGACATGTCACCCATTATGGAATCCTACATTTTGGAATTAGAAGGATATTTTTTGATCAAGTAGCTATTGGCATAGTTCTAGGAGAAGCTAAGGAGATCACTTTGGGACATTATTATCTCACATCCTAACATTCTAGAGACATTACATTAGGAGATGGAATCTAACTAACAACCAATCATACCTATGAGGTTTAATTCATAACAAGCCATATAATTAAGGTGCATTCTAGTTATAATAGTGATTTCTCTAATTCATAGACTCCTACTTCATATTAATGAAAATGATGTTGTAAGTTTAGATTCAAACATTTCTCTAACTATTAATATATCTTTTGATGTACATTTTGCGGAAGAAAATAATGAAATCAACTCTTTTGGCTATATTGAAAATGTTATGGATACTAAATGTTTTAACCCTAAACATTTAGCAAGTCCATGTGTTGACACATTTGAAAATCAAACAAAGGGAATACGTTCTAAGCTATTAGATAAAATGGGATTTGAAGGAAAAGGCCTTGTCATTAATGGTCAAGGAATTATCCAGCCTATCCAAGTGGTAAGCAACCACTTCATGTAGGATTAGGATATGGGGGTGAAGGAAAAATTGCTCAAGAAGCTAAGTTGAATGATTACTCAATAAAAAGGCTAGAGCACCCTAAATATCTCATAGAATCACTCTCTAAAGATGTAACAACTATATTGGATGAAGCATCTTCAAATGACTTGTCAAGGTATGTAGAAATAAAATTCTCGAATGTATTTTTTGATTATGCCCAAGAAAGTCCTAAAATAAGTTTAAGAAAATTATTAAAATGAGGTTGTCTAAAGAAGATAGGAAAAGTTAGAAAAAAACTAAGACAAAAGTTGTAAATGTAACTTCAATCAAGCAACAAACAAAGTCTTGTCAATTAGAACTAGAGACAATATCAACAAGGGAAATGATAGTCAATGAGAAGCTAATATTTTAGAGATTATCACCTTGGAAAGGTAAGAGACACTTCTTTAAGAGAATAATAGTTAAGAATTCTAAGATAGATACTATTTTTGATTAAAAAATATCAAAAGAATCTGATTTTTGAAGATGTTGTGGAAACCCAAGTTTGAAAACTAAGCCACATCTCTAACCATATTCTTTGGATACGATAGATGATACTAGTAACATACATGTAAGTAAAACTGTAAAATAAGGTTTGAAATTACCTCCAAATTTTTAGATGAATTTGAATTAGATGTGGTTCCACTCCATTTTAAAGGTATTCTCATAGGAGAACCATATTTGTCTCTGATAAATACAACTTTTCCAAGAAGGAATATCAGTATATCATTGTAAAAGATGGGACATAATATCTCATGTGAGCACATCAACATTAACCATTATAGGAAATCAGTGCCTTCAATTTTATTTTAATCATGTATGATGTAGATAGGAACACTACAAGGCAACATGAAGATTATGTTGTGAGAAGCATCAAAAACAACCTTGAAGATAGGTTGTATATTTTAATCTATTTATTTTAGTATGTGCAAATATGTATGCATGTTTGTAAAACCTAAGCATGGTTTATAAAATTCATAAGACCTGAATATGGGAAATGTTTGTAATCAATATAGTTACAATGTTTTTAAATACCCAATAAGGGAAACATTTGTAAACTATGTTTCTATATAAGACTCTAAGAGGGTAATTGTAAAATGGTGATTGTTATAACACCAGGGGTCATGCAATATTTTCACATTCTCAAAATCTAAAGACCTATTGAAGTATCTTTGAAATTTATTGGAATTATAAGGATCATTAGAGCTAGATCTAAGAGCCAAGAGCTAGAGTTGAGAGCCATATCCATGTAAATATTATCACATTGAGTATCAGGTCTAAAACTAACTTTTTGAGGATAAAACACCTTAATGGGGAGGATTGATTCAAAGGTCAATTTATAAAAGGTTACAGATCAAAATAAAACTTGAACCATTATATAGGTCTTATTGAGATCTTTCCAATAGTATGTAGAATGTAGAAAATGAATCTCATATGCTCCTTCTACAATCAGTCAAAGTTCTAGTCAAGCTAGTCAAAGCAAGTCAAATATGGTAAAACTATAGAAATTTTCCTATATGTAATGATTCAAAAATAATACCACTATGTAGATCATCCTAATATCTTTTTGATGATATCTTGTTTTCATAAAACTAAGTTCATGGTCAAAAGATAAGGCTTCTCAAAGTTCTTACTCAACAGGTAAAAAATATGACATGGTCAAGCGATCCCCAGATGGGCCAATAATGTAGTGACATGTGGCATATGCAAAAGGTAGAAAAAAATTATGTGGTTTCATAATTTATCTTTGAAAATCATAAAAATTCTAGCTATGGGGATCATAGGGTGGAGTTCACTTTTGTCTTAGAGGGGGACCCTGCAATCGATAGAGATATGGAACATCCAATTGGATGTCGACAAGTGTTGAATTGTGAGTGGTTCACATGGTGAGTCTTCAAGACACCACATGGATTTACATCACTATTTTATTACATGTCTGAAATTTATTAATAGTCACCTACTAACTATATTTTTATGTAATTATTTATCATGCTCAAAGACCATCAAAAGTTCCATACCAAGCTAAAGCTCAAGATATACCAACTTACTAAATGTTATATGCCAAACAAAGGTTCTAAGTCAAGTTTTCCACATTCATTACTAAGCCATCACAATAATCATGAAGATCCCAAATCACCATGAAGCTTGAGATCTATGCCAAATGCCAATGTTTTGGCATTATCCACTTCGTGGACTATGCCTTTTAAAGGCTTAAACAATGTACATCCCCTTCAATGTGGGCTATATATTATATTAAATACCAAATACCTATACCAAATTCATTGTTAATGACATGAACATATATTTATTAAAAGGTAAATCATATCATACTTTTAGGTATGTGGGATAAGATAAATCCCAAAGACAACCATGGATGTGGATAAACATTAAAACCATTGGTATGGGGATCAAGCAAGACATTTTTGGCTAAAAGTTAAGCCTTCCACCATAATTTTTGAAGCCCAAATAACTATATAAAGTGATCAACAGGCTCATTTCAAATCATTAATGTTATAAAATCAAATTTAAGTAATAATCTTTGGAAATTCTTGGTGTTAATTTGGAACCCCATGCAACTATTATTAGGAGGCTTGCAGAAGGAGATAGAAGTGGAGTCAGAGAAAAGCCTAAAAATAGAATTATGATATTTTTGCCTAAGGATCAACTTTTTTGTTTTTGAAATTCTATTTTGAAAACCTTTTGTAAGTTTTTGGAAGCATTTTTAATAGATCAACCTTATATAGGACTCATAGACATAGGCCATTATACTGATCTCTATAAGCAATTATGTGGGTTAATTATCTTATTCATTTTTGAATGGTATCTCCTTTGTATAATTGAAAAATTAATGTTTTAAATTAATTTTCAAGTTAAATGTTAATTAATTCTATAAATCATTATTATTAAGCAAAAATCAATATATGTAAGCATATTTTACTAAAGTTTACGAATCATTATGAGCAAAATAGGGGAGATCAACATAATGAAGATCACTCAAGCACATAAGGACAAGCCCCATAAAAGGGCCAAAACACACAACAAAACCACATCCACCACCTTTCAAGAAATTAATGTCAAGATAGCTATCCCTCCACCTGATGCATTGAATAAGGATGTTTCCCTCAAAAGTTACACTATCTATAGTTACAATCAAGGGGAGCCATCATGAAATGAGTTCATGCACAACTCACAGGTCTTGCCCAACATGTTGGAACATAGGATGGTTAAATATAAAGCCATAATGGTAGATTTAAAGGTAGATAACTAGGCTATGATCTAGTATTTTTATAAATTACTGAGTGAGCCTAAGGTGGTGACTATAAAAACTAGCAAGGCTCTGGGTTCTCTCCATCTTTCACTTGCATCATTTGAATCTAGCTAGATCGATGATTTAAAGACCAAAGGGTGATCAATAGAAGAATGGTAGAAATAATTGGGTGATTGAGAAGAATAAATAATCTACTCAACATTCAAATTCTTGAGTGACATAGTGGAGAATAAGAGGGAGTCTGATGCTGAGATGTTCTCATATGAGGTAAACATTAAAAAATGGGAAGAACTGTGATGGAAGATGGATAAGATCTATAGTTTGGGAATATATACTTTGATTTCAGAGAAGATCATTACCCTAAATGATTAGAAAAGGCCCAAATAATATCAACTAAAAATGAATCATCATTTTATGATTCTTAAAGATGATACCTTTGATCTAAAAGGAGAAAAATCTTTCAAGACCATGACAAAAGAAATAGATGCCGCAATGAGGAAGATGGTGAGCCTTTATGGCGTAAATGATTTAGGGGAGGAGGTAGTGTGTGATGTTATGAAGAACCTCATTAATGTGCCAAAAGAGTCCTTTGATGCCAATAAAATAAATCAATTGGTTTCACTTGAGAAATCCTATGACCAACTCAAAAAACTCATCAGATTGAAGAAAATCACACTTCAGTGGACTACTACCTAGCTTGAAGAATATAAAGTCAAATTTAAATACCAAGCTAGCCTAGACTAAGAGAGTCTCACCCCCATGCTCAAGGAATACACCAAATACAAAAAGAGGTTGGCAAAGGATTCAATCATTCAGATCAAATCTAGGACTTGATTGAATATTTCATTTTCTTCTAAGTTGGCACCACTTCACCTTTCTCTTCTCTTCCCTTCCCTTTTCTCTTTCTCTTCCCTTTTATTTTCTCATTTCCCATCAAGAAACTATTGTACTTCACCTGATAGTGGCACATACTTTTCAAGGTAGTTTTGCAATCATGTACATAGGAGAGGGACATTTTGTTTGTTATGCAAGATGATAAAGGTTTGTTTTGTCTCTTGTAGGATCTACCTCCATGTAGATAGCTAAAAATATTCTACCAATGTGGAGGATCAGTTTTTCCATCATCATAGCAGCATGCACATAATATAAGGAATCATGTTTGCTACAAGGTCTAACAGACTCCAGGCCCATGAAGGAATCTTCCAGTTGGAGCATCTTTAAGAATATGCTAGGCTTAACTTAATTGTATAAGTATAAGGGGTGTGCCCCTTTATGGAGGCTGGTTAAAATTTTGAGTCAAGAGCTATAGGCTCAAAGAGTTATCACTATGTAACATTCGTAGTGATAAATTGGTTTCAATTATAAAATAATTGATAATATCTGAGAGCATCACACATGTCTCCCTTGTTATATAATTTTCCTACATAGTGTACATTTGCTATGTTGTCAACTACACATTATATGCATTTTTAGTTCAATAGTTAAATTAAATTTGTTGGTGGTTTCCATTCTCTTTCTATTATTAAAACACAATGCCATGTTTTACATACTTAGCTGATTGGGGATGTAATGTATTCATCTTTATGGTGGTTATTTAGAGAGTATATCTAGATTATAAATCCCTTTCTATCTTGAGATTTGAAAACATGGTGTTGACAACCTTTTTAAGGCTGGTCCTAGGCTTGTCAATTTAATTAGGAGGTGTTCTAGAAGGATCTCATTTATACATGGTTTTAGTTTCATTTTTTCAAAGTCAGTGCTATATTTGTTGGTAGAGGTGATATGGATATTTACTTGAACTTCTTTGTGCTCATGTGTTAAACCTCTACTTTTAATCTATATTAGCTAATAGTTTTTTGTCTTACCCTATTTTACCCTATGTACAACACATCCTCTGAATAACTTGAGTGTTTTTTGGATTTGAGAACATAAACATTATGTACTTAGCATGTGTCTACATTATATGTGTTAAATATCAGCATTACAATCTCCTATTCAACCCTTTGTTGTTGAATATTTTGTAGAATGGAAGTTGTAGTTATATCCATATCTATCTTTAGTAGCTTCTGTCTAACCTAGAACATTTATTCATTCCATGTGATAACCCTTGTTGGGTGGCTTGAGCAATCTTGGTTGTGTTTCAATTAGGTTTGTATTTATTTGTGCTAACAATCCCCATGAAGATTGAATCATAAAATCCCTTCATGTGAATAAAGCTACCCCTTATGTCATCCCACCTTGGTTTAGGTAGAGCCCGAAGTAGCATGGAATTGACCATACCCTTTGTAGGTGCCTCCCATTAATTTTATACATTTTTGTCTAGTCATGATGTCAAAGCCATCCAAGGCTACAATGATACATTAAGTGGTTTTTCCATCTTTTCCTGTCACTCTCTTTAGGTATAGAAGGTCGAGTAGTAGTGGTGTGTAATTAGGAACCAACAACTAGTCCTTTCAAGTTATATGAAATGATAATGAACTCATTTTAACACACTAGGTTAATGAGAATATATAATTTGGTCTTATATCCATTCCATTATTTTCCTTTCTCATATCTATTCATAATCCATGAATTATCCCAACCTGAGATTCAAGGTTTATAAAAATGTTTCTATAATTTAAAAACACTCATGAGTATTTCCAGTGGATTCACCTTTTTTTTTAAATTTCATAACATACCCTAATTTATCCATAATCATATAACCCATATTTTAAGTTTTATCCACTTTTCTTGTGCTTAATGGCCTAATTGGTCTCACCTATCTCAATTTAATTTCATGGCCCATCTTAATTTATGTGTCAAACCATCTTTCAAAACCTAATCCATTTAAGAGACCAAGTTCATGTATTCACATGAATAACACATGTTAAACTATGGACTCAACTTCTCAAGGTTAGGTTGATACATTTGACATAATGTATGGATGATGTGTGTAACTATGGATTGGGATGATTATTTGGGTGAATGGGATTTGAAATGATGAGTGGAAATGTATGGTCATGATGGAGTCATAATAGTTCTATTACATCACATTTTTATTCAAGAGTGTATAACTATGTGGAAACATAACTCCAAGGTCTATTAGTATTGGTTATAATGAGGAGGTAAAGATCTTTTTTAATAATTATAATGTTAGGATGGGAATGGTTTGGTTTAATGACTCAAGGAGTTTTGTCAAATCTATTAAGCTAGTTATGCCCTACCAATTTCAAACACAAATTTTAATGATATATGATGAGGCTAGACCCAAAGAGAATAAAATATATGGGGATGATAATAAGCATGTATTTACATTATAGTTATGGAATTTATTACCGGGAAGGCATATAATGAGTGGATCAGGTATTTACTCTTGTTCATCTAGGGCACTAAGAGAATTAATAATGATATGAAGGATGGGTGTTGAATGAAACACCTCAATTATTAGCTTGGCACTGATATCTAATTGGGTGTTGATAGTATGACTTGGTTCTCTAAATATAGGGGAAAAACCTACTCTATGGAGGTACGAATGCTTAGTGAGTGTCATCCAAGAGACTAGGTGAAGCATTGTATAACCATAAGAGCATGTTCTTAAGGTGGTTTGTAGTTGGACTTCTTGTTATGTTAGAATAAAGGCTTTTGCAATTTTTTTGCTCATTGTTACAAGGATTTGGTTATTGATTAGTTGTCTTGGAATAAAATTATCTTATTTAAATGGATGTTCATGTAGAATTATATAAACTATAACTAGTTTATTAGTATGAATGTATTTAATACACCCATGTACTATGGAATTTACTCCATGGATTTTGTGTATCGAAGGTCATCCCACTAACGCATAGAAAAACTCCCATATATAGTATAACTTATAATGTAGTGACCACATGTCTTATGCCAACCTATAAGGTTAAATAAATTGCACTAATAATATGTTGTGAGTCTTATCAAATTATCTAACCATTTTGGTTGAATGGTACACATCATCATGTGTATATCTTACATGTGGAAGTACTGTCATGGTGTAAACATTCTCAATAGCACCATTATCTATCATAACATAATGAATATGCTATTAATTAAATTATTCTTGTATAAATAATGAATGAATATCTAATTTATCATCCATAATATCACTATCACAAAAAGTAATAGATGGTCTATGAACCATAGGAATTGTATGTTGTGTATAATTACCTAAAGTCCCATCTAATGGGTGCCCATAATATAGTGGAGGAAAATGTGCACTATATGTTATTTCCACATACATATTATTTTTGAGAATGATATTATAATGGATCACTAAACATGTTTTGGTTTTGATGGTCACCAAGTTGTGAACTTAAATATTTAGGAGTGTGTTAGGATATCCTTTATTTGGGATAATGTTTTATCCTAAATTTTATTCATGTTACAGATAATTTTTATTTATGTGAATTCATAATTCACATAAATATGAATTCCATGAGATGTCACTCACCTCTTTGTCCTCATTAGGATTTTTGGAGTTACATGTAACTTATCTTCCCCCACATGTCACACACATCCTTCCCACTTGTAATAGGAATATAGACACATGACACACATTCTAAAGATAGCACATGTAGCTCCTTATTCTTTATAGATATTTTTATTAAGATCTTCTCTTCCTCTTTTCTTAATTTTTTTAAATCTAAAACCTTGTTGCGCATTCTTAGCCTTGCATCCTTTAGATGTTATTTTGGATTAATCTCTCTCTCTCCTCTCTCTCTCTCTCTCTCTCTCTCTCTCTCTCTCTCTCTCCTCTCTCTCTCTCTCTCTCTCTCTCTCTCTCTCTCCTCTCTCTCTCTCTCTCTCTCTCTCTCTCTCTCTCTCTAGGATTTTAATATATTTGATTTTTCTCTATTTGATAGTTTCTCCACTTATCAACTCTCATCTCAATCTTGTGGCTTAATTATTTCTTAAACTAATATTGCTTTTTAATGATTCATTTATTCAATTTTAATACAATTTAATATTGATCTTACAATAAATCCTGATTTGGTATCAAAAACTATGGATTTTTTTAATGTTTGAATCTTTTAAGCGTGTACAAATTTAGGGTTGAAAAAGAGCAAAATGTTTTTTTAACACATTAATTTTTGTATGTTATATTGTAGTTTTTTAAATTTTATGTTGGATTTTTAAGCATATAACCTATTAATAACATCTTATATTCTATTAATAAGTACTTTTAAATCAGATTTTTAGAATTTTAAATATAATTTTTTTTCAAAAAAATTCATCACATTAAAAATATGTCACATTAAATTAGCCATATATTTTGATTGATAAATTATTTCTTTCTAATTTTTTTGTTTTTTCATCTTTAACCTAAGACTAACTTATCTAAATTTCACAAAGAAACATACTTTTTATTTTTTGAGATATTATTAAAAAATGTACCTATAATTTTTTCATAAATGTGGTCATTTAAGTGCTTTCACCTTGACATCTTACCTTGTGGTTTTATTGGAAAAAAATGATAAGTTTTGTTTTAAATATTTTAACTATTCACATATGTTTGTGTTTTTAAACCAAAAAAACTTTTTAGTAAGTCATTATGATTTAAGCAAGTTTTTTTAATTAAAAATCTAAGGCTTTTAAATTAATTTAAACCTTTTTCAGATTCATGTTTTTCCCTTTTTTAAAGCAATTTAAAATCAAAGGTTTAAATTTAAGTTCCCCATGTGGAATTATTTTTCCCATAAATTTTTTGGATATTTCATGGAAACTTAAAGTCTTATTTAAAATTTAAAAATAAAAAAATAAAAAAAAACATTTATATATTCATTTTTTTAATATATTAAATTATACAAAGTTTTTTTTATTAACTTTAAGGAAATTTGACTTGGTATTTTTAGTATGGACTTTAATTACACCATGTGAAATATCATTTTCTTAAAAATTGTTGTTTTTTAAGATCTTGTTTCTATGGTACTTAAACTAATCATTTTTTTATCATTTAAACATGCTTTACATTAAATTAATTTAAAAAATGAAGAAATATGTGATCTTAAATTTGAAATTCAATATCAAAATGACTCTATTACTACCTTAAATAGTTTAATTATTGTACTTAAAAATACTTTTCAAAACCAAATGGTGAAAATATAATCTTCATTTGACAGTCTAAATGATAAATTTTAGTCTTTAGCACATAATACTAGTTCTATTGTTGACACTCATTATTCTAATCAAATAACTAAAACTTATTTTAATGATTTTACCAACCTTAGCTTACAAATAATGAACAAGAAGTATTATTTAGGTGGTGGAATTTGTAAGTTTTAATATAGTATTCTTGAACCTATTTTGCCTACATATAATGCAAATTATAAAGGTATTAGTTTTAATGATTCAACTGCTTCTAATGAAAATTTAGAATCATATTGTCCTCCTCCCTAAAGGACTTATACTACAACTCATTTTTATTATAATGTTTCTAATACTCATGCTTTGTTTAAAAATGATACATAATGTTTGTATTATATAAAACATGGACACCATATCTCCAAATGTTAGAAATTATATCTGTTATCTTGAAAATTTTCACCCTTGAGGAGGTTATTCAAGCCTCCTCACTTAAGTAATAACATGGAGACACCTATAGGTTATGGGTATCCTAAGAAGTGAGGTGAATTTATAAATAGGGCTAGGTCCCTTGATGTTATCACCCCTAAAACTATTACTAGCCCTAATGTTTACAAAGGAAAATGGTAAGAGAACTAAAAGTAAACTAGATTAGTGAGGTGATTTAAAAAATTAAAACCATATGCTTGACCATAATGCACTAATAACATCCATTAGGCTTGAATATGATCACATTACTGAATAAGGACATTCAAACATGAGTGTTTCAACATGGAGGTCATAAATAATGTGTTGAATGATAGGGCTAATCAAGAGATATAAAAAAGACATGAATGACTCAAATACACTTTTAAACTAAGAAATTATACCTCAAAATCACCATGTGACATATAATAATATAATACATTTGTAAAGAGGTAGGAGAGGACAAATGAGAGAGATCGAGAGCACTACTACTAGAATTCATCAATAATCACATAGGTACACTAGTTAAAAGCATATGAGAAGCTAAGAATCATATTTATTTAACATTAAATGGAATATTAAAAGTTTTTATTTAGTAGAGCTTTCCCATACTTAGCCAAAGGATGTTTTATAAGTTATTCAAGGCTACATATATAAGGAAAAATGAAAGAGATGAAGAAGAAAGGTGTAGGGGATGAATAGACAAGTGTGATCCACCTTGAGTCTATTATAATTATAATATGGAAGAGATTATAAGTGTAGTTTTGGTTATCTCCTTGGCATGTGTTGGATAAAATAGATGAGGAACTTCACCATGTGGCATAGGAGCTCTTGTTTGAAGAGTTACAATGCACTTCTTGAAGGAGAAATTACAACTTTGAATTTTGAAACATGGAATCTTGCCTCATGAGGTAAAATGCACACCATAATATGCCTCTCAATGATATTTCTCAAATTTTTGGATTTTAGGATCAAGTTTCAAGCTTTTTCAAACTGATAAGGACCTATAAATTGATTGAGAAGCTTGCTTGGTTAAAATGAGGTTCACAAAATAGGACCATCTTACCATCATAAGCCTAGTTCTTTATTTAAATATTACTATAATATATTAAATACCTCTTATAAACAATTTAATATATAATTTCATCCTCTTTTCATTCTCATAACATCTTATAGATTGAAGTATAGGTGTATTAGGTCTGATAAGAGCCCTTGATAACTTGTTTACTTACCATTAGATATTTTAAGACCTCCAAATAATATTGTAACTAGTGTATATAATATTAGTTAGGATTTAACTTCATCCTTACCCACATTATTTAGATCATATATTTTATTAATATGCCTCATTAATTTTTCACTCAATCAACCTCCATGAAAATCCTCAAAAACTACCTCTCTAGGCCTATAACAATCATCTTTAGGCCCAAATATGTATAGAAGTACTTCACACATGTCAAAATAGTTAAATTTTTATGTCCCTATAGGTGTTTAAGTATCATATAATAATTTTAAAATCCATTAAAATCCATTTGGATCACTTAATAAGTACATCTCCTCTATTGGGTCTCTTTAGAGGGTTTAAGTAGGGTTTAGGATTGTATAACCCTATTAATGATGGCTAATAAATATATTGACCATAACTCAAGAAAATGAAATTAATTTCATGTATACACCCACATAAACATTTTATAATTATATTATATTCCCATTCACCTTCTCTTTGTACTTCACATGTGAAGAAAGTGACCTTTTCTACCTACTTAGGCATGTTGAGAAGTTTAAGAGCATTGTTTTGGTCTAATGAGGCATAAAAGTGATTGTTTTTAATATAAACCCATCATTTTGGTATTTTAAACATAAAATTAATTTTTAAATTGGTTATATTCACAATTATAAACCTCAATCCTCTACCACGTTCCAATTATTGTAACTAGGGTTTAAGGGCAGTTTGGTGCGAATAATCCTAGTGGCCTACATTTTACATTTTTATTTACTCTAGTGAGTTTAAAATTTATAGGACATTACATAAATGTATTATTCACACTTTTTATGTAATAAATTTTCAATTTCACCTTCACTAAGAAAATTTTCTTTACCTTTATGCCTATAGGATTGTTTATATAAATCTAGGCCTTCTAGGCTTAAATAGGCTTATTAACCCCTGTAACTATCTTTAATTATATAAAAACACACTAAATATAAAATTATAATATTTAAATTAATTTTATGAATAATTTACTCTTTCACCACTCAATAATTTCACTTTTAAGACAAAACTTATACCCTCCTTTCATCCTTGTGCCAAAACTACCTATTAGTGTTACTAACATGTTAGGCCTTTTTGACTAATAGACACTAAATTAAAATTTGAGATATTTTTTTTTATTTGACCTTATTTATGGTATTAATAAGGATATTAACCTTATTAAATTTAATCTAACCTCTTTCCACTCTTTTATCTTTACTTCTCATCATAAGCATATCTTCTTTGACTATGCCCTTTATCAAGCCTATAGGTGCATATAAGGATTACAGTTATCTCTTGCTCATGATTTATCATATTTTAACCTATTTTTCCAATATAAACATAATTAATAATATATTTTCCTATCGTATGACTTGTTACATGTCCCTCACCAATTCATTTAACACAAACAATGCACTTTTATCTATTTAATCCATAGAAGGCATCTAGGTCTTTTTTTAGGCCTAATACTCCACTAAACCTTGAAAGTGTCTTGATTGGAAGGTTTATTAAAAATAGAGGATCAAAACCCTTTCATCATTCATTTTAAGACTCCTCTTTCCCTGCATGACTTTCATATCTTATGTGTAATTCAATATTTGTCTTTTACTTGGAAGGTTTGATCTTTTGGTCAAGAATGTGGACGTATAGGTTAGTAGACCTATAGGGCTACATTACCTTTAATATATACCATTTATGACATGAATTTATGTTTTAAAACCTTTTGAATACATCATTCACCTATAAAAACTCTTATTAAGGTCAAAACCTTCTTTAAGACCTCTAAAATTCCTTTAAGAACCTATCTTTGCATGTACAATCATGTTTGACCCTCCTGATTATGTTTTTGTGTTACACTTATCCTCAAGAAAATCTAACCCATTTAAATAATGTGTACATTTATCCTTAATCATTTTTAACCCTTCAATATGTCTTGACATCTCAATGTTGATTAAAATTCCCATTGAGATACTTGTTCAATTAAATCAAGCTCAAAGATAATATGGGATGCATGAAAAGGTGGAAAACTTAAATATAGAGACCTATACATAAAGTAATGTTTGATGCATTATGTAAATATTAATTTTGATGATCTTTCAAGCACTATGAATATGCAAACATGATGGTAGATCTTGTTCATGGTATTTTTACATCCAAAGCTAAACATTTAAACCTAAAACATTCACCTTTTTCTCATTTAATGCTTAGATATGGTCTAAGGAATGTGTTAGGAGTAGTGAGTGATTTGATATAGGTTGTTGGAGGACCACTGGAGGTAATAAAACACTTAATCCATCTCAAAACCTAATTGAAGTTTTGATTATAACTTGCAAATAAATAAGGAAGAGTCAATTTTCTTGATAAATGTCCTTTATTTAGTTAATGTAATTGAATTGGATGTTATAGATGTCTCTTTTCACCATGATATAACCAAATATTATTACTATTCCTCCATCAATCTCATAGATAGAATTACAAAGGGAAACTTAAGCCTAAAAGGATGAAGATGGTATTCAAATCTCCTTACACTCTTAATGAGTGTTCATAGAGTTAAGGGGATTGAATAGACAACCAATGTCACAAGTTGTAAGGGAATAAGGAACCCTTAATATTCCTAATATCTTAGCTTATTATTCTCTCTCCCCTTTTTTTCCCAAGTGAAAACTACTGTGTCTTTTGAGGCTATTAAGGATGATGATAGGGAAAAGGTGTAGGTTTTTTCTTTGTTTAGACCTAAAACTCACTAAAATTCAAGGATTTATATTTTTGTGGGATGAATGAATTCATGAGAGTGTTTTTAAGTGAAATTCACTATGGAAACATATAACGAATCTTTGAAAACCCCTTATTTTTCCATGAGAACTATCATATTCTACTTGAAATCTTGATTAAACTAATGCAAAAAGTGTTCATATAGATTCCACATGTCTGTACGGATTGGTAGTGACATACCAAAAACTTAACTCTACCTTTTACTTTCCATTTATTACAATATTATTTCTTGAAACATTTCAAAGAGATATAATGTTGAAAAAGAGTGTTTGATATCTTTTGGGCACTTGAACTAAACAAAAGGGCATGATATATATTTGACATGTGTTAAATGACTCAAAAATGACCTATAAACCTTTATCACTATTAAAAAACATAAAACATGTCATGAAGTGAATAGATAAGCACAAGAACAAAATGGACAATTACTTAATCTTGTCAAAACAACCTTAAAATTTGTAAAAGTTCATTTGAGACTTCATTTGGAATGGAAAATGTTGTACCCAGTTAGGTTTTTAATTAGTCTCACCTATGGTTTCCAATTTTGGATAAAATATTTAGTGACCTCCTAGGATTTCATGTATTATATGCACTTTAGACCAGTTACCTAATCCATCCACTATTTTTTAGAGTTACCTCAACTCAACATAAGATCTAAATTAAATTTGAAATTTAACTAAAAACCTATTGAAAGAATTGATTACCTTCACCAAAAAAACATTACAAAAGCAAAAACACAAAATTAATTCACACATAATAAACAACAAGATAAAACACATTATGATATAAAGCACTTGGAGGAAATACAAGATAAGAAATACTATATATAACTAACCTATTAGAATTGATCCTCCTAGATCAAATGGAAAATTATTTGAGTCACCTATTGTCACCAAATATTTCACCCTATAATTTTTTGTTCAATACTACTATAATATTTGGACAACATTGGAATACCTCTAGGCATGTGGGTTATGTATGATAGAGGTAGACCACTAGGTTTATGAGAAAGTTGCCTAGAATGATCATTTAATGTTTATCACCTACACTAAATATTTGATTGAAAGAAAATAGATAAAATTGACATGGAAATAACCTAATCTAAAGAGGTGATACATCAGAAATATCTCCAAAAGATTACCATACAAGTGTAATAAGAGATATGACTACATAACACTAGTCTCAAATCCTAAATTGATCTAACATTAGTATTTAAAACATGGAGGTGATATACATGAAACCACTCAAGGTGGGTGAACTATAGATCATTTTAAGACAATAAGGATATTACTTACACTTTAATATATACCAATGTACTTGAAATCACTTCATGTGATATGTTAGAGTGAGAACAACATGCATCAAACATGGAAGAGAAAATAAAATGTAAGGATAGATACTAATCACTTGAAATTTCATTACACAACACTTCACACACTTATAAAATATGTTTATGAGATAAAAAACATATTTAAATTCTTATTTCAAATAAAAATTACAATATCAAACCATTAGGGCTTCATCATACCAGGTGTGGAATTTAATATAAAAGCCAAAATGCATTGCATTTATAGAATATGTGAGAAGAGAGAGAATGGAAGTTAAAGGGTCACAATTCCACATGTCAAGGCATGAAAAATTATTACATTATAGAATAATGAGTTGAATAACAAAGGTCTAGAAGGTATTCTTTGACAAGTGTCCATCTAAGGCATAAAATTCTCCAAAACTAGCTTCGAGGTCTAATCTTGAAAATTACCTTCATGATGAGGCATCTCTACTACTAAAAAATACAATAGGGAGATTTTACACCTATTTAATATATTAGGGGGTTATAAATATGCCATTATAATCATTAGACATGTCCCTAACTTGTATCCATAATTTGAATACTTGTACACACCATCTGTCGTCATTCATTATCTCTTTTTGCCTCATTATTCACATTTATCACCCAAGTCACCATCATTTTATTAAAAAAATACATGGAACAAGTGTCAGGACACATCTTAAATTTCCTTCTAACTTATACTCCATGAATTAGACCTTAAAAAATATCCCCAATTAGACTTCTCAACTTCTCACTTGGTAATCACTCTCCATTTTCATTATCTACAAAAGACTATCAAAGATGAATGAGTTAAAATAACTATTTTCATGTCCATCTGAGGTGAGAAATGGATATGGAGAGTTAGAATACATATCAACTAACCCCATCCAATGGATCTCACATGTTTATCTTCTTATATACCTTCAAAATAATCACAAACTTATAAAATGTCTCATACCATGTCTGTATAAATAAGTTATAAACCAATTAGGTGGGAATTATCATGGGAGAGTCCTCTATAATTTAGAAATAGTTCCTAGACCATATCTCCCCTTCATAATGCATCCCCACTGGTTTTTGCTTCATTGGTTCAAAACCAACAGTTTAGGGGGGTTTTATAGGGTTTGGACTATTAAGGATTATTCATAAATCCTAAAATCCAAACTCCTAATAAAATTACTCAAATATTTAGTATGTGACCCTCCCCAATTACCTTTAGTTTCTTGAGGTCCCATTCTTGTTATCCATTTAGATGTGATCTCTTGAAGATAGTCTATCGAGCTTTAAAATGTAATCTACATACCCCTATAATCAAAATAGGTCAAAATTACCAATTATATGTGATACCATATAAAAGAAGGTTTTATATTATCTTATAATCTCACCTAAAGGTCATTCAATGCATTGGAGAGTTCACATGGTCATAGAAATGAAACTAGACCCTTAAAAGGCTCAGGTATAGTTTTAGGTCTAATAGGCTTGACTGTGTTCATGGTCTATAAACACCTTGTGTGATTTATAGTACCTAAAGGAGGATATTCATGTTTTTTCATGCCAAAAAAAACCTTTCATACATTTATTTATTGCTATAACACTTCTTATGTCATCCTCTTAACATATTCTCACCAAGCCTATAGTTTTATGATGACTGGGAGTGCCCTCTTTTTGATACAAAACAAAGGGCATCTCCCCCATTTTTATTTCCTATTTAATTATATGATAGGTTTTATTATGTCATGAGGAAATTATACACCAAATTTAAAAAATTTATCACACGCATAGGTCATCAACTCTTCCAATCTCTCAAAATTAGCTTTCAAGACTAGGTGACTATGCAAGGTCTAAGACTACCTATAGGTTGAATGTTTAGAACTCAGTATATGTCATGTATCCTTTCTCTAAGAATCACATGAGATGTTTTAATACAATTTTTATAATTTTCATCACATATTCAACCATTTCTACTTATGCCACCTTTCTACGCTTACATCTCTCATTTGGTAAAACCAGTCTACAAACTAGACACTAGGTGCCCATTTGGTTAGAAATTAGAGGTTTATTATAGGAAGTAATAGGTATTTTAACACCATACCATATTTTATGTATATTTATTGAGTTTGTTTATGTCATTCTACACTTGAAAGTGTTCATATTTTCCCATAGGTCATTTTCTTACTACTACCAAGAACCAGTCTGCCATATATACTAGTTGTAGGTGGAAATTCGAGGAAAGGAAAGACTCTTGTAGCTGATGATATACTTGAAACTTGTTCTTAATAATATTAATCTCCTAGAGACCTTTGTAGGTGGTCATCTATAATTTAGTATTGTATTTCACTTCTTTTATTTTCTTTGAGGTCATTATACTATGGGATATATATATTTTGTCTTGAGACACTTGTCTCACTTCTCACCATAATCCATATACTAGGTTCCATTTATAAATTGACTCAAGGTTAGTTTTGGAATAAGAAATATTGTGTCTACTAAGTGTTTCCAATCAACACTTGTTTAGATTGAGTCATCATCCATCCATAATCCCTACTCAACAAAATGACTTATTCTTGTGTTATCATGTGACCTCTATTTATATACCACCATAGAGGATCCATTATATTGACCTAGACTTCATATATATCTAACATCATAAGGTATTATGTGTGGGCAAAACATCCTTTTGGAGAAGTTAAGGTAAGACTTTCATTTTGTAACTTTATTTTTTAATGCACATTTAAGCCATGTGATTTATCTCAAATTAGGGTCTAAGGGTGATCTAAGAATTTAAATTTTTTTTTGGCTAGATCCAGGGGACTCCATTCTTGAAACCTTCTAACTTTTCTCAATGTCTTAGGTTTGTGTGACTTGTCTTTCCTATATTTATCCATTTGGGTTCACTATGAGTAGTCTTACTCCACTTACATTATGATCTTTATTTTTACTATAATGATTGTACTAAATTCTCAATTTAATTATAACCTATCTAAAGTCTTTTTAACACTAATATGATTCTCTTGTATTAACCTTAGACCCCTTTTGAGACTACATGTAGGTGTTAATGGATACAAGACTATGAAATAGGTTGGAACTATCATAATCACCTTATCCATAATCCTCCTCAACACAATATTTTATGGATTATGTGATAAATCATGCTTTTTGAAGTTGGATAATTATATGTCACCTTGATCTAAAACCACCCTTAAGAGAGAAAATTTACAATCAATAAGACACTATTTACAATCTACACCATGCTTGTTACTTCAACCAAAAAGGAGTGATTTGCTTGTCTCTCATGTCCACACATGTTGATAGCACTGTAAAATATGTGACAAGGGTGATCAAGTCTCCAAATATCATGTACACAACTTGAATTTCCTAGAACCATGAAAATAGAGAAGAAACCTTGAAGTCTTGGTGATGAGAAAGTAAAAAAATGATTAGAACTTCTTATTAATGGTTCATAGAGAAAAAGTAACCAATCCTATAAATCTTACCATGAATTTGAAGTAGACAAGGATTTTTATCATCCACCAAAGGCACTTGATCCAACTCACCTCTTATTGGCCATACTAGACTAAAATAAGTTAACCATTTTTGCATGTAAAAGAGAGTGATAGAAGAAATAAGATGGTTTTTTCAATTTTTGATATTTTAAACTATTCCCAAGCATGGAAGTGAGTTTAGGGGATCTTAAATGACACTTTTTAAACATCCACATATGCCAAAACTAGTGCATAAGATATAGAACAATTGAAAACTACTTCTTTTCATCTATTTTCTTATTTTTATCATATTACCTACATTTTTATAGTCATAAAATAGTTACCCTAATGTATTATACTATGGGGAACATATAATATGACTTTGTAACACTTTTCCTCTATGGGAAACTTGTACATGTTCCATAAATGACCTAAAAATGACCCCTAGATGACATAAGACTAACTAAAGATTGAAAATGAATATGATCAAATCTAAAGAAACATCAAATGACCTCATTAAGACTATTGTATACAATTTAGACCCTAAGGGGCCCTTGTAAAAAGTTTTCAACTATAGTGGGTTGACCTAATTTGAGTTTTGGTCAAATTAATCAACATCACGATTATGTGATGAGTAAAGATGACATGTAAACTACTAATCAGACTTTGTTCTTACTTGAGTATTTCCTTCCTTGAGCACTACCTTCTTACGATTGACCTCCAATTTTTCTATAGCAAAAAACATGTCTTTAATAAAGACAAAATCATCTTAATATTCTATTTATACCTCATATTATTGTCCATCCTTGGCAATGTGAGAGACCTCTAAAGTGACTATGTTTTAATTCATAAAGGAAATAACATTTTGAGCTTCATCTTTAATTATCTCCTCAAATTCCATCTCATACTCATGTTGAAGAGTGTTATATTCATAATACCTTTCTACACCATGTATTTTCACTTTTTGGTGATGAATTATATTATTTGTTGAAGAGTTGGGAATGTTGTAATTTTAATTAACAACATCTTGCTATTCTTATTATGGTGTTAGCTTATCAAGCTATTTAAACTCCTTGAACATGTGCAAGTTGGGCTACCTCATGTCTTCAAGACCTCATTAAATTTTATCATGAAATTAAACAAGGTCATCAACTATGGTTTTCTAATTAATAAATTTCTCATGGATGTCTTCATCATGCTCATTATCTAAGACAAAAATACTAACACTCTCCTTATGGAATATAGGTTCACTATCCATACTAGAAAAAAAAATTATAGCTCTTCACAAAAGTTAGCTTATTCTTCATCACTTGAAATCATACAAAGCTCAACTTAAATCTTGCAAATCTCTTGAGGAATTTTTTTTGAAAATGATTCAAAAAATTTATTACAATCATAACATGGTTTCAAGTTGTATTCTATAAGTTATGTCTTTTACCCATGAAGTTCAAAAATACCAATAGCCAATGTATCTTCAAGAAGACTTACCTCATGTTCATCTACAATCTACTCAATTTTTTCATAGTCACCTTTCTCTTCATCAAGACTCAATCCATCAGAGATATAGTGATATTATTATTCCTATATGAATAATGTAATCTCATCTACCCATTCAAATTTTAATTCATCATGCATCTCTTATACCAAACCTAATTTATTTTCCTCTAGGATGCTACCAACTTTGAAAAATTCATGTTGAAATTCATATTCATGTTCTATGGGGATCACATTATTTCCAAGCAAGTGCATTTATTACATGAAATTGTGGTACAACTATTGCCATGCCTAATCAAGATAATCTTCTTCACTATTTTGAATGGAACCAATTTGAAAAGAAGTTGTTATCATGTTGGCTTACATTCTACCATAAAGAACATCATTCTCATCACCCATGAAGAATAATTTGTTTCATTATTTACAAATAGGGCTTATAATAAGGATTTATTCATCATATACACTAGAAACATTTTTTTCTTCACCTTGTTGAGATTCACTTGTAGATGATTGATTTTCCTCTTCAAGACTTCCACCTCATCACCTAGTTTTGACAAGCTCTCTTTCACATCTATATGTCCATATCCTACCCTTAATACCACTAATTCTCCTTCACAAAAGGAGGGGGTGTGATGGTAAGAGAGTTCATTATCTTTCTTGAAACCTCTTAGAGTGTCCTTATAACTTGGGACATTATGATTACTATGATGCTTATGATTTTCTTGAAAGGATGGAGAATAGAAATAAAAGGAGGTTGTATTATTCTCTTTCCAATCCTCAATTTATCTATCAAAATTTGAGGTGTGTTGAACTTTATGTATGGCTACAACATAAAGGATAGGTGAAGAGATTAAATAATTTTGGAAATATCTTTAATTGAAATCTGTACACTTTTAATTTTATTGATTTTAGATAGGCATGGGAGGATGTTTTTTATCAAGAGTAGGCATGACAATGTCAAGGGTTTTGGTCCAATAAGTTCTCCAAGATGGAATGGTCTTAGTCTCTTAAGGAAGAGTGGATGAATATTGAATTGGAATAAATCTCTATTGATGTCATATTGTAACTTGGCCTTGGTTTGGATCAAAATAGGGTTGATGAGGAGTAGTATGAGTTACATAAGTATGAAGGTATTGAATCTGATGCCTCTCTTCAAGTACTAATTTAGTCTCTAGACATTGAATCAAACTTCTTATTTCTAGCACTTCATTAACTGGTAAATGTTGGTTTTATTTCTCAATAGATACCCACCCAATATTTAGTGAATTCACAAGATTATTAATCATTTGAGTGTTTTAATTTTAACTATAAGGGTTATATACAACTAGGACAACTTCCCTCTCTTAATCAATCTACCTCATTTACATTTCTAAACTTACAATAGTTTTTTTGAAGACTAAGTGATCTAAAATGAAAGAAAAATGAATTTGACAAGGTTGACTAGAGGGATGAGTAGGCTAAAAAGGAGGATGAATTATGTTTGGAGAGGGAATATAAGGCCAATGATAACCTGGTAAGTTTGACATGTTTATGCTTGAAATCCACTTAGGTTGAGGCCATGAAAGTGATCAAACTAATATGGAGAATGCAAATGCATAGAGTATGTATCTTAATCAAAATAATGCTTAGGATACATAACAATTTTTTGATTTTAAGAACTTGGTTTGCTTAGGAAAAATGAAATTCAAGTGTTTTCCCCATTAATTCTTGTATTCCTACCTCCAAAGGTTGATGTGTTGAAGAGAAGCATCAAGAACTCTTTAATTGGATGAAATCCTAGTCCCACCAAATGTGCTAGAACTATTATCACCAAAATTTTCACCATTGATGAGGTTTTTAAAGCCTCCTCACTTAATTTATATAATTAATACACCTCTAGGTTGTGGGTGGAATAATTAGTGAGGTTAATCTCTAGAGAGGGTTAGATCCCGTGATTTTATCACCCTTAAAACTACTACTAGACCTACTAATTGTAAAGGAAAAGGGGAAGAGAATTTAAATTAAAATAAACTAAAGAGATATCTCACCAAATTAATACCCTCCACATGACTGTAATTAACTAAAAACATGAATTATGCATGAATTTGATCACACTACTAAACAAAGATCTTCAAGTATGAGTGTTTCAATAGGGAGGTCATAAACAATGTGTTGAATGAGAGGGCTAAATAAGAAGTCTAAGATAGACACTAATGACTCAAATCCATTTTCAAGATATGAAAAACTAAATCAAACTAAACATGAAACCTAAAATAACATAATAAATTTACAAAGGGATAGGAAAGGAAAAATGAGAGAGAGTGAGAGAACTACTATCAACATTCATCAACAATCACATAAGTACATTGTTTATAAGCATATGAGAAGGTAATAATCATCTTTATTCAACATTCAAAGGAATATTACAAGGGTTTATATGAGCATGTATTTACCACACTCAACTAAATGATGCATTACAAGCCATCTAGGGATGCATATATGGGAGAAATGAAGGATAGGGAGAAGATATACATGGGGGATGCATAGACAAGTTTCATCCAACTCAATTATATATAAATAAAAAATGGAATAGATTATAAGGGTAGTTTCATTAATATCTATGGCATGTGTTGTCTCAAATTAATGAGTAACTTCATAAAGTGGAGTAGGATCTCTTGTTTGAAGAGTTACAATGCACTTCTTCAAGGAGAAATTATAACATTGAATGTTGACACATGTCATATTAGCCCCATGAGGCAACATAGACAAGATCATATGCATATAAATGCTCTTTCTCAATTTAGTGGAGATGAGGATCAAGTTTCAAGCTTTTTTAAACTAATAAGGACCTTTAAATTGATTAAGAAGTTTGCTTGGTTAAAATGAGGATAAAAAAATAAGACCATCTTGCCATCCTAGTCCTAGTTCTTTGTTTGAATATTACTATCATACTTTGGATACTTACTAAAAAAATTTAGGATACCATTCCATCCTCTATTCGTTCTCAAAACATCTTCAACATTGAAGTATAGTTGTATTAGGTCTGGTAAGATCCCTTGATAACATGTTTACTTACCATTAGATACCTTGAGACCTCCAAATAGTGTTGTAAACATTGTAAATCCTCTTCATTGGGATTTATGTTCATCTTCCCCTAGCTTATTTTGAACATAGATGGTCTCAAGATACCTCATTAAGTCTATACTCAATTAACCTCCGCGATATCCTCAAAAACTACCTTTTTAGGCCTACAAGAGTCATCTTTAGGCCCAAATTTGTATAAAAGTACTTCACACATGCCCAAAAAGTGACCTATTTAGGTGATTATAAGTGTGAATGTATTGTATAAGAAGTTTATAGGACATTTCAATCCATTTTGATCACTTTTGAAGTACATATCCTCCATCGGGTCTCTTTATAAGGTTTAAGTAGTGTTTAAGACTATGTAACCCTCTTAATGATGATTCATAAAGATATGGACCTTAACCTAGGAAAAAATACCAAGAATTTCATGTATACACCTATTATAGGTATAATCACTAAGAGGGGGGTGAATCAATGATGGAATATGTTTAAATTTAATTCAAAATATTTTATACTATTAATCAATCAACATATATGAACTTGATCAAGCAACATTAACAAGAGAGCTCATTCATTTAATGAATACACAAGATCAAACACACAACACATAGTTATTAAGGGAAACCCCTCATGGGGAATAAAGACCACTCTAAATCTTACAAAACCATGGAATAATTACCCTATAAGATGATTACAAATAAGATACCATTTTATTTAATCACTCACTTCACAAGGAGAACCCACCCCTAAGTTTGAACAAACACCCACTTGCTCTAGATGTTGAGCACCCACACAACACCTATGAAATCAAAAACTCCATAATTTTGATTACATATCAATCTAATAGAGTCATAATGTATAAATCCTCTCTTAAATCCTCAATACTCTCTCAACCTTGCTTCACATAGGTAATTCATCCAAAGCACCCTTTTGGATCTCTTTAAGCTTCTTTGCTCATCCTCAGTGACAAACTAGTAACAACTCTATAATAATATTAGAGACATGAATAAAAACGTCATCCATATAGTAATCTCTCTAAAATACCTCTTAAATCATCCACACATCATGCACCTTCTCTTCACTTAGCTCATACAAGTCTCTATATATCTCTCAACACATATTCCTCAAGTTTACACAAGTTTATTTAACAATCTTAACAGCCATCACATTTGGTTTCACCTTTTATAGAGTCTTCATGATTATTATGATCATAAACTTCCTTATCATACACAATATATGCCTTCACCCTTAAGTAATCTAACATGGGTCACATTTAAGTACAAACCTTTTTCAAATAGACCTAAGTCACCTTTTAGGTCCTATGAAGACCCATTCACCTCTTTGACACTTATCAAAGAAAACTAAGAAAAAAAGAAAACGTTCAAATGCATAGACCCATGACACAAAATATATAGGTCCTCGTTAAGTGATAAAAACCATCACACACCCTTATGTTAAATCTCAATTCACTCAAACAACATTTTTTGCACACATCCAACAGAATGAACACATAGTCACCTTTGTATATAAATAACTTTGACCATCAAAACATTTAGACCTTCAAATTAATATTTATAGATGTGCATTAAAGTCTTATACAACTTTTATTTTTACTTCAACATCAAATTCTACATAGATCAAAATTTAAGGCTTAAAAAACCAGGCACTTACCTTTCCTTCGTTAAATTCAAATATTTAAATCCAAACAATCATAGTTAAAACTCAGTCACTTGGAACACATCTTATGCTCTTCACTCAGCTTGCTCAACTCACATCATCAATCTTATTCATAATTATATTGAACTTTAAATCATATTTTTCCACTATTCAAATGTTAAACCTCAAACATGTTGACCTCATCTCATGCTTTTTGGCAATCTTGACAACATATGCATTGTTGATCTTTACTTATTAACTTGGTCTTTATCTTAAAGTGCTCACCATTAGATATTAATAAAAAATCCTAAGATTATGACACTTGGTGCCCTCACATGCCTTATAATCACTTTAATGATAATCCTTTATGATTTTTCCACTTGGTAGTCTCACGTGCATTATTAACTCTTTAACTTATCCTATTCCATTGATATTCAGCAATATGAACAACCGCTCACCATTGATCTTCTATCAGACTAGTGATCTTATGACACCTATCACTAGAATGTGCAACCTTTGACATGTTGACTTCATATGCACCATTTATTTTAATATGTATGATTAATCAATCACCATTGGATATTATAGACCAATGACCTCAGACTTCAACTCGATTAAACTTGATAGTCTCTAGCCTATCACAATCTTCTAAGGCAACTTTGAATATTTATAAATTGATCTAGACAACAATTCAAGACTCAAATTTTTTAGGGTAGCTTCTTGGAACTATATACAACATACCATGTAATCTTTTGACCAATATTAAATCTATGCATACCTATAATAAATGTTCAAACTTGTTGGATCTTTCATGTTTGCATGACATGCAGTGACAATCTAGCTTATCTTAAGCTAGAAGATGTATTTTAATCATTCTAAATGATCAAAAAACATACCAGATCTCTTCTAAGTCATATATGTATGCCTCATAACCTTTTCTTTGTCTTTATATATATGTACATGTGCTATATCTCTTCAAGCTCTCAATCTAATCCATTTGTCATTCATGCATTAGTATCACATTCTCTCTTTGACATCAATGGTAATCTAAGACACCAATTACTATGATGAAAAACACTCCCTTACATCTTCCATAATAATATTAGAATCCCATGCACCTTCTCCTTATACTTCACACGTGAGGAAAGTGACCTTTTTTCTTGCTTAGGCCTGTTTAGAAACTAGAGAGAGTTGTTTTGGTCTAATGAGGTATACAAATCATTAGTTTTAGATATAAACCCATATTTGGGTCTTTGTAACCTCAAATAAATTTTTTTAACGGTTGTATTCACCATTACATCCCTCAATCCTTTTCCACCTTTAAAATCTTGTAATTACTGTTTAAGGATAGTTTTGTGCAAATAAACCTAATGGCTAGCATTTTGAATTTTTATTTACTATAATGATTTTACAATTTATAAGATGTTACATAAAGGTATTAATCACTTTTTTAAGTCTTTAATTCTCAATTTCACCTTTATAAATCAAGTTTTCTTCACCTTTCTACCTATAGGCTTGGGTATGCAAATATATGCCTTATATGCTTTTTGACCCTTGTAATTATCTTAAATTATCTAAAAACCCATTTAATATCATATTAAAATATTGAAAATAATTTTAGGCATCATTTACACTCTCCACTTCATAATTTCAAGTTTAAGAAAAAACTTTTAGCCTCCTTTCATCCCTATGCCAAAACTGCCTATTGGTTGTAGCTACATATTTTGACTTTTTGACTGTTAGAAACTAAGGTTTGAGATGTTTTTTGTTTTATTTTACCTTATTTATGGTATTAATAAGTATATTAACCTTATAAAATTTCATCTAACCTCTTTCCACTCCTCATTCTTCACTTCTCATCACAAGTATATCTTCCTTGACATTGCCCTTTATCAAGCCTATAGGTGCATATTAGGCTTAGAGTTATCTCTTTTACATGATTTTTCATATTTAACCATATTTGGAAAATATATAAATTTTTAACAATATATTATCCTATCTTATGTATTCTTACATGTCCCTAACCAATTCATTCAACACAAATAATACACTTTTCTCCATTTAATTCATAGCAAGCTTGTAGGTATTTTTTCAAGCCCAATACTCTACTAGACCTTGAAAGTGTCTTACTTGGAATATTTATTAATAAACATAGAGGATCAAAAAAAATTCACCATTCATGTTAAGAATCCTTCCCTACATGAATTTAAGAGCTTATGTGTAATGCAAGATTTGTCTTTTACTTTCTAGGTTTGATATTTTGGTCAAGAATGTAGACCTATAGGTTTAAAAACTTGTAGGTCTCTATTCCATTTAATTTATACCATTTATGACATGGTTTTAAGTTTAAAAAAAAATTAATACATCATGCACCTCTTATATGCCTTAGTAAGTTCAAAACCTTTTTAAAGACATCTAAAATTCCTTCAAGCACCTATTTATGCATGTAAAATCTTTTTTGACACTCCTAAATATGTTTTTGTGTTCCAATTCTCCTCAATATATTCTGGACCATTTCAACAATATGGACATGTATTTTCAATCCTTGTTATCCCCTCAGTTTATCTTGAGAACTTAATATTTGTTTAAAGGCCCATTGAGACACTTCTTCAATTGAATCAAGCTCTGAGACAGTATGAGATGCTTGAAAAGGTATAAAACTTGAAAATATAGACATTTACATAGATTAATACCTAAGAAACTATGTAAACATGAAGTTTGAGGGTAGAATAATAATTATGAATAAGCAAATGTGATGGGAGATCTTGTTCATGGTCTTTAGACATCAAAATCTTAACATTTAAACCTAAAACGTTCACCTTTTAACTCATTTTATGCTTGAAGATGGTTTGATGAGATTGTTAAGAGGAGTGAATGATTTTTTCAAGTTTTTTTAAGGACCAATGGAGGCAAGAAAACACCTAAACTAGTACAAAACCTACTTGTAGTCTTGACTATAACTTGAAAGCAAAGAAGGAAGATTTGGTTTTTTTGACAAATTCCCTCTATCTAGATGATGTACTTGATGAATTTTATGTTATAAAGGTCTATTTTCACCCTTATATCACCTTATTATTATTATTATTATTATTATTATTATTATTATTATTATTATTATTATTATTATTATTACTACTACTACTACTACTACTATTATTATTATTATTATTATTATTATTATTATTATTATTCATCCACTAAGCTTATAGATATAATTACAAAGATAAACCTAAGCCTACAAGGATGGATAGGGAATTTTAAGCTACTTACACTCTTAATGATTATTCATAGAGTTAACGTTATTGACTAAGAAACCAATGCCATAAAGTGGTAGGGAATAAGGAACCCATACTATGCATAATATCTCATCTTATAACTCTCTCTCCTCTTTTTACCAAATGAAAACCTATGGGCCTTTTAAGGAAGCCAATGATGTTGATAGGGAAAAGGAGTAGGTTTTTGCTTTATTTAGACCTAAATCTCACTAAAATTCATGTATTTGGTCTTTTAGAGGATGGATGAAGATATGAGAGTGTTTGGAATTGAACATCACTTTGGAAACTTGTAGCCACCCTTTGAAAAACATTTTTTCCATGAAAAATATCATATTTTACTTAAAATCTCAATTAAAATGATGAAATAAGTGATCATATAGATTCCACATGCCTATACAGATTGGTAGTGATGTAACAAAAACTTCCATTTGTTTTGTACCTACCATTGCCTATAACATTCCTACTTGAAATGCTACAAAATGAATTAGAAAACATTTCAAAGAGGTGTAACATTGGAAAAGAGTGTTTGACATATTTTGGGAACTTGTATAGATCAAAGGGGCATGAAATGAATTTGACATGTGTTAGATGACTCAAAAAGGCCTTCTGAACCCTTATCACTATTGAACAACCTAAAACATGACATGAAGTGACTAGAAAAGCACAAGACCAAAATGAACAAATACCTTAATCTTGTCAAAATAACCTTAAACTTAGCTAAATTTTATTGCAAAATTTCATTTAAGACTTAATTTGGAAGGGAAAATGTTACATATAGTCAATTTTTAAATTAGTCTCACCTATGGTAGGAAATTTTGGATAACAACATCCATGCAAATATTGTGAAAAATACACTTATAGCAATTTGCATTGTTGGAAAATGACTAAATCTCCTACCTCTAAGGTTAACATTGTTTGGATTACTTAAAATTATGGATTTTCTAGAAACTTTTATGTGTCTTCATGTGATTCTTATTTGATTGATTCATGACAAATATATTTTTCTAATGATATTTCTTATTTATCTCTTCTTTGATTAAACTAAATCATATTTTTTGCAGTCCTTACTTTTTGTTGCAAATGTTATATGCTTTATTTAGAGTGTTTTTACTGACTTCTTTTCATATATATTTTTACACTTAATGATGGAAGTTATATTTAACTCAAATTTACCTAATTTTACATATAATTTTATTACATTATGTATTTAGATTGTATTTTTGGTATAATGGTTACTTAACTTGAAAGATTGGTGTTAGCTTGTTTGTTTTTTAGGTTTCTAGATCAGTACTTCTTATTGTTGGTATTTGTTTCATTGTGGATCAACCACATTATCTGAAGAAGATTTTTATAGATTTTTTATAATCACACTTTCATCCTTTTGAATTTTGGTGGCACCTTCTCTGATTATTTTGCCTAAAAATGTTATGATTCCTCTTGAAGTAAGTTTCTTTTAAGTGGGAGGATCATGTAATTTCAACTCCCTTCCTTATTTTAAAAAAGTTTTCTCCACTTTTGTAACCTAAAATTAATCTTAAGGGGGAGTGTTGGAGAATTTATTTTAGTTTTTCCTTTCATAAGTCCTCATTAGAGTGTTAGGTTACCCTTTATTTGGGATAATGTTTTATCCGAAGTTGATTTATGTGTGGAGAATATGTGTGTGTGTGTGTGTGTGTGTGTGTGTGTGTGTGTGTGTGTGTGTGTGTGTGTGTGTGTGTGTGTGTGTGTGTGTGTGTGTGTGTGTGTGTGTGTGAATTATTAATTAACATAATTATATATTCCATGAGGTGTCAATCAATTATTTATCCTCATGGATTTTATAGTTCACTTACATGTAAATATTCTCCACCCACATGTCACACACATTATCCCCACTTGAAAGAGGATTAGGGACACTTGACACACATGCTAAAGCTTACACATGTAACTCCTTATTCCTTATATCTCTTTTTATTGAATTATGTGTGTGTGTGTGTGTGTGTGAATTATTAATTAACATAATTATATATTCCATGAGGTGTCAATCAATTATTTATCCTCATGGATTTTATAGTTCACTTACATGTAAATATTATCCAACCACATGTCACACACCTTATCCCCACTTGAAAAAGGATTAGGGACACTTGGAACACATGCTAAATCTTACACATGTAACTCCTTATTCCTTATATCTCTTTTTATTGAATTCTTCTCCTCCACTCTTATTACCTTTTGTAGTTAAATAAATTTTTTGCACTTTATTGCTCTTACATCATTGAGAATCTCTTTTGGATTAAGGCCATTCTCTCTCTCTCTCTCTCTCTCTCTCTCTCTCTCTCTCTCTCTCTCTCTCTCTCTCTCTCTCTCTCTCTCTCTCTCTCTCTCTCTCTCTCTCTCTCTCTCTCTCTCTCTCAGATTATGCAATTCTATGTATTTTGAGATTCATTTTTGTAAGGATTCTAATATATTGTGATGTTTTTATCCATTTGATGGTTTCCCCACTTTAAAAATCTCATCTCAATCTTGTAACTTGATTATTTTTTGATGTGATATAATTTCATCAAGTTTCATTTATTCACTTTCAATGTTATTTAATACCAATCTTGAAATAAATCCCAATAATTGAGATGTGTTACTAATGCTTATTTATCTTCCATATGGAAAAAGAAAATTGATTAACTTTTAAAATTGATTGTAAATGAAAATTTTAGAATTTAAAACAATAATTTACAACAATCAAAAAATAGAAAGCAAAAAATGATTAGTCAATCTAGGGTTTGGAGACCAAAGGTCAAGTTCACCAAATTTTTCACCTTTAATTTTGATATAGAGGCATCCAGGTTTTATAAAATTATATTATATTTTTATATATTGTGGTGAACTAATATAATAAGTAGGATAATTAATATAAAACTTAGATTAATAATATACTTAATTTATACAACTAAGATTGTTGAAAATAGTAAAGTACAATCAGTGATAGATATTACAATAAACTAGAAATAAATTATACTTAGATAGTCTACTATGTACATGCAAGTCTGGGTAGGAATAAGTTGGAAACAAACTAGAAGATTATCCTAGAATAACTATCAGATTCTAGGAATATCTTCTCTATGGCCTCATATGCTTGTGTTGGATCTAGATAATTGCATCGACATAGATGTATAAATATGTCATAAGTATCCTATACATAATAGTGACTAGATTTGAATATGACCAAATGGAGCCTTCTAAGTTTTCTATCTCCTTTATTTTTATGTATATAAATAATTCACATAGGTTTTCATTATTTTTAAAATGATAATATATCTTCACCCCTTGAGTGACTATGGAAAACATGGGTTAGTGGGCGGCCCATGGTGTCAAGTCAACCACAAAGAACCTTCTATCAGTGGGTGTTTATTACATAGCCAATAATCTAAATAGGCCAAAAACTAATATATTTTTATCCTACATGTTTGATTATGTGTGAACAAGGGTGAAATGTGTGATAAGAAAATACATGTAGTGACCTATCTTATAACATGTAAAATATGGCTTGTGGGCTACTCTTTGAATGATCCATCCTTGTATAAATATTGATCCTATGACTAATATGGAAATAGATATAAATAGGATAGGTTTGATCACTTTAATTCCTAACTAAGTTCTTGATTGAGTGATTTTTAGTATATTGATTTGTGAGATATTCTATAATTTATAGTTGTGGAATGAATGAGGGTTTATATTGTATATATACCAATCTCTTTTAGAAATATCCCACTTTAAATCACTTAGACTAACCTTTTGGATATGTTTAATTTTAAAATTGGATGAATTTTGGGAACTTGAAACATTATAGGAAAAATTAAACTTTCATCGATGTAGTTATCCACCTAGGATGCAAGTGATTAGAGATATATAAAAATGTTATAGGTCTAAAATTGACAATGAATGATAATAATCAGGTTTTAGAGTTTAGTTCACATTATAAAAGTCCTAGTCATTAGAGTAACAATATTCAAACCAAGATATAAGAAATTAGGAATAAATAAATAGTGAATACAATCCTTTTGGAAATGGTAAGGCTTAAAATTGAAATTTATATCCATGATAGGTATTTTCCAACTGTACAAAACCAAAGTAAAATAGAAATAGATTTTAGTATCTACAATTTTTGGTAATGTTTTGACTAGAAATTTAAAAAAATATTGATAAAAGTAAATAATAAAAAATATATTGAAATAAATGAAGTAATAGTTATTTTTTTAAAAAATCAAATGACTTTTTAAAGCATCTAATATTAGAAAGTAAAATCTAGGCTAACAATGCAAATGTTGATGTATATCTTTTCTAGGTGAAAGCTATATGAAATTATTTTTAAATTTTCATACTATTAATGAATTAACCTATTATATAAACTAAAAATTTTTAATATGTATGGAAATTAAAAATAATATCTAGATCCTAAGTAGATAAAATACCAAGTATCTAAATATTTTGTTACATATGCAAGCTAAAACTAGTTTTTTTGTCTTTATAGACAAGTGCACACTAAGTTTGAATGAATCTTATAAAATGAGAGTAAATATATAATTTATGATTTTATAAATTACAAAAAATCTTTAATTTACTCAAGCAATGATAATTAATATCAATATACTAACTTTTACTCTCCTAGGTTTGGCTAGAGTTTTTATACTTACTAATGTGTTTATTTGTGCATGATCAAAAGCTTGTTTTAAATTGAATATTGGTTTTCATTGAAGTTAAAAGGTTTTTGTGTTGTTTTATAATGTCTACTTATGGTTTTTACTGAAAATATATTTTCTTTGAAAATATTTATTATATGGCTTCAAATAGTAAGAAAAATAATTAATATTTTTGGTGTAAATACGAGAAGAGAGAAGAATTAGTTTTCCTATCTTTTTGCACTTTAAAAATAGAGATATGATATAATGAAATTAAATAAATTAAAATAATATATTATATTTAAAAAATAAATAAAACTAAAACTAGAACCCCCTAACTTGATTAAGATGTAGACTAGTTAAAAGCAAGAGATGTATTTTTGATATGGTCCTTAACATGCTAGCTCCTTCATGCAAAAAAAATGATTGTAGGAACTCTCTGACCAAGGATAATGATAATATAATACTATAAATATAATAATGTGAGAGAAACACAACTATAAATAAATAAAAACTGATTTTCACTAGTTATTGCACTAACTATAAAGATTTGGTTGTAAATTAAATGAACTTCCTTGATTGAAATTATATAGTCTAACATGAAAATTATAAAAGTAAAAGATCAAACACAATAGTAATCATGTTGTGTCTATAGAAATATTCAAAAATTTAATCTCCAATTAAAATTTTTAGATTCAAAATTTATCTAAAAATTGAATACTTGTAGAAGAAGAATGAAAGTTTCAAGGGTGAGTTTAACTCAGTTGAACTAGGAGTAAAACCTAGGAAAAACTTAAAAATAATTAAAAATGTAAGAGGAAGTAAGATAGAATAGCATGGAGGAAAATTAATGATGTGAATAAAAATAAACATGAAATATGTGTGAAATCTTGAGTTTTAGAAGCTAAAATTAGAACACAGACCAAAGGTGACATAACTACCCTTATTTATAAGGTGATTATGTAACCACTAGTCCTAGTGATAGAACCAACACATGGGATGATATAAATTATATATATTAATACACAACATCACTATAATTTATGGCTTAATTAGGGTTGTTTACACAAATACCAAGGTGAATTTATCATGTATAAGGTGGTTTTATAATGTTATAATATAGTTTTGTCACCTGATAGGGTGGTTCTATAATAAATTGAAGCATTTTCAAAACAAGTAAAAGGGAGATACACATGCCATCAAAAGGAAATAATGATGGGTCTAAGATAAATATAGGTAAATGAGAGGGATATATTTTTAGATAAAAACCCACATTAACCTTAAATTAGGAGATCATTTAATCATCATTAGATGTCATAGTAAGAATGTTGTATCATGAAAATTTTGAGTACATACATATTACCCCATCATAATGATGCCTTGTCATGAATTGATGAGGGTGTGGTCCTGAGCAGTGGAATATTGAAGGAAATCATGGGTTAGAGTTACTTACCTTACCTTGATGGCACATCTAAGTCAGTTGAGACTCCATGCAACCTATAGACAAAACATGGGAATCAAGATAAATTTAATGAAAAAGCATAAACACACTATGTAATAAAACTATAGATAAGAGAACATACCATATATATGGGTAAGATCATACTAAATTAACCATATTAGTGGGGGACTAAACTCATCACCATAGCCATGAATCTATAAAACTACAAAAGTGTTATGGAAGATAGAAATCCATTAAATTGTTAGTTGTTATAAAAAATTAACATTAATATGATTTCTTAAATATGAAAATATGTGTTAATCATAGAATATTACAAAATTATAAAGTATTCAAACCAAAACTACTACTTTGGGGGCCTATTATATTATTGTTTTCCAAAAATAACCCCATTTATACCAATTTAATTGTGAAAATTTGAGATATAGATTACTAGTGATGGTTTTGAGGAGAAAGCTATCAAAATAGTTAGGATAAGACAAGGATGGATTATACTAGTGGTAGGTGGAGTTGGGTAGGGACAAGTAGGTTTTTAATGGTTTATATATTTTTCCCTCATTTTGAAATTTTTCTTAAAATATATTAAAATTCCAATGATTTTTGGAAAATTTTAATTTTAAAAAGGTTGTAGCGAGGGTCAGATTAAGAATTTGTGTTTTGAGTGAGATTATGAGGTTTTTGGGTGGGTTTTGGAAGGAGGAAACCAATATATGGAACTCATGCATCGAGGATGAAACCATTAATCTTCAATGACTAGTGGTGATGTAACCACCATGAAAGATTCATAATTGTCACTATTTTTAAGGTTGGTTGTTACACAACCACTACTAGACTGTGGTTTTGTAATTGTCTAAGGTAGTTACATAACCACCTGGGGTGGTTTCATAACCATCACTTTAAAATAGAGGTGTTCTATTCCTTTGGACCTAAATGTAAATTAAGCTTATTTTAAGCATAAAGATAGGAAAAATATTGAATTTTGTTCTTTTATTATTGTAGGGTACCTACACCCACTAGAACATAACCCAAAAATAGGATATAATTCTTCTTGTTATTTAGCTATTGATGATAAATGAGTTAGCCATCCCAAATCAAGCTAACATACATTGAGTGGCATAGGTGGGGACTATCCCTAACTTGAATAGGTTATTATGTGACATGCTTACCTAATAGGACCCTAAGTAAAACATTTTCACATTCCCTTATACCCCAAGAGAGTGGATTATCACTATGCTTGATGTGTATAAGATTACAAGTCTATTAATGATAGGTTAGTTGGTGGTCCTCTAGGAGGCAATGAATAAGGCTCAGGTAATTAGTTAGGCCAAACATTTTAGTGATGTTGGCACACCTGATGTGGGTGTGATGTTTAGGATAAGGATTTATAAGACTGAGGGATTTATGATCCAAAATATATAAAGAGTGATCATTAACATCATTACCTCTTGATTGGTGGTGGACAAAGGTATAAATAGGTTAATCTATAGTTAGTATTTGATCATCTATTAGATAAAGGAGAGAGGAGCCTAATTTTCCTAGGGCTAAGTTGTATACACATAATAGTTTCAAATTTTATCAATTATTGATGTTTTATCTCTTGTAGGAACCCATTGAGTCTCAATCTCTTTGAGTGCATTCCTTAAAGGGTGTACCAAGAAAGTGGTGGGTATACCATTGGTGGTTTGCAATATTATTGTCCCATATACCACTAGTTGATATCTACATAACCATCTTGTATACAGTTCCCTAAGCTTTACCTCCTCCTTTACACACTTCTCCAAAAAATTCACCATGTTACTTAGCCCCTACCTAAGCCTAAAACCCTTTTTGACTTTTACCAAATAATGTTAGCCTAGGATAAACCTATATTCTAATTGATATTTTCATGTTATGGGTCTAGGTCATCCTTGGCCAACCTACACTAGATCCTAAATTATTTTTATCTAATAATGATACATCATATAATTGGGCCAACCTTGTTGGCTAAAATTTTGAAAAGTAGTAAGGTTAGATTCAATTATATATTCACATCCATTTCCATAATTTATGAATAACTAAAGAAGAAGATATATTATGTATCTATTTATCCACCATTCTACTTAAAAATCATTATTTAGGGTTTCAATACTTTATTCAGATATAGGATCTTATCTTATAAATAAGTTTTCTAGATGCATAGATAAGTTGTGTATCCTAGAAATAACTTATCCTTGTTATACTTACATACCAAAACAACATCTTGCAAATCACCTTGGCCAAGGGAGAGATTGAGGCTCAACCAATTCATCTTTAAAGATAAGCATTCCTAACTTTGTTCCTCCTTTATTAAAGTAGATAAATTAACATTTGAACATCTCTTTGATACATTAATATTTCATGCACATTGACTTGAGTATAAATATTCTATGCATGTTTTATTTTTATGTTTATTAACCCCACATTGTGCAAAAATATTTGGTGAGCACTAGATTATATTTAAATTTAGTTTTCATTTACTCAGTGAATATGAAAACATAGGACCTAGATAGGGTTATTGCATGGTGTTACTTAACTATAGGATTTTTAACCCTCTCTTGTGATGTTGTTATGATAATTAGGACTAGAAGATATATATTAGTCATGCCCTAAAATATCTAATGTATCAACAAAAAAAAGTATAAGTAAGATTTATCTTATTTGAGCTATGACTGACTAATAGGTTAGCTACATTTTATTTTGAATACTTTATGGTGAACTTGACATGAATGAAACCCTTATAATTTTTCTTTAATTAATTCATTTTTAGCATCATATTATATATTTTTATTGTGGCATTATTGTGTCAAACCTATTGGCATGGTTCTAATAGTATGATCATAGGTTTAATACATAGTCACTCCAAAATGACTATGTTCTATCTTTGTAGGTATTCTGTAAATATAAGTGACTAGATAAATCAACTTGAAATAGTATTATTTTTTAGTTAAATGATTTCATACATAATTGAGCCAGTCGACTTTATCCATATTTCCTATTATTTAACATAGATGTTTGTAGACATAGTCAAACTAGTCGACTCTATTCATAGATTATTTTTTAGAACATAGGTTTTGTAGACTTCATCAACCCAATCAACTCTATTCATAGAATATTTAAATAATAACTTGAGCACCACATCATAAAATTTAAAAACTAGGCATATTCAAAACCGCAAAGTTCATTCTTATCATCTCTATCATTTTAATTTTTCATTTGTAGTATTATTTAACATAGGTTTTTATTTTATAAAACTAAAACCCTATAACAAACTAGGTTGACTAGCTTGACATCATTTTATAGCCTATCTTCTATCTTGAAGACATAGTCAACTTGTTCGATCATGTTCTTATAAATGTTAGGTTATGGAGCTAAAAGCTTCACTGATGCAAACATGGAGGAATTTGTTGAGAGCTTGCTGAGTTACAGAGCAACTGGCATTGGTCTGATCAACTGATGTCGGTCATATCTAGTGTAGAGCAAACTGACATCGGTCAGGGATCAGTCGACATCGATCATCTCTAGCCAGATAGGGATCGATGTCAGTCACCTGTGTGGTTCAAAACTATGAGTTTTATAGATAGTTTGTTAATGAACAGGTTGTTTGCATGTTAAAGGCTAATTTTAGTCTTAGATCTATGGATCTAATTACTATAATTAGATGTCTAATTATTGTTTTCATGAGATCTATTTAAGAGACTCATGGGTTGTATTGTAATTTGTTCTAGTTTAGAGTTGAGCTTGGTTGGCTCCTTTTGAGAGTGAAGAGAGCAAGGGTAGCTCCTCCTAGTTCCATAGGGGTGCTGAGTGTGTATGATCAAGGAGATTTGTGGGATAGCAAAATCTGGGAGAAGATCTACTCGGGTACAGACTTAAGAACTAGAATGGATTTTGGGCAGACAATAAGCTATCAAGGAGTCTCAAATGCCCATATGGAGGACTGAAAGGGTAAGTAAGCCTCAAATTCATTATTCCTCTTCTTTATACTCATTTCTCACTATAGAGCAAGAAGGATATAAGAAATAGTGGGAGCATGGCATGAATAGGATACAGAACCAAATGAGAGATTTGGTAGGGTTGCCAATCGGTATGAAAGCACTAAGAGACGAATGGATACCTTAGTTAAATAATAGAGAGAATGGGCACATGAGAGGTAAGGCCAAGTCATATGGTCTTGAGGAAGCTCCAGGACAGTGGTACAGGTTTGACAAGTGGATGACAAAGCATGGCTTTAGTCAATGTCATTATAACTACTGTGGTTTCTTTACCAGGTGGGTAATGATTGCAACATCATCCTGTTACTATATGTTGTGTGTTTGCTTGATGTAGGGTTACACATACAAGTTTTTATTGAGCTAAAGGTAAAGTTATTTTAGAGGTGTGTCATGAAGAATTTGGAGGAGTGAAATTCTTTGGCATAAGTGTGTTCTAGAGACATGGAAGGTCACAGGTTGATTTTGTCTCTGGATGATTGTGTGAAACCAGTCAGCACGCTGAGGGTTGGACAGTTCTATGAATAGTATCCTAATTCACATGATGAGGTTGAGTACATGTGTAGTCCTTGAGTTTTCCCTAGTAGTGGGAGCTATCAAAGAGTTAGGAGCCAACTCAAGGAAGTGGGTTCTCAGGTATTTGAGAGGGACCAGTAGCAGGTATACATGCTATGTAGGGTCAAGACTTCACTACATGGGTTTGTAGGTTTAGATGTGGTAGGTTACTTGGATGATAGGAGTTACACCACAAGTTGTGTGGTTGTTGGTCTTTAATATTGAGCTTAAAGAGGGATACAAGCCAGGAAATATATTAGATAGGGTACATGTATAGGTACAGTGCAACTATTTATCTTCAAGTGGGAGATTGTTAGGTTATGGAGCTAAAAGCTTCACTGATGCAGACATGGAGGAGGTTGTTGAGTTGCAAAGCAACCAGTGTTAGTCTGATAAACTGATGTCGGTCATATCCAGTGCAAAGCAAATTGACATCAGTCAGGGATCGACTGACGTCGATCATCTCCAACTAGATAGGGACCGACATCGGTCAACTATGTGGTTTAAAACTATGAGTGTTATGGATAGTTTATTAACAAACTGGTTGTTTGCATGTTAAAGGCTAATTTTAGTCTTGGATCTACAGATCTAGTTATTGTAATTGGATGTCTAATTATTGTTTGCATGAGATCTATTTAAGAGACTCATGGGATGTATTGTAATTTGTTCTAGTTTAGAGTTGAGATTTGTTAGCTCCTTTTGAGAGTGAAGAGAGCAAGGCTAGCTCCTCCTAGTTCCATAGGGGTGCTGAGTGTGTATGATCAGGGAGATCTACAGGTTGTTGCAAGATCAGGGAGAAAATCCATTGAGGTACTAGTTTGGAGAATCATAAGGACTTGGTGAGGCAAGGACAAGGGTTCTTTAGGGTGTAGAGAGATCTACATGGGTAAGTAAGATCAATCAATTTGCAGGTGTGTGTGTGTGTGTGTGTGTGTGTGTGTGTGTGTGTGTGTGTGTGTGTGTGTGTGTGTGTGTGTGTGTGTGTGTGTGTGTGTGTGTGTGTGTGTGTGTGTGTGAGGTCAAAGGTGATCTACGGTGTAGCAAGATCAAAGGTGATAGTAACACAATAGGTAGCAAGATCAGGAGAGATTTACTTGGAGTACATTGAGTACTTGGAGTGCATGGAGCACTTGTGTACTAGCAGTAGTGATACTGACTGGTTGGAGGTGAACACCAAATCTATGCTTGAGTTGTGTGTTGGGATCATAAGAGAGAGAGTGAGATCTTGAAGAGATTTACTATTTATGCCCTAGAGGTGTGTAAGGAAGAATATTGTGGCATCTTATTTGTTGTATTTCCTTCTAGAAGAGTATTAATACAATTGGGTATTGTCTCTCATATTCTATGTTATTTCTGAATTCTAGTTACTTGTGCATTCTGGTAAAATTTTGTGTTTAGTTGCTTATACAAAGGTAATCAATTGTGCTTCCAAGTCCTAACAATAAATCTTGATTGTAAAGATTAAAAGAGACCCTTATTATTATGTTTTTTATTATTTGTATTCAATATTGCCTCAACTGACTCTATCCTCTTCATAATTAAAGGAATTAACCTATATTGCTAGTAATTAGTTAACTTAATTTTAGTCATTTATATTCTTAGAGTAAATAACATAGATTAATTATGTGGTTTTTAAATTTACCAATTTAATCATACTATTTTTCTATTTTACACCCACTTCTAGATCACTTTACAAAAAAAATCATTAAACATTTTTCTTCTCAAGGTCTACCTACTTGTATTTCATCACCAAGGGAGAAGTCGACTAGGTTTTCTATCTAAGTATAAACATATGGTCAATGTTATATATTGGAAAAATACCCAACACCCTTATCACTACAATATTATGAAGTGAGGGTGTAGGCCCTAATACTAATCCAATATCATTGCCAATAAAGATCCCTTTCAACCTATACTACCTGAAACTATACATAGATTAATTTCAAGTTCCTTCTTAAATCCAACTTCCTATTACATTAATTTCAAATCTTATTATAAATTAACAATATTCAGGAATGACCGATTAGTTAGCATTTAAATAAAATTTTATGCTTTCTCTTTGATCATTATATTTTATATTGAAAAACTTGCATTAGATAGCATTAGTTCAAGTTTTGTGTTCCAATTGGATCAATCATATTGATCAAAGTTGTTGTGTGCTTCATTTCATTCACATAAATATTATATTGAAAAAAAAAATCTCTATTTTTGTAACACTATCATCCCTATCAACATAGTTTCTTAAAAACATTCATCTTGCTTCTCGTCAATACATAGTCATCCGTTACTAATGTGTATGTTTGTTAGCCTATTCATTTTATCACTCTGGAGTGCATAATTGAAGTTTTTGACTATGTATCTTTTTAAACATATTGTATCTTCTATATTTTAATACACAATTAATCTATTTGACTATGTCCTATTTTCATCCTTTTATGCTTCTTATATAGTGTTACAAATTTGACCTATATGACTATGTCCCTTTGTTCCTTATCATGCTTCTTGTTTTAAAAAACACAATTGATCAATTTGATTCTATATTTTATCAATTAATTCTTCTTTCTATCAAATTTTCCTATTTGAGGATAATATAGTGTTAATTTAGACAAACGTGATGAGTCTTACCAATCCTAATAGGTTTCCTAAGACATAAAATGTAGTTGCTACCTTGTATGAAAGAAATGTTCATGTTTCCACTCTCACTACTAATCACGAGAGTCCTCATTCATTCTCAGTTCATAATATTTTGTTGTCATTAGAAGATGAGAATGATTTAGATTAAAAAACTAAAATTCTCTTCTTCATTAATAAATTTAATCAACATTAAGTATAAGACCCTTCAAACATTTATGATATTATGATAGGTCCTCAAGTAGAAGAATCTCTTTCACCCTCCCCTACTTTCTCTCATGGATTTGAGGGAATGATTTCTTTGCCTCTCATCCTTTTCCTTCTATTATGTCTCTTTCATATACCATGACATCTTCTTCTATTATTTATTACATCTCCATGTCAATTATATCTACTAACATGGTAGGTTCAAATTCTAGTGGGCCTTTCCCAAGGACCTTTCTCCTTAATCATGCCACTAGTGCTTCTTTTTCTACAAATGTTAATCATGATACTAGTACATATTTTGATACCAATGTTAATCATGCCACTAGTGCATCTTTTTCTATCAATGATAATCATGATACTAGTGCTTATTTTTTTACCAATGCTTCTAATTCTAGTATTGCAATGCATGTTACTACTCATAATGTAACTCAAGACATTAATACTAATACATCACATGACACACACACTAGTAAAAGTACTTCCCAAACTCATCAACACTTATTACAAACACTAAATAAAATACATACTTTTCAAACTAATAATGAAAATAAAATGATTTAGATGCAAAACCATCTAATTAACCTTCAAAACCAACCTCAATCAGTTTCATGGGAAGTGCAAAATTTGAATGCCCCTAAACCCCTTAGGGATTCCCATGGTAACTTTTTTCCTCAACCACCACTCATTAATAAAATGATCAAACATATCCAAAATGAACCTCTTGTACCTAAAATTGAAAAAATTGACATAGGAGGTATCACACCTACCATCACCTATAATGGCTTCATCGATCCTGCATTGTACTTAAAGACATTTGGTAGCCTTTATAAGGATTGGGTCAAACATAATATCTTTGACACTACCAAACTACTATCTAAAACACTCTCAGAAGATGCTTTAGATTATAGAATCAACTAAAAAACCATTCTGTCACTAGACTTTAAGACATGGTTAACTCACTATTCCAAGAATTTGAAACCAATGACCTTCTCAAGAATAACTTAGTTCACTTTACAAATTGTAAAAAACTTGAAACTAAAATGGCACAAGCCTTCATCAAATGATAGAATAACTTGTCTAAAAAATGTGAGCATAATATGGTGGATGAGACCCTCTTCCACCTATTTACTAATGCTCTTTACCCCAAGTTAAAATATTTAGTTAGGATTCTCTCTCCAAGAACTTTAGAAAAATCCCTTAACCAAGAGAAGTGACATAAATTTCTCATGCACCAATTTTGACCATCTCAACTAGTAACAAGAAATCATATGCCCATTAAAAAAATATCATGAAACTAATGATGGTGTTATTTATACCTATGATAATATTCACAATAATCAAACAATCACTCCAAACAACACTATGAAGCATGTTCCCCCTCGAACTAGTAATCCAAATCATATATATTCTCAAATAAATAGCACTAACAGCCATAAACCATTATCCTTAGCTGAGCTTCAAAAGAATCTTCCAATACCTCTACCATAAGATCTTAACCCCATTCATATAATTAAATCATGGTATGATTTGAACATATTTTATTGGTTTCATGCAATTTGGGGCCATTCTCACAATACTTATAGACAATTACACAATCTAGCTGTATATTTTCGTCTTAGCCCAAAATTTGATCATGAATCCCTCATTTTTAATCCTCAATAATCATATGACATAGCTTTTAGATCCCATAAAATTCAAAACAAAAATTAGGCTTTAAATCAAGCTAATGATCATCTTGTTATATACAAAGATCTGCTTCCCAAACATCAAGAGAGAACTGACAAACTTACTCATTCTACAAATAATGTTGAAAGTCTTATATACCTCACTAGTAAAGAAGAAATTGAGGTAAATGTGGCTAACATGTGAAGAGTAATTAAATTTATGAATTCTAATCCCACACCGAATCATCAAACCTCTTAACTATTTTACATCACTAAGGATACTTTCTCAATTCATCTAATAGAGTTGGGGAGATAAGACCTTTTAACCTTCCATGAACCACTCTCAATAACTCAACTTAATCATACCTCTCACACTATCTCTACTATTCCTCCAACATATACAAACCAAAACAACATTCTCCAACCATCTACTAGTATTTATTCAACCCAACCATAATTAATAACTCAAACAACCATCCCACCACCTAAAGTCAATTAACCTGTTTGTCCTCAACCCTAACTAACTGCACCTTATTAACACAAGTTTAATGGCATTTTCAAATCTCCTTCACAAGATCTCTTTAAACATTATGTGCTTATATTCAGTAATCCCTGCATGTGTTATGAAGAATGGGACCCCATTGTAGAAATTTCTCATCTCCAATCTCAAATACCTTTCCTCAAACTAATGTGAACTTCCCTATGTCATCAAAACCACCTAATTTAATTGTTATTTGAAATTAATATCCCTCATCCTCCTCTAGAAATATGTGAAGCTAATTTGTCTAAATTTGATGATAGTATCCATAAACAATGTGAAGATATGTACATACATGTTGATGAAATAGTGGGCACTTCTCTTTTCCTTTAGCTTCCTATTGCTTTCATGATTCTTCATGTGATTCTGATTCATGCAAATGATCCTACTCTATTCATTAGCATCTAAATCAATACTATCCATGTTAAGTGAACCTTAGTTAATGAATGTTCAAGTACATTAATTTCCTCTATTGATTTCATTAAGACACTTAGATATTCCAAATGCAATCTAAAGTCCACACATAGAACATGTCAAGGATATGATAGAAGGAAAATTCTTCCTATAGGTTACACATGGCTTCTCATTACCATCCCTCTTATCACCATCCATGTAAAAGTCATGATTTTTGAATTTCCCCTATCTTATAACATCTTTCTTGGTAGACCTTGGACTCATAATATGAGTTAAATCACCTCATTCATGTGCTAGTGCATCATATTCCTCCATAATAGTGATATTTACAAGATTCAAGGAGACACAAACCCTTAGAATTTTGAATAATTCTAAGAACATTGTGTATTTAAAATTCCTATCCTTGAACCTTTACCTAGTATCCCATTTAGGGAATCTCAACTCTTCAATTATCCTATTAATATTAACTTGAGGTTATCATGGTCACCTAAAACTAATTGGGAACATACAACCTAACCTCCTAGACTCTAATGATGATGAGCTAGACGATATTAACCTTGAGAACAAAATTTTTGATCCATCTCATCATATCATCACCTAACTTCCTCCCTCTTTGTAACCTTGATCCCGACAACCTCCTATAAATGATATACATGTGGTCTTAACTAGGACTAGAAATTTTATCTATCATCTGAATTTTGATGATAAGGTCATACCTACATGTATTATCAACTTGCATACACCTAATTATGATGATGGTTACACTTTAAATGACCCATTTTTAGGTGGACTTGTCCAAGATGGAAATGTTGAGATCCTTAGATATTGTAATTATTTGTTTGAGTCTTTTAGTTCATCTCAGGGTTAATTTTAAGAGACCCTATAGTAAAAAATCTTGAAATTCTTTGGAAAATCTATGGAAAATTATTTCTTAGCCATGGAAAATCCATTGGAATTTGAGAGGAGTGAAAAGACATAGAAGATTTTGTTTTTTTGTTTTTCTACACTAATTTTTAGCTACACCTAAGTAAGACACCAAATATATCCATTTGATAATGTTTTCAAATGACTAAACTGAATTATATTAAATCTTACCTATAATAAATAAGGAATCAAACAATTCCCTAAACCTAAATTTTATTGTATATCTATATTCTTATTGAAGAGTTATACAATATTTTAAAAAATTATCTTAATATGAGTCTATATGAAAAAGATACATCCTCCAAAAGTTAGAAGTTGGTTACACCATTTGGTTATAACCATTCATGCAACTGATATTCCAACCATTTAGTTGCATGAACGATTACAACTAAATAGTTATAACCAAATGGTGCAATCAAGTTCTAACTTCTAAAAGTTGTAACTTTTGCAAGAGGACTCAAATTGAGATGTTTTTAAAAAAAAAAAATGCATAGTTATTTGAGAGGAATCCAAATATTAAATAATTTTAAGGTTTTTTATTTTTTGATACTTTTTTTCATTTATCCCACAAACTATCTATTTTAACTCTTCAATGCACATAGCGACTTCTTGAATTATACCAATATCATGGGGTAATTACCAGAAGTATATTTTGATGGTTACCCATGGTAACTTATGTATTATATACATGTGAAAAAATTAATAGTAAACTAATAAATTATTCTAAACAATTGGTGATTTGACCCCTAAAATAATTTACATTCCTAAATTTTAGGCAATATAGACCTATATAATGACCCTAAAAAATCACCAAAAACAAATTTCAAAAAATGGAATATTCATGAATTAATGAATATTCACCACTAAAATTTACCCTAGTTCATATTTTATCATTCCTTCCTTAATTGTGCCTAATTCTAATATTATTTCTAGTTTTTTTAAGGTGGAGATGGAGTGATTGCATGGCATATTTCCAGTTTCTATAGAGCCTCTCAAGATCATACTCATGGATCATGTCATGACCAATCCTTACCTCTTTGATAGATTCCAAGATCATTTATTTTTATTCCACCAGAGATGATATATACTATTATTAATCCTTATATGAGACCTGTTAGCAACCCAAGTTTCATCTTGTGAATCATATTATTAGTTCTCCTTCAAAGTTGGACTAACATTGGATTGGTCTACAAGTGATGCGATAATTATAGCTAGACCAAATCTCTATATTATGAGGCTAGTTCCTTTGATGCATTAATTCTAAATACTTTTCCTAATCCTATCATGATTTTAGGGTGGAAAATTTTAGAAATATAACTGAAAGCAAAAACCTACACTAGTGATGGTGATGCACCTATTCTTGAATGATCCTATCTTAACCTTGTCCTTTAGAACACTTGTTAAATAAAAGGTAATATCTTGTCAATAATACTTCATTAATAAATTCTTAAACTTTATTATTCCATAATAAGGTTAAATTTAATATCTCTAACTTTAAGGTAAGGTAATGAATGTCTATAAAGACACTACACACTAATTCATTCTTCAACATAATCCTCTCTTAACACTTCATATGACTTGTAGAGGATGAAAAAATAGAATTAGGTGAAGGATAAGACTTAAAAAATAATATGAATATCATAATTATCCTCAAATAAATAATCAAGAAACACACTAACAACCATGAATAAGTCTACAACAATCTTTTCATATTAACTCAAGGTACAAGTTACATTTTTAGCATAGTTTTTTGTATACCAGTTTGAGGGATCTCCAAAATAAGCCATAAGGACTAAATGTATAGAAATTGAGGTCAATAATAAAAAAATATATTATAGGATTAGACAATAACATTAATATATAATTAAGTTAAGTATCACTTCATTTACAAACAACTACAAATAGTCCTTATGAAGTCTATCCATAATTGATGATCCTGCATGACCTTATGTATTGACATGAGCTAGTTGAAGATGTAGTTGACTGATTCAACCTCATATTGAAGCATGATATACCTCTATACTATTAAAAAAATATTTTAATTTTCCATTTAAGAAATAATTATGCATGTGATTGCTCTCAAAGATCAGTTATGCATATAATTGCCACTTAAAGACTAGTTATGCATGGAATTACCACTTAAAGACCAATTATATGGTGTGATCACTATATCAAGGATAATTTATGTATGCGATTACTATGTATTAAATCATTCATTTGTTTTCCTACACCATTATCAACTTCACTTTATTGAACAAGTATGTCTAATAGGCCAATTAGGCCTAATAGCCAACTGCTAGTGTTTGATGGCCATAATAACCTATATAAAACTTTTAAAACCTATGAATAATTGATTTATAGACTTAAATAAATTCCTAATACCATGAAATAAGTCTATTTTATCAAGAAACATCTATATATTTGTCAAATTATGTGACTAGGTCACCTTATCCTTCACTCCTGTAGACTAGTTGATTATAATAAACTCATAGGGGAAATTAAAGGCATGGTTGTGATAATTTTATAACTTTAGGAGATATAAAAAGTGTCAAGCTTCACTCTCAAATTATTGGAACTTTATTAAAATTCCTTTAACCTCTCTTTCTACACATTTTATTCAAAAAATTATATTTTTTCATCGGTCTATACAACATCCATACAACAAAGTGTCATGAACATGAGCCTCTTTAAGTCTTTTAGATGATTTAGGTGGTATTCAGGTGATTTCAATCTTTTTGGATGCCTTTTCATCAATTTTTCTCAATAAATTCTATATTAGGGTCTAGGGAGGGTTTAAGAGAGTTTATGATGCTTAATGATGAGTCATAAAATTTGGGTATTGAATGTTTAAACTAATGGCATAAAACACTATCATACTATGCCATATACTTATCCCAAAGTTCCAAGCCTCCCATGAAAAATATTTGTACCATGGTGAGCATGTCAAGTCACCTCTAAAATAATAAAATAAGATTTTTGAGCATGTTATGTGTTTTAAGTCTTAAATGACCAATCATAATTTTTTTTATACAACTCATATAATTAATATTTCATTCAAACAAGTTTATGATGACATTAATAAATTTTTAAAGTGTACTCATGACCTTACGTGCCTTCTACTGCCCCTTATTGATGGTATTATATAATGAAAATAATAGACAAGAATATGTATATGAAGGTTTATTCAATATTTTGACCTTATTATGAGATAAAAATCTCTTACTCAGATATATGGGATTCTAGTAACCTCTATAAAGTCCTTCGGAGTCATGGTGTTGGTTTGAATGAGCCATTCACCCTCTATCTCTATGCTCATAGCTTCTTATTTGGACCTCCAAACTTATCCTCATATATAAACTATCAAAATATCCTAGTAGATGTTTTTTTACAGATTATTTACAAATTTTAAGAACCCATATCCCTTATCAAACTCATTTTATATGTAAACACATTTCATTTCCTTACTTATAGGCTTAAAATAGCCTTCTCGAACCTAGTCTATACAACATAGCTCATACACATTCAAAACAATAGGTTTGGTGATGATAAGGAGATTTATTATTAAAACAACCAACATTATTTCATGACTCAAAAACCTCATTAGAATTCATCTTGAGGCATATTTCTTCCATTGAGTACCTCTCAGAGTTTTGCAAAAGTTTTAGGGGTATGCAGCTCCTATCAATGGTTCATATCTTATGCACATATTATGGAAAACATATTTCCATATATTTCAAGTAAACTAACCCATTAAATAACCCTAAAAATCTCAATCTCCCATGATAAAGGTCCATCAAGATAGGTACATAGTGAAGTGGTGCTTCAATTGGTTGTCTAGACTATGATGGCAAAAAGAGGGTTAAATAGAAAAAATTACAATTTTATATCATTATATTCACTCAAAAACTTACCTAAGTATTTTTAATGACTCTCCACATATTTATAATTATCATCAGTGTGAAATAACACATGAATTAGTTCAAAAAATGGTAGCAGGGTTTCTTAGAGGCTTAAGTCTTGTTTGCATGTGTTATCCCTCAAGGTCATATTGCCATTAATTTTGAGTTTTATCCATATAAAATTACATATAAGGACTAATAATAACCTTTATATTCCTAAAAAACCTTACATGAGTTTCAAACCCCATGTTTGATCTAGTAGAACTCCAAATAGTCCTCCTAGCTCCATTGCTGATTATCAGCACACTGAGGTTTGATTGTGATAAAAAATGGATGTTTACACTAATTATGTGACCTTAAAAATACCATTTAAACTTAAAAATACTCATTTCCACCAAATTTACCAATTATCATAGCTATACCATGCTTATAAAGGCCTTAATACTCATTTCCCCAAAACTAGCTAGTGGCTTGCCTGAATTTTCAATAGGTATGTGACTAAGTTTTTATATCACCTTTGTATTTGGGTCTAAGAATGATGATAAGGATTTTATTAGTATATAAAATATTTCATTAAATTATTCATATCCTCCTTATTCACTTCATAAGCATATACACCCTATTAAATCACTGTCTCTTCTCAATAGACACCTAAACCTTACACCCTACCAACACTGGCTATAGGTGAATATTTCAAATTAAGAATTGACATGTAACCTTGAGAATTATTAAAAAAAATTGAATTTTTATCTCATTATTCATGATATTTTCATTCATCATGTTGACTTTAAATAGTCATTTTTCCTTATTGAGCTCAGCACAATCAAGATCTAATAATGCCTAAAAATGTTAAGTGACTTAGAGCCTCATGTAGATAGTCAATAAGTTCCTAATTATGATATATTAATTATCATTTTAAGATATATAAATGAATTATGTGGGGCCAAATTTTTCTTGAAAATATTCACCTTATTCTTCAATCTAAGGGTTATTGGGTCTACCCATGAGTGAATTAGGCCTTCTCATTTTGGTACACTGGATGGAGTTAGTATTCATTTATATAAATTTAAGGTATTATTTTTCATTTAGGTAAGATTAATATATAGTATCCTTGTCATCCTTTGGATATTTTTAACCTTCTCATAATAACCAAAACCATATGTCTTTATCAAATACACTATTGAAGCCAACATTCTCACTAGGTGGTTATAGGTGTTAGAGACCACCTTGATTTTACTCTCTATGATTTAGTATTTCATATCCCAAATACTTAAATTTTATGATGATATTTAATGTTTACTAAAGTCACAATTAGGCTTAGGGGTTTTTCAAATAATTTTTTCATTCTCCTTTAGGTTGAAAATTGAGTTTCCCCCTTAAACATGCTTATAGATGCTTTAAGAGGGTCTTGACTACACATATAAATTTAGTACTCATAAAATTAATAACATATTATGACCCTCTTGACACTATATAGAGTCTTAATTGAGCTCAAGGTTCCTTTTTAACACATCTCTCTATTGTCTCTTTTCCATTAAGACCAAGTTGTTCCATAAGTCACTTGTGGGTGTCTTAGGATCATAAATTCAATTATTATGACTCTTTTGACATGAAAAAAGGCATATAATATCCTTCAATGGTACTAACCTTATCAATTTTCCATGAACCTATTCAAATATTCTAATTAGGTTCAAACATATTTCATACCTTTGTCAACACTTTAGCTTGAAAAATGGATGATATTCAAATACGCCTATAGGTTATCTTAGGATGATTGACTATAAGTTTATTAGATACCTCCTTGGACTATTTATATTTTAATTAAGTCCAAAATATCAATAAATAACCTTTAAAACTTTTCTAACTCTTACTTATGCATCTATTCCTTGATCTAGCCTTCATAACTACTATATACCATACCTTCATGACAATTGTAGGTGACTATGTAGGGTTTTTTTATATGGACATATGTGGAATTAGACATTTATAAGGCCAAAAATATTGGCTACTAACCTCTCATACATTCATTTAAAATTAATGAGATAGTTAAAATAAATACCTTAAATGAGATATACTCTTGTCCCTCCTTTCTTACAAATTTCCATGAAAAGTTCTTGACGTTATTTTCCTTGGCTATAGGTGGAGATTAATTCATGTTTAGTAGTGTGTAGGGTATAATTATCATATAATATTTAACATAATGTTTTAAAACTACCTTTATTCCTAAAATTATTGGATTCATGAGGTGAATATGAATGGATAGGTAGTGATATCTGTATGTATGATGGGAATCTATGAAACTAAGAAAAGTGTGGAAATCTAAGCTTATACAATGGTGAAAAGGTAGTGATAAGCCTATCAAAGTGAAATGAAAATGGGAATTAAAATTTAAATGGATCCAATGTACATATATTAACTAATACCATTAGGGAAACATAAACATATATACCATTTTTGAGGCTTTTGTAATATCATACACTGCTAAAATCAAAACCCAAAAATCACCATTATACCTTGACAAATTATAAGTTTCCTTAACATTTGATAAACTAGGATTGTGAAGATATTTGAGCATGATTGATTTTTATTAATCCCATATTACCTTTAGGGACCTTTAGGAACTTGAGTGAAGACCTCCTGACAATAATAAAACCCTACAAACAATATCTTAAAGAATCTTGATATCCTTAGATCTCACATGAATAGTAAAACTCTTGAAGTTACTTGTAGACTATAGATTTATAGTTTATGTCTTATTTAGCTCAATATACTCACTCTTGTGGATAAAAATATTGGATAATCCATTAAAGGTCTCTTCAAGACATTAATAAATAGGAACAAACACTAGTTTTATCAAAACAATCAGGAATCTCTCAAAATCGTACCACTCTTCTTGCCTTATGCAGATGCAATTAGTGAAAAGACCCATTAAGTTCTTAACCTTTGTTTATAAATATAGGAATACAAAACAATAAATGAATACCCATGATTGGAAGGTCATGAGTTATAGTTTTTTTGGTCAACAACTTAGATCCACTTTCTCTCTATATTATACATACTGAGAATAAACATGTGATGATGTTGTTATCTGCCAATGAAATAGCCATGAAAAACACATCAATTTTGGTCTCCTAAAGCCTTAAAATTATCAAATATCTTCACCATGTATCTAAAAAAAATTATTATTGCATCTTCAAGACTCTTTATGAGTAGATCTGTATAGTACAAATCTATATCATCTAAGAACATTGTCCAAAATTACAAATTATCCTTCTTTTCTTCTTATTTAAAATTAAAACCATATTTTTATAGAAATATGAATAAATATATGGGTCAAAATAATATTTAAATAAAATAATAGAATAAAGAGAATAAAAATATAGCTCTTTTTCACATTTGGGAGCTTTTGTGGATAAAGAACCTTACAAGCTCGTACAAGAGACACTTTTCAAAGAAAGAACAATTTGAATAAACAATATAATGATCATGATGGGTAATTATAAGATATTAGTGATACTTTAAAGTCTTATGAAGTCAAATTTTCTAATTTAAATACTAAAACCTTCACTTTTAGACTAAATGCCCATATTTTCACAAGAAGATTGCTAATGAATATCATGGAAAAGTACCTTGTAACCTTATTAAAAGTTATTCATGAGTATTTTATTTATGTTAATAACCAATTTAAATTATTTTATCCCATAATTATTGAAAAAATTTAATACATCAAATAATATCATAATGAGTCATCATCTTCCATCTTTGATCATCTTATCTCATTAGGTCTAGTTCATAAGACCACTTCAATTATTTGTTAATGACATGAAAAGATACTCTAATATCATGATGATGATTAAAAATTACATGAAAATAAGTACCTAATACATTTGGGAGATATGGTGATCATAAATAGACTTAATGCCATCTCTATAAGAGTGTTTGAAAGAATTCAAGAAGTAGATAGAATAAATCATGGCTTAGGCTAAAAATATGTAGAGGCTCAGGTTAATACCATGGAAATTTTTTATTTATAGGGATTGGAATTTGTCCTTGGTAGGATAAATTTCCAACATTTTGGTGACTCACATGGGTTAACTAGCCTACTGGTCAAGAAAATTTAGAATCTAATTGCTACATAAGACTTTGGACTACACTATGAAAATGTAAAAACTTGTAGAATTGACAAAAACAAATAAACAAGACATAAAATAGGAAACAAAAATATAAAACTAAAACAAAATAATAAATAACAAGCATGTGAAGTATCAATTAGAGGAATGAAACTATTACTATGCAAAATTGGATTGGTTATCCTAATATAAATAATTAAGAAACATCCCATTGATAGGAATAGGGATCTCCTTACCAATAGAATTAGACAATTGAAAAGCATTATTTTCCTTACAACTAGTAATGACATATGGACCATTCCAAAGACTATAAAATTTGGATTATTTACCTAGTTTGGCATAGTCTTCATCCCAATGGAGTACATTATCACCTTGATAAAAGTCATTAGATGAATCTCTCTTATCAAAATATATTTCAAATTGATCTTGGTTAGACCACATAGTGTACATAACATTGTCTCTTATTTCCTCTGACTCTCTTAATTCATTCATTCTTACCTCTATTACATCATTCTCCATAAGCTCCAATTGATGTTGAAATTCCAAGGATAAAAGTTTTAATGAAATTTGATTCTCTACCATAAACCAAGAGGTAAGGAGAGTGACCCATGTAATTCTTTGTAGAAATTATATCTTCCCACATGGTATTATTCAACTTGGTATTCCATCCTTTCTGATTGTCCTCTATTATTCTTTTAATGATCCTAATCAATTCCTTATTGGTAGACTTTGCTAGTCCATTAACTTAAGGATAGTAATTTTATGAAGATTTGAGATAAATTCCATGATAAAGAGCCTACTCACATACCTTTCCACTATTTAAATCCAAATCATTGTCTAATATGATGGTTAAAGGGACCCCAAAACGTGTCACTAGCCTAATTTCTCATTTTCTTCCTTGAGTATAACTACCTCCACCCACCTGTTAAAGTAATCCAAGGCTATTAAAAACCACTTATGTCTATAAATTTATGGAGGATCAATAATTAAAATTAATTCAATCCCCATTACATAAAGGGTTTCTCAACTTGAATTGGTTTCAAAGGCATGGTAGCTAGTCTCTATTTACCGATAAACATTGCACATTTGGAACATATCATAACCTAATCATGTGAGTGTTTGAATAAACTATGCTAAAAATAATTAGATATTATGATATTTGATGTTGTAGTCTTGGGTTAAAAATGGCCTCCTATAGGACCATCATGGAATTTATCTAACAATTTATCTACTTGACTACTTTCTACACATCTTAAAAACATACCCCCATTGTCCTTCTTGAAGAGAACTCAATCAATCAAGATGTAAGGTATAGATTTCAGACTAAAATTTCTCCTTATTTTCCCATATAATCCCATAGGACACTCTCTTTTTTGGAGGAATTTTGTTGTCTTATATCCAGTTGGAAGGATAGATAGTTATAGTTGTATGTTAATTATCTGGGACTATCAGAACAACTTATTTTCCCTCTTTACCATTTGCTAAAAGGTAATCATAAAATCCCCTACCTATGACCAACTTTTTGAACTTCACTTATATATCATATTAAATGCATTTGGTCACCCAACTATCCCTCTTTTAAATTAGATTCCTATTAAGGTTAAAATCCTTTACATTAAAAAGATCTTATTGTTAGAGACCATATGTCTAAATTTTTTATACCCCTTTGATATAAATATTATGATTTAGAAAAAAATATACTTATCCTTTTATCCCTCCAATGCTTGACTAAAAAAATCGATAGATTGCACTAATCCTTCACTATTTTATTACATGAGCATGGCAAAAATTGTGCTACATGTAGAAAAGGCATACATGAAGAAATATTTAGTAAATAAAGGTTTATTAGGGTAGTATCTTGATTGATAGCCTATTTAATGGCTTGAAAACTTCTCTTTACTTATTTTGATCCATTATAACTCTTGATGTTTCTTAAGTATGTCAGTTAGTGGCCTTACCAATTTTGTGAATCTAGGTATCAACCTCCTAATGAAATTTTTCTTTCCCAAGAATCTTTGAAATCCATTATTATGTTTTGGAAAATAAAAATCAAGGATTTAATCTATTATTTCAAGATAATTATAAATTTTATACTTGGATATAACATGTCCTAGAAGCCTTCCCTCATGCACTGTAAAGATATACTTTTTAGGGTTCAAAGAGACCCCAAACTGTTTACTTCTATCAAATATGAATCTCAAATGTGTCAAATGATCCTTCAGATATTTAGAAAACATAGTAATATCATAAAGATAAATGATTACCATTTCACTTATAAGCCCTTTAAAATTCACATTCATTTCCCTTTGTAAAGTAGCCCCAACATTAGAGAGTCCAAAAGGCATTTCCATATATGCATAGGTATCCCACTTAGTTATGAATGTATTTTTGTATTGATCTTGTTCATTCACCAATATATAATTATATATTGATTATCCATCAAGTATAGAAAGTCTTTGTGAACCTGAAACTCTTTGCAAAATCTTTTCCATGGAGGGAAGAGGGTAGTGATCTTTCAATGACACCCTTTTAATATCTCTAAAATATACACAACCTTATCTCCCCATTATCTTTACTCACATGTATAATATTTTAAACCCATGTATAATGCTTGATTGTCAATATTATGTTGGATTCAATAATATTTGTTAGTTATTTCCTTATAAGGATATCAATCTTGGGATTGATTAGTCATTATTTTTGTCACATAATTTTGGCATCTTCTTCTAGATATATGGTATGTTATTCCAACATAAGATAAAAACCCTTCAATTCATGATATTACCATCCAAAAACATCCATAAAATCCTTGCACAATGATATGAATGCTTCTCTTTCATCCTTATTATTCACTTTTCCTAACTTGAGTAGTTTATCTTCAACTATGGCACTTTGTTCATAATGTTTCTTTTTAGTAGAGATGTTTATCTTATATTTTATCAAGTGATCATATTCATTAAATATTATCTCCAAAATTACCAAGTCCTTATTTAAATTTTTTGACTTCAATTGAGAAATCTAGTCCTCATAATGATGTTACAACTTATCCTAGTTCTTAATTATACTTCATGTTGTAGGAAACATGCAATTTGTTTATCACCATCAAATACTTTCCAAATTAACTCATTATTAGGAATTGAGGACCTATATAATGTGAACATATAATATGATAAGGGGAGATTAATATTATGCTATCATAGGAAATCAAATCCAAAAACAAACACACAAATGAACTAACACCTTAAGCCTATGTTTTAGGGAGAGTTTGGTGAATAAACCAAATAAAGACATAAATAGAATGTAAATAATAAAAAAAAACTTTCCTCACCTTCCTTTGTTTCTCCAAATGTTTTATTCATTGGTTTACTTGGCTTATGCTTCAAAGGTCTTCATCAGTGGATTTTTGGCTATTGTCCACCTCCTCTTGGAATCATTGGCTTTGTGGCTTTGTCTTGTGAATCTTCACTCAATAATTTGAGATAATAACACTATATAAAAATGACTTTTGAAATAATTTGAACATGATAAATTTGGCTTGATAGAGCTTAAAATTATGAGTTTCAAGCCTTCTATTTATAGATTTTCCCATGATCAGAATGAACCTGAATCATCCATCTCAAGATGAAGATGTGTTGTTAAGAATCCATTGAATTTTGGAGGATAAAATAAATAAATTACCTCATAAATATTTTGGATAGAGAGGCATTAAAGAGGCATGGAAGGGCTTAATCAGATATTTGTTGTAATTATGTCTTATAGATGCCACCCCATAGATGTTGTCATTAAGTGATGTAGTTATTCATAATAAATTCCCATTAATGAAATAATAAATAATCTCCATGGAAAATCCATTTAATCTCTTGATTCAAATTAATTATATTTAAACATGATTAATCAATTTTGGTCTAATTCTTTAGAAATTAGTGCTCAAATTAATCAAATTGGTCAAAATGTCATGTTATTAAATTGATATTTGACTGAAGTGAAATTGAAAGGTGATTTTAGATGAAATGGAACCATTATCCCATTTAGGATGTTTCCAAAAAAAAATAATAAAGGCATGTGCTTTGTTCAATAAAATTGGTAGAAAATAGCAATCTAGAGCACCTAGGTGTGAAATCATCATTTTGACTCAAAATAAATTGATCAAAGTTAGGTATTACATAAAATACATTTCCCCATTTAGGGATACATTACCCTAAACTATCACTTGTATATGACAAGTTCAAACCATTTAATGTGTTTAAATGATTTTAGCCTAAATTATGCATTTTGGGTAGAAATTGGTTTGAAGCTTGTCCAGAGGTCATTGGTGGCCAATTTTAGGTGTCTAAAATTTTCCCCTATTTGGGAATGCATTGTAAGCTATAGGCATAGTAACATCTTCTCAAATAATGGAAAGGTCCTATATGCCTACAACATTAATGACAATGGATGAACTATATGTGCCCCCTTGAGGGAATGGTTGATAAAGGGGTTGACAATTGGTCCCTCAAAAATAGGAAAAGATTGGACCAGAATAATGAAAAGGATAGGGTGGAAACACAATGATGTGCCCAAAGTGCCCAAAGTTAAGAAAAATCATTGAGAATGTAAGTTGGATGGTGTACAATATTTTCCCAAAGGTGGTTATAAGCATTATACCTTGATAGTGAAAATGTGGTACAATAACATTATGATTTTCCTAAAGGTAGTTATAATCATTGAGAATATGGATCTGCCCTAGTGAGGATAGATAAATAGTATAACAACATAACCCAATTGGGTAGAAAAAAGTAAATGATTTTCCCGAAGGTGGTTATAATCATTAACCTTTAAATTGGTGAGAACATAATGGCATACCCATAGGGAGTTAGAATCATTGAGAATGTAGATGTGATGATGTCTAATTATTTTCCCATAGGTAGTTATACTTATTAGACCATGATTATGGCAAACACAATCAATTAGATGATGATTGAAAATGTGATGATGATAATGTGATATAAAGGATAAATATGAATTGGGGTAACCTACTAGTAGGGAGATGCTCATCCAAACTAACAAAGATTGAAATTATTTTATTGTTTAATTAATCTATTTGAGATATTATTGGGATATCATTGATGATAATATCAAGGATATGTTGATTTTTCCATTGTTGATTTTGTCATTGTTGGGTAGACTTCCTATATCTTATTTTTTATTTATCATGTGATATTAGGCATAGTGATATAACACCATCAAGATTGGGTCAAAATATGCATAAGGACTAACTCCCAAGATCCAATACTCAAGGTAAAATAATACATTAATGATAAAAACTATGATGATAATGTAGACATATAAATATAGATGGATTTAACTATAAATGTGTAATGAATCACCTAATGAATGAACATAGATTAAATTAAGGACAAAATTCTAAAATCAATCAAATAGGCACACTAAAAACAAACAAACAAATAATCAAAGAAGAAAACAAAGAAATAAATAATAATTACTCCTAATGTTAGTACAAACAATGCGACAAGCATTTCCCCTATGAAGTAGGTGATAACTTCACAAACAAAAATGAAGGGGGAATAGAAAAAAATGATGGGGGTGGTTGAGATATCTTCATATATGATAGAAAAGTGGATGTTTCCTACATATTTTCATGGATGTGATGATCCAATAAAAGGTTTAGGCCAAATGTAGTTCTCCCAGGAAATGGGAAGAAATGATAACTGATGAAAAACAAACATGGTGGATATGATACAAGAATTGGAATGGTCTTGAAAAATGGCAAGTGTGTGGGATAAAAGGAAAAAAAGGATGGGGAAACTAAGTGACAAGTGATTTAATTGTAACCTAGTCCTAATATCCTTAAGGCAAAGAAGTGGTCAATTTTTTTAGTTTTTCTAAACAATTTTAAAATGTTTTTAGAATTTTAGAGTATCCCAACTCAATCAAAAATGATGAGATACTAAATGTTCAAAGATTGAAAAATGGTGAGAACATGAAAAATATGAAATTATGCTCATAAAATGACAAGAGCATGGCTTAGGTTGCTCATAAAATGGTGAGATTATGTCTTAAGTTGCTAAAAAAATATCAAGTGCATGTATTAAGTTACACATTAAATTATGAGAGTGTGTAAAAATTAAAAGTATACTAAAAAAATTATGATAACATAGATTATTTTTCACTCAAAATGGTGAGAGCATAGCTTAGGTTTCTCACAAAATAGTGGGAGCATGGCTTAGGTTACTCATAAAATGGTGAGAGCATGGGAAATTGAAAGGATGCTCACAAAATGGCTAGAGTGTGGCTTAGGTTACTCATAAAATGTAAAGAGTATGATTTATGTTGAGTAAATTGACACTAATGTGAATGCAAAATGACCCACATAGTCCCAAAAAAGGCCTAGGTCATAGTAGTTCCACCTTACAGTAGAGATTATGACTAGTGTAGAAACCAATTTAAACAAAATAGGTAAAGATGGTAAATGGAACAATACATCATAGGAATGGCAAGGTGGGACTTTAAGTCATGATAAAAAATTATTTCCCCTAACTTGGACATATGTAGTTATAATTAAGAAAAAATGGCATAAGTCAATGACACTAATTTTCCCATAGGTAGGTATAACTAGTAACATGACAATAAAAGAGAATAAAATAAGAAATGAAGGATGTAAATGCCAAACATTTGTCTTACTTCTCCAAAATACTACCATTGTATGGAATTCTATATACACTATGGAAACTAAATCTATATCCTCACATTGAATGTGGCTATGGAACCAATGAAATATAACCAAGGTTAAAGGGCTAGGTAGGGAAGGAGAAAACAACTTGGTTTATGTGAAAGGTATGGTAGAATGGATACATGATAAGATAATGATAGGCTGGTAGGATGATAGGAAGGATGGTAGAATGGTATGTTACAAATAAGAATATTTATATTATGGTACACCTTGAAATGATCCTTATAGACAATATATCATGGCACTCAAGTGTAGTACCAATTGAGATTTATAATGTTCATTGGATTATCAAGTTCATTCCCATCTAGTGTAGCAATCCTATATTCTCTAGTGCCAAAATTTTCAATAATGATGAAAGGGCCTATCTAGTATTTTTGTCCATGGTATTATTTTGGTTGTCTTTATGGGAAATATCACCAAATTTAGATTATTTGTGCTTAAAATTCTGATTTTACTATGCATGGAGGTGCTTCTAGTATGCTTATAGATTGTTAAATATGGCCATGAATTTCTCATCAAGTAATTATAGATCTTGAAATTGAGCTACTAAATATACTTCATCATCTTGGACATACTTCAAGGAGATTCATATAGAAGGTAACTCAACTTTAATTGGAATAATGGCCTCAGTTCTATAAACAAGTGAGTATGGAGTGGCTCTTATGGGGGTATGGTGATTAGTATGGTATACCTAGATGGAGCAGATTATTTGGAGGTGCCAATCATAGCCAATATCATTTATAATCTTTTTTAGAATTTTGAAAATGGTTTTATTGGATGCTTCTGCTTGGCCATTACCTTAGGGGTAATATGCCATGAAAAAGTGTTATTTGATTTTGTTCTTGACACATAGTGATGTGACATATTTATTTTTGAATAATCCACCATTATCAGATATAATTTTAGAGGGGATACCATATTGGAAGATGAGATGGCTCAAAATTAACTTGGAAATTTACTTTATAATCATGTAATATAGGGTTATATCTTGTACCCACTTAGTGAAATATTCTATGGCAATGAGGATATATTTATGGCCATCTGATGATATGGGGTTTATCTTCCTAATGAGGTCAAGACCCCATGTAGCAAATATCCATGGTGTCAACATTGGTTTTAGAATCTTGGCTAGGGCATGAATCAAATTATCAAGTCATTGACATTTATCACATTTATTGACATATGAAACTACATTTGCATCTATTATTGGCCAATAATAACTAGTACATATAGATTTTTCGAAAGGAATTCCCCATGGTGTGGGATCCACAAAATCCTTCATGAACTTCTTGTAACTCTTTTAAAGATTCTATCAATGTTAAATAATGAATCATAGTTTCATCAAAACTATGGTGGTAAAGGGTTAATCCAAGTAAGGTGTAATGAGTGGTTTGGTGAATAAAGGATTTGGATTATTTATAGGATAAGTTGGGTGTTAAAACATGGTCATGTAAATAGGCATATAGGTTAGAATACAAAGTGGAGATGGGACTAATAATATCATAGATCATTGTGATGGTCAAAGGTACATGAGATGGTAATAATAAATTCTTGATGAGGAACTAATACTCTTTAGTTGTGTCTTTTTATCAAATCAAAGATCCAATAATAGCCATAGCATCTCCAGTTTTGCTACTTTCCCTTCGTATATGTTCAAATTGAACATCAACAATCTATTATTTGAGAGTGTTGACCATGGTCTTTTATGACACCAACTTGTCATCTTTGTTTTGAAATTATTCTATAACCAAATTGATTATTAACAAAGAATCACCATAAACCTTAAGATGTTATATGTTCCATTGTACTACTTGGTGTATCCTTGTAATAAGTTCTTCATATTTGGCCATGTTGTTAGTATAAGGAAAGATAATTTATAATGATTTAGGGATTAGATCCCCATATGGTGTAATAAATAAAAGGCCTATACTTGATCCATGTGTAGTAAATGATCCATAAAAATATAGCTTCTAGTACTAATCCTCGAGACGTGTGTCAATGATGGTCATTATGAATTCATCAAGAAATTGGAATGTGAGTGATTTTGTACTGATAAGGGGTGCTTTAGTGAGATGATCTATAATAACTTTCCCATTAATGGCTTGTTGGTTGACATACTTGATTTCAAACTCATTGAGAAGCATGATCCATTTGTCCATGTGGCCTTGTGAAATGATTTTAGATAGTACATACTTGAGTGGATCTACTTTTGAAATAACCATGGTCTTATTATTTAACATGTAATAGCATAATTTTTGAGCTATGATGACCATAGCTAAACAATATTTTTCAATGGGTGTATATTTGTGTTTATACATGACTAGTGTATGTCCTAAGTAGTACATGGAATGCTCCTTTCCATTATAATCATGTTGAGCTAGAAGTACCCTAGTGCATTATTAGTAGTTGCTAGATATAAAAATTTCTTTCCTGGCATAGAAGGCAAAAAATTATGAGTATTCACTAGAGTTTTTTAACTATTAAAAAGCTATCTAGCAGTGATCATCCCAGTGAAATGTGACTCCCTTACTTAGAAGATGAATAAAAGGGTGCCATTTATTGGCCAATTATGAGATGAAGTGTTTAATAAATGGGATCTTGCCTTGAAAATTATGGAGCTACTTTGAATTAGTCAGTGGTGACATATGAGTTATGGCTTGTACTTGTCTAATTCAACATTAATGCCTTGATGAGACATGATGAAGCTTATAAATTTACCTATGGTAACTCCAAATATGCACTTCTTAGGATTGAGTCTGACTTTGTACTCACACAATCTTTCAAATATTCTACATAACACTACTGGATGATCAGCCTTGGTCTTTGATTTGCCAATAATGTCATTGACATAGTATTCAACAATGTCATGCATCATATCATGAAATATGATGATCATGTCCATTTAGAATGTGGATCCAACATTTTTAAGACCAAACGACATAACCTCATAATAAAATATTCCCCACATAGTTGTGAATGATGTTTTATGTTCGTCTTCTAGTGTTATTTAAATCTCATTGAAATCTAAAAATTCATCTATCAGTAAAAGCATCTCATAACCCATCATGAATTTGATGATCATGTCAATGTTTGGAAATGGAAAGTCATCCTTGGGATAGGATTTTTTTATATCATGGAAAGGACTAAAAATTTTGATTCCTTATAGATTTTTACTAACTAGCACAACATTTCAAATCCACATTGAACAATTGATCAACTAAATACATATTTCTTCTAAAATATTTTCCAAATCTTTGTTTACTAATACAATAATTCAAGGATGCATCTTACATAAATTTTGTTTTACTAGTTTAGGATTAGGATGTACCACAAGGTGGTGCATAACCAAGGTGGGGTCCAAACCTAGGATGTCAAGATAGGCCCATGTAAAAATGTCAACAAGTTCACTCAAAAGAGATGTAATGAATTCACGTTTCTTTTTAGTAAGGGACACACATAGCTTGGTCCACTTTGGGTCATCTAGAGTCTTGATGTTAACCTCTATTATGTCCTCCACTAGAAGGGTTAAATCATCTTTAGGGATAGTGGGAAATGGTTTGAATTAATTAGTAATGTTAGAGTCCTCTATTAGGACATGTTCTTCAAGTTCTTCTAGGAATGATGAATCATAATCCCCCAATGGGAGATATGGCCATGTGAAAAAGATAGTTGGAAACTACTGAATGATTTGATCAAAATATATTTCTTTAATATAAACTTAGGATCATAGATAAGTTTGTCATTGGTGGTCTCCTAAGCTATGCTTGAATAATATTGAACACCCCCATCTAGTGGTACCTAAAATAGGTCTTCACCACTAAAATAGCCATTTTCTTTAATTTTTTCCTAGTCAAAAAGTGCCTCAAAGATTTTTCACTTTGGGACCTCAATGTTTTTTTATTTGATTTTGAGTAAGGGTCTTCACCCATTATTTAAAATAGGCTTCAGGATCCAACCTAATTGAGAACCCTAATTTATGGTCCCCCAATGGAACATCAACCCTAAGTCTTAGAAAATCATAGAAAGCCTCATCTTTTTGAAACTCATCAATCGACACATTAGATTCTTATTGGTCTTAGTATATCATTTGGAGATAATATAATGGAAGTGGGTTGTGATGAATGACTGATCTAAGGGTACAAATGGAATGAATGTCAACAATATTGGTCTTTATTAGGTCATCAAAAAGGCTATGATCAGACTCTGCTTCATTGTCAACATCATCAACACTAATAATAGGCATTAAAACATGATTAAGGTATAAGGGGTCACCCCTAGGTAGTTTAAATCTAAGTGCATAGGGTCCTTTATACTTAGTCATATAAATCAACTTAACTGTTCCCTATTGATTTCATTTGAGGCCTCCTTCTTCATAGTCTTGATTTGTAATGATCCTATTAGGAATAGGATACTTTGCATTTTGATAACAATCAACTTTTTTCTCATTGTACAAACATGATTCATCACCTTTAAGAGGGTCCTTTTCTAGGCCAAAGTCTGGTATAAATGTGATGGATCCTAGACTATATATTTTTCCTTTACCCTTTTGTTGTTATTTTAGATGAAGTGGTTTGGATTTAGGTCTTCCAAAGTACATGGGGTTCTTTGGAAGGTTTAAAATGTGAAAGGTGTCATGGGTCAAATATTCTCTTGGGTCATTAGCTAAGATGGTGTAATGATTGGATATTTCAGGAGGTGGTATGCGGGAAAGTGAATCAAGGGTATTAGGATCAATGCAGTTATCCTCTAGTAAATCAAGGATTATTTCCTTTCTCTTATCTTATTTGGTAACTAAATTCATGTCGAAATGGTAGTGATATCTCTTGAACTCATCCTCTATATGTTTTCAATGCTTGTATGAATGTAAATCCCCTGGTATACAAACCTCCATTCTTAAATGGGAGAACTTGATACATTAGTGCAATGTTGATGGTACTACATAAATTTCATGTAACAGAGGTTTACCCGAAATCATATTATATGGAAAATAGAGATCTAACACATGCCAAATTATATCATGGGTCAAGGGCCCAAGGATAACTAACAAACAAATAGTACCTTGTGATTCTCATTCTTCATTATCATAGGCTTTAATGGTTATTGTTTCTACTCAGATATTTATTATCATGTACCCAAGAAGATTTATGAGCTTTATAAACACTATGTTTAGACATAATCCATTTTTTTTAAGGACACATTTCACTTTGTGCCACTTTATGTAAACTTTAATGTATAATGGATTATTATGCAGTGGGCCAAGGGATGACATATCACTTTGGTTGGAGATTACTTGTTGGGTTGGAGTGAGGTGTCCAACTAAACCTTGAAATTTGTTAGGGGATATATCAATTAAAATTATAGATTGTCTTAGGAACTCATTTAATATGGTTTTGTGGATTATTGACATATGAAAAAAATATAAAATGGAGATTTATGTTGGCATTTTTTACAATTGTTCCACAATGTCAATCATCTTTTCTTAAATAGTGTTAAATGGTTTATTTAAATGTAGAATAACTAGTTGGTTGATGGGTAAAGTGGCAAATGGCTTAGGGCCTGGTATGGGAATGTTCTACCACCAATTTATGATTGTATAATCAAGTTGGGATATAGAACCATGCCTATTAATAAATGATGGTAGTGGTGGGGGAATAGATAGGACAAGTCTTAGTTGCTGGTGCACTTGTGCATTGTCATGAATAAAAGATGAGTTCTCAGTATTGGGTCAAAAGTTAGTAATCCCTACTTACTAGTATGCATGTATGCAATCCCAAATCAAGGAAGGATTACCAGTATGAGTCAGTTGATTGAGATTACTTAGTAAAGGTCTTTATTGATAGGTATTTAGTCTTGGATTGATGGAGATGTTAGAAATTTTACCCCCTAAAATATGTCCTAAAAACCTATTGTAGTCATGATAAACTACATGGTAGGTCTACTAGTTATTGTCATTATGACCTCAATTTCATCCATTAGGTTAACATTATTTGTTCTATTATTGTTTATTTGGTTGATTCTATTTATTTTTCCTTAGTTGTTGATGTTGCACTAGTCATCATTGTTGTTGTTACTATTGCTATTGTGGTTGGTTGTTATGTTGTGAAAAGGGGTTTTTAAAGATTCCAAGGTTTTGATTAGAATTGGATGCACCACCATCTAATGTTATATCCACATTTTCCAACATATTCAAAATCAAAATCTTGATTTAAACATAAAATCACAAATTAAGTTTGTTAACCCAATGATATTAACAAAATTAATCTTGTCGATACAAAATTGGATAAGGAATGACCTTGGGATAATGTTTTGATATAGGCTAGCTAATCAGATTAGTGGTGGCAAACATGTGAAACATAGATTCAATAGGTTCTCCAAGGTTAATAAAAATGCAATTAGTAGGAACTATTCTCCTTGGAGGAGGGATTTGTAATGACAAAGGTTGTTGTTGTTTTTTGTGTAGGCTTAAGCTATTGTGCTTACTAAAAATGCTATGGGTTGGGAGTAATTTGTATATGCTACACGAGCTAAGTAAATAGTGTTTTCACTATTTGGACATGTCATAATTCAGTTACTCCATTTACCAAAACATTCTTATTATAATTTAATGGCTTGGGTTTTTCATAATTATTGGCATGTGATGGTTATAACACTTTCATTTTTACTTAGTTTTGGTTTTGGTTCTAGTCATTTCCTTGATTGGTAGCTTGATTTTGATTTGACAAAGTAATTTTGATGACCCATTTATTAATAAGGGCTCACTCAATCAACAAACCTTTGTCAATGATCTCTTTAAAAGTATGTGCACACTATAGTTCTATATAATATGATATATCACTATGCAAATTTTTGGTAAACACAATAGCTAATTATTTATCTAGTAAACTATGGGTGCATCAACTTGCAAGGGCTTTCCATCACTATAGATAAATTTCAAAAATTTCACCAAAACTTTACTTGGATTATGTTAAGTTGACCAATGAAATATCATGCTCAAGATTATATGAGAAGTATTTCACAAACTTGTCTAAAAGACCATCAAACTATGATATGGAATTCTTGGGAAACTTCAAAAACCACTTCAACACTTATCCTTCCAAACTCATTGGGAACAACAATAATAAGTGTATGTCACTATATACCACTAACTGACATGAAATGAAGAACTCTATCAGATGTGTTATGGGGTCACCTTTCCCATTATATTTGTCAAATTTTGGTGTTTTATATCCTAGAGGAAATGGTATCTAAAATTAATCCATGTTATAAGGATAAGAACACACATCATCTAACATACACTTTTTGGTATATTTCCCAACTTGGATGGTGGTAATAACATCTTTCATTTGTTACAATTATTGGGCTAAGAAACTAAAAGGAACATTGGTTTAAGGTGGAGGATAGGCAATCACAAGTGAAGCACTTTGACTAGGATATGATGGAGGTATTTGCTAGGGTAAGTTAGATTGGCTAGGGAATGGGTTAAGAATATGTATGCATGGATTAGGGTGCAGTTATTGAAATTTCACTTATAGTTGTGTGATATTTTGGTTAGGGTTGGGTATGTAGAATTGATTTTGGGGATTTCTAGGTTAGGATGGGTGAATATGGTCATATTATTCATGTTGAGGTTAAATAAGGGCATGTTCTCAACTAATAAAACCTTGTTATTGGTGGGAATTGTGAAATAATACCTTATCTCTAAACTTGTCACACATTTTGTACAAAAGGTAACGGTTACCTAATATGTACTTGAAGAACATTAGAACCTCTTTATTGAAAAAATATTGGTTAGGAAGTGGATGAATGTTGGAGATTCAAGATTTATCACTAACAAATATTTACACATTGTTCGTTAGATATCATTTGGTTTTAAATTGGCATATTAGTCTAAGATGAAAGAGGTATGTTCGCTACTACTTAATGAGGTGGAACATTAGTTGTCCCATATTGAGGTATAAATATGTTATGCCTCTATTATGTGGGTTGATTGAATGATGCCTCCTATTGTGAAATGTTGCTCATCACCCATTAGAGAGGAGTAAGATTCATCACATTTTGCTTTGACATAACACTACTTGTAGACTTACTACCTAGCCCTATTGGTTGAGTGTTAGAATAAGTAGCTGGTTGAAGATTAATGGTAGTTGTTTGAGATTGGGACATAAGAACCCTTAATCCCTAATTTTGAGAACCATTCATGGTGTTAACTAAAAGTGCACTTTGTTTTTGACTAGTTATTTGTATGTTAACACCACTTTGGTTTGGACTAGATGTTGTTTGTGCAGTATCCACTATGTTTTGCTAATTTTTTTTCATAAAATTAGAAGACACTTCTTATATGGTTGGGGTATGGAACATGTTTTTTGATTGAAGTGTTTTTTGTAAATTGGTCTAAACCCTAATTTTCTTGACCAATTTATTCCATTAAAACTTTCGTTGAAATATCTAGGTAAATAAGAGGCCTATTCAACATGGTCATATCATTAAAATTACATGATAGGTTCAAATAAGTTTGGTATGTTATCTATATCTATGTAAAGTGATCCTCCATGAGGCATTTCCATTTGAAAATCATACTAGGGCCCTGATATGTCATTAGAATCAGAACTAGAGGGTTTATAGAAGAATCCTATTAGCTATACATTATGTTATGAGGCATTGTTAATAGACTTGACAAATTATCATGGGAGAAGTTTATTGGAAACATAGCCCCTAATTATATAGCTTTGACCAAAATATTGTCCTTATTCTCTAACAAGTGATGCTCAAATAGATAAGCATCATATGTGGATGGCATAGTAACATAGTATAATTTTTGAGGAAATAGTTATTCAACTGAAGGTATTGTATCTAGGTATCAATCTATTTATTCTTGATCATGCTCTGAGTATGGAGGCATGTTAACCAATTATTGAGCCAATAGGTCTTATTTTTGTGCCCCTATTTAATTTTTATAAGATGGATAAGGATTCATCTCATAAACAACATCTTCTACATAGGGGTATTGAACTAATTCTTCTTGTTCAACTATATTACTAAGCCCTAGATTGTGCATGACACCACTATGAGTGTAGGAAGACATGTTGGGATCCATAGTAAATGTTTCATTACCAAAATGGGATAGATTTATACAAACTCTAAAAAGTCAATGTCTGAAAAGGCAAAAGGTTCAAACTTGATCTAACTTGGTCAAAAGGATGGATATGTATATCCAAAAAGGTTTATGCAATGATTTGTGATAAAATAAGCTAACATCAAATGTTTAATGTTGCATGTCTCACACAAAAATGTCAAGTAGATGGACTAAAAATCAAAATGCCAAATTCAAGGATCAAAGTGTTTCAAATGAGTCTAATCTAGGAGAAATAGAGATTGCTAGGTATTTTGGCCAAACATAGTGTCAAAATCTAGGCTCAAAGGTACATGCTTGGACTTTTGGCCAAACACAGTGTCAAAAGCTAAATTTTAAAAACAAAGTTAGATGTTTACTATAATATGTTTGAAACACTTCAACATAGATTAGGCATTTAAATTTTGGACATAAAATTCATTAATGGGGATGAGACATTAAACAAAATTCACTTGGAGATAGATTATTTTATCCCAAATAATGGCACAAACTAGACTCTTTTGACTAATAAACTAGATAAAAGTGAATTTGATAATTTGACTAGACAAACTAACAAAAAATACACTCAAATTGGTTTGAATTTGGAAAATAATTGGACTCTATATAAGTAGGTATATGAAAGAATTTGTGTAGTGTAACACTAAAATGGTGAAAAGGTGTGATAAATGTTTGGTTCAAGATTCTATATGGAAAAATGATTTGAAATATTTTGGGAAACATAACGCTACTTTCCTAAACTCAAATGACACACACACATACACATGTGCACATGCGCATGCATGCGTACGCATGCACGTGCGCGCACGCGCGCGCACACACACACACACACACACACACACACACACACACACACACACACACACACACACACACACACACACACACACACACACACACACACACACACACACACACACACACACACACACACACACACACACACACACACACACACACACACACACACACACACACACACACACACACACACACACACACACACACACACACACACACACACACACACACACACACACACACACACCCACACACACCCACACACACACACACCCACACACAAAGTTTAAAAAAAATTATAAGTCAAAAGTTTTGTATCAAATGAACTCAAGACTCACTTTACAAAAGGAAAACACGAATGATAGTAGGAAGGGTAGTATGAAATTTCATTATTGAAATTAGAATTCAAGTAATGCACAAGAGTACCTAAGTTCAACACTGATGAAAAATGACAATGAGTCTATAAATGGCCTTCAATTTGAATGGGAAATTGAACCCATGTTCCCTCAAGTCTAGTGAAAATGGTGAACCCACTTAACACATGAGCCTTATGAACTTTTAAAGGTGTAATTTAGAATTTAAATTAATAAAGGACTTAAAGAAAAATTAGCAAGTGGTCTAGACTCAAATGGGCAGCATAACTTCACTAATTAGATGATATGACATAATGTTTAAGATAACAAATTTGAACAAGGAAACAAATTATTTTTATTTGGATAAAATAACACCTCCTTGTTCAATAAATTTAGGGACAATGTGTCTATTTAATGCCTTTATTAACAAACAATTTTTGACTCAAAATAAGGCCAAGTAATCTAAGATAAAGACAAATACAACTAAGTAATCATATTAATCCCTAAATTGATAAGGTTTCATGATATTATTGAAGTCCATCTTTATATGTACACTTGAGAGGAATTTAAGTGTTCATCCAAAATAAAAGTGTATTATATAGTATGGTTCTTACACCCCCCTTATCTCAAGTGAAAATACAATGACATGGACCTTAGGGCATGCCTCACATTAATAATATTTCCATAGCAAGTGGGGTTTGTCTACAACTCTACAATTCTTTACCATCTAGATGGATCCAATGTGTATCAATTTTCATGTTAACACATAAGATAAGTAGCATGTTAATTGGGTCCACATCAAATGGCTTATTATGAAAAGGTTTAGTCCGTTTCACAACCACTACATCTGTCACTTGCTTAGTATAGTGTGATGTCTAAAATGATCATACATCTTAGGCCTAACCTCTACTAATAGATATGTTTTAACCACTTAAACCACCATCCTAGTGAGGGGATCCTAATTTATATACCCCTTATGGATATGGTTTGAAGATGATGCTAAGAGATGAAGCCCTGGGTCAAAGCTTCCCTATAAAACATATGGGAGGTAATGACAGCCCATTCATAAGCCAAAGTACATAAAATGAAAAAAATCTAAGTTAAAATACTTTATGGTTATTTATAGATCACCCAAGCCATGTGGGTATTTTGAATAGCCTTCAAAACATCCTTTTTATAGCTTTGGACATAGCATAATTTTTAATGAAAATGGTGCTTTTTATCCCACAATTTCCCTATAGGGGATGGGGAGAGAGCATACACACACAAATTCCTTTTTGCTCAAATGAATTTGACTAATAAAATGATAAATTACTTGCATAAAGGAAAAAAATTAAAGTGAGTTCAATTTTAAAGCACTAAAATGAAATATTGGGTGGTGTCCTTTGGCCCCTTGGCCTTAAGTTGATTTTTTTTTGAAAAACAACCACAAAATTATTCAAATAAACATCCTAAATTATTCTCTTAAGCACCAAATGGAAATTTATAATTATTTTTAAGAACCCAAAAGAGGTTTAAAAAGACTTAATTAAGCTTGATTTGATCACTTTCCAAGTAGGTCATGCAAGAAAATTGTCAAAATTTTTTTTATCTTTGAAGCTCTTTTGTGAATGAGATAAGTAACTTTGAAAAGTATGCTCTTAGGTTTGAATGGTGTAAAATCGTAGATACACAGTCCAAAACCACAAATATAAAAAACCACTATTGGTTAAGATAATATCACATTCATGAGTTAGCTAGAAAAAATGACAAAATTGTTACTCTAATAGATAAAATCATAAGTCATAGTGCAAAACTACAACTTCAAGAGTTATAATTTTGTCACTAAACCACTAATGGTTCTACTAACCACTAGCAACTTAGCCATAAAATTGTGATTTTAAATGATGATATCACAACTTGTGAAATCATGGTATTGAAATATCATGATTGGGAAGTTGTGGTATTGCAATATCATAAATTAACCCATAGATAGAGAACTCATTTGTCAAGAAATATAACTAATACAAAATCATGACTAAAATATAAAACCATGACTATATCAGTAGTGGTTTTATGGTCTAGAGGACAAAATCACAAGTCCACAATCACAAAATTGTTGCTTTCAAAAAAAAACTTTTTGTTCAAAATTTTCACCCACGTTGGCTTCAAATTCCAAGATTTTGTAAGAAAATGGTTAGTAGTATGATTTTAGGTGTTATTTAAGTGAATTTATGGTGTTCGGTCTCATTGAGCATGCCATTTGTGAGCATAAGAATCTAATAATGGGATATTAGTATCATGTTAGTGTAGGAAATCAAATCCAAAAAAAATACACTAATAAACTAACACCTTAACCCTAAATCTTAGGGGGAGCTTGGTGAATAAACCAAATGAAGACACAACTAGAATGTAAATAAATAACAAACTTTCCTCACCTTTCTTAGTTTCTCCAAAGGATTTGTTCATTGTATTGCTTACCTTGTGCTTCAAAGTTATTCATCAATGGAGTTTTGGCTATTGTCCACCTCCTCTTAGCATCATTGACTTTGTGGCTTTGGCTTGTGAAGCTTCACTCAATAATTTGGCATAATAAGCCTATATCAAAATCAGTTTTCAAATCTTTTGAGAATGATATCTTTGTCTTGAGAGATCTTAAAATTATGAATGTGAGGCCTTATATTTACATATTTCATCATTTGAGCATAATTAACTTGAACTATCGATCTCAAGATGAAGATGTGTGGCTAAAAATCCATTTAATTTTGGAGGCTAAAATCAATAAGTGCCATCATAAATATTTGGGATAAAGAGGCATCAAAGAGGCATGAGAGGGATTAATTAGATATTTTTTGTAATTATGGCTTGTGGATGCCACCCCATATATGATATCATTGAGTGATGTAGTTAGTCACAATAAATTTCCATTAATGAAATAATCAAGAACCTCCATGGAAAATCCAATGAAGCTCTTGATTCAAATTAATTAACTTTAAACATGATTAATCAATTTTAATGAAATTATTTAGAAATTGATGCTAAAATTAATCATAATGGTAAAAATGTTGTATTATTGGATCTAAATTTGATTGGATTAGAATTGAAAGGTGATGTTAGATGTGTTGTAACTGTTATCCCATTTAGGATATTGCCAACACAAAATAACAAAAGCACGTGCCTCACTCAAGAAAATTGGTAGAAAAGAGCAATCTAGAGCACTTAGGTGAAAAATCATCAATTTGACTCAAAATGAAATGATCAAAGTTAGGTATCACATAAAATGCATTTCCCCATTTAGGGATATATTAGCGTAAATCAACACTTGTATATGATAAGTTTGAACAATTTAGCGTGTTTGAGTGATTTTGGCCTAAATTATGCATTTTGGGTAGAAACTAATTTGAAGCTTGGTCAAAGGTCATTGGTGGATATTTTTAGGTGTATACACATACCACCTTAATTTGGGACTAATACATAGTGTCTTTGATCTCATCAAATATATCATATTATTCCCTAATAGTAACTAACTTGTTTACATGATGATTGCCTCTAGGAATGGAGTGAATATCAAAAGCGTGGAAGTCTTCCATAATATCCCAAACCCTATGTTTGTAGGCCTTAAAGAGTGTATTCTTGGATTCACTCAGACCTCTTACCTATTGTACTACTAATTCACTATTTCCTTTAACCTGCATAAGTTTAATACCCATCTTCCTTGCCCACTATAGACCATGATTGAGAGATTCATATTATAAAATAATAGAAGTAAAACTAAATATAAATCTTATATAATAATAGTACCTTTGATTTAAAGGAATAATAAGCATAACACCTAACCCACTCCCATTATTTGATTTGGGTCCATCAAATAATAAATTCTAAACTCCTTCATGATCCTATGTTGTGCTAGTGAGACTATGCATTATGGCACCTTATTCATGCATGCAATAAACACGAAAAAATAATTCTTCAATGCTTTTATAAGGATAATAACCATGATTATTAGCTACTCACTCATCAAGGAGTAAATCTGGTATACCCTAAAGTGACTTGGAAGGTTCTTGATCATTGAAGTGTTCATCCTCCTCTGAGATAGTGAAATTCACATTTGATAAGTGAATATAAGATTTTAAATGGAATATGATATAGGTTCAGACCTTATGGTAACCTTTGTCCCATACCTAGTTCTAAAAACCATGTAGGAATAATTATAAGAAATGCATCCCCCTATTTTGGTATTGAAATCCCTAGACAAGCATAGAGTAAAGGGGGAATATTAACTACTACCACATCTTGTGAGATAGTAAAACTAGGACAAGAAGCTAAAATGACCTTAAGATCCCTAAGAACACCCACAATCTTAATAGGGAACCCATCCAACTATAAAAATCTCTTCTCGTGAGGCTCATACTAAAGTCCCAACTTATTAGCTATGGATTTAGGCATGACAAAGGTACTAGACCCACTGTCAATCATGAAATTATGAATAAGGTAATCACCTATGACAACTAAAAGATATATGGGAGAAGGAATAATGAAATTCAATTCCTAATGCTCAAGAGTTTGACTATAATTTATAAAAACAACACCTACTTTTTCTCTTATTTATCTAAAACATGAATCTTGGAGATATCTTTTTGTAGGAGATGCTTTTGGCTTGGAATAAGCAATGTGTCCCACATTGAAATTGAGATAGGGGCCTTATTCATTTGATCAACAATGCTAAGAGGACAAGTCACTATCTTGGGCTATAATTTAGGAGTAAAAATATTTCCTAAATTTTGTGTAAATTATGATATGAAAGGACCTCTTTGATTATACCCCTTACCATCTTGTACTTACAATGTTGATGGTGAGTTTTGAAATGGTTCTTGAGTTATAGTTTTTTGAGGTGGTTGAGAAGGTAGAGGATATACCTTTTAAATACCCAAACCATCACCACCTACCATTATTTTAGAACTTATATGAGCTATAAATGAATTTTCCACATTAGACATATTCTAACCTTGATTAGATTCCATCTTATCAAAAGGATTTTCACCTTTTTGAAAATTAGCAAAAGTAGTATTAGAAGGTGTTTTGATTTAACTTTATCCTTATTGACTTGGTACTTCATCTTGAGTGAAATAAATAATGTTTCCATTTGATAGAATAGATTCCTTGTGATATGAAGGTAATTTATTATCTTGTGGAGGAATATTTGGACCTTTCGCATGAAAGACTGTTGACTCACCTCACTAGTTGGATCCATTTCCATATTGTTTAATTTCTCCCATTCATTAGACCATTGACCTTATTAAGAATAATTACTCTGAGTTGGAACCAAAGCTATAGAAATACTAATAACTTTAGGATTGTAAGAATTATATAATCTTGATTGTGTATTCTACCCTTGATCTTATTGATTAGTTTTATGAGACTTGTTATATTGATAAGACTGGTTAGGATCTTGGTAAGGCCTATAAGGTGGAACTTATTGGCTCTCTAAAGACACTAACTTATTATTTTGAGCCTTAAGTGCACTCTCTATCTTACCCAGTCTGTCCACCTAGTTACCATCTATTTGAGCAAGTTTAGCTGAAGTTAGTGATGGAGCAATGGTAGGGACAAGAGAATGAATATATGGAAAAAAAGGCATGGGTGGTCTAGGAGAGATTTTATCTTCTTGGATTAAGTAATTCTTAGCCATTATGGATACTTCATAGGCCTATGGCATGGTACTTCCTCCCATGGATTATATCATAACCACCAAATCTAAATTGAGAGATTTTAAATAATACAAGAATGCATAGTTAGTGGTGGGTTTGATAACTATAAGGATCCTATTATAGGTTTTTTGAAATGTGTAATTTAAGTTTACCATGAACTCCTAAGGGATTCTCTTGATTGTAGTAAGTTATTCCACCAAGGAAATATGGTCAATCTTAACTTTAAAATGGTGACACAAGAATTATTCAATCTCATCCTAGGTGTTGATGGATGCATGTGTCAAACCCCTATACCATTAGAGTGCCTTACCTTTAAATGATTTTTCCAATAATCTCATAGCCACATTCTCCTAGATTACATTATGCATTGAACATATATTGGCTATATCTAAAATATGCTTAATATGTGTAATTGGATTTTATATTATGAAATAAGGAAGGATATTTAAGGAAATAGGAGAAATTCCATAAAAATAATTGAGGTTCAAGGGGCAACCACCATTAAAAAACACACAAGCTAATCTCTCAAGAATAACCATTTGAAGTATGGGATTTATAAAAATGTTAATTTGGATAATATTTGTTTGGAAAAAAGGATATATTTGGGAAATATTAGGAGAAATAAAAGGTTTAATATTTGGATTAGACTAAGAAGACTTCATTTTCTTAACTATATGAAAACATAACTCATTGAATTAAATTTATTTTCCTTTTAAGGAAGATCTTATAACCACTCTTGGCATGAAATATTTGGAAATATACCTATGACACCTTTTAATCTCTATAATGTACTAAACTATGAAGATGTATGATCCAAATATTGTGAAAGAGTAGTCTCACTAAGCATGCTAGAACTATTAGTAACCCAAGTTGTACCTTGTGAACTAAATTGTTAGTTCCCCTTCAAACTTGGACTAACATTGGATTGGTCTATAAGTTTTGGGATACATATAGCTATACCAAACCTCTAGATTATGATGTTATCTCCTTTTATTTATTAATTTTTAATCCTTTTTATAAACCTATTTTAATTTTGGGGTGAAAATATTTATAAATATAACTTAAAGGGAAAACCTACACTAGTGATGGTGATACACCTATTCTTAAATGATCCTCTCTTAACTTTGTTCTTTATCACACTTGTGAATAAAAATAGAATATATTGTCAATAATACTCTCTTAATACAATCCTAAACATGAGTATTTTATATGAAGGTTAAATATAACATCTACAACTTGAAGGTAATGTAATGGAGGTCTATAAAGACACTGCACACTAATTCACTCTTCAACACGATTATATCTATAACACTTCATATGACCTATAGAGGATGACAAAATATTATTAGGTAAATGACAAGACCTAAAAAATAAGATTAAAATAATACTTATATTCAAATAAACAATCAATAAACACACTAACAAGAATGAATAAGTCTGCAACAATCTTTTCTTGTTAAATCAAGGTACAAGTTACAATTTTATCATAGGTTTTTTGTATACCATCCTGAGGGATCTCCAAAATAATCCATAAGGCTTGAATATATAGAAATTGAGTTAAAAAAATAAATATTTCATAAAGGATAATATAATAACATCAATCTATCATTAACTCAAGTATCACTTCAATTAAAAACAACTACAAACAGTCCTCAAGAGGTTTCTCCATGATTGATACTCTTTCATGACCTTATGCATTGACATGTGGTAGTTGAATATGTAGTTGGATAATTAAACCTCATATTTAATCATGATACACCTCTATATTATTAAACAACTACTAAACTTTTCCACTTAAGATTTAGTTATGCATGTGATTACTCTCAAGGATAATTATGCATGTAATTACCACTTAAAAACTAGTTATGCATGGAATTTCCACTTAAATACCAGTTATGTGGTGTGATCACTATCTCAAGGGTAAATTATGAATTTTATTAATATGCATTAACTCATCCATAAATTTACCTATTCCATTATCAACTTCACTTGATTGACCAGGTATGTCTATTAGGCCATTTAGGCCTAACAGCTTAACTGCTAGTGTTTGATGGCCATAATAACCTACATGAAAATTTTAAAACCTATTAATAAGTGAGTTTTAGAAATTAATAAATGCCTCAGAACATTAATTATGTCTATATGATAAATAAAGATTTTAAAACTTGCCAAATTAGGTGACTAGATTACCTTGTCCTTCAATCTTGTAGACTGGTTGATTAGAATGAAATCACACGTGAAATTATAGGCATGGTTTTGATCATATGATGATTTTAAGAGATAAATATTGTGTCAATAATAACTCTTCAATGATTTTAATTTTATAAAACTACCTTTTACATCTTTTTCTATTCTTTTTTTCAAAAAACCTTTTTTTTATGATAGGTTTGTACACCATCTATACAAGAAAGATTCATGAACATGAGATTATCTAATTATGATAAATTATTCAAGTGGTATTTAGGTGATTTAAATATGTTTGGATTATTTTTATTCAATTCTTCTCAATTGGGTCTATAATAGGGTTTAAGGAGGGTTTAAGAATGCTCAAGACTCTTAATGATGATTTATAAAGTTTAGGTGTTGAATGTCTAAACCAATTCCATAAAACATTAGTATAATATTACCTCTAACTTTAAAAAAGTTACCATACTCCCATGAAAAATATCCATAGCATGGTGATCATGTGAAGTCACCTCTCAAAGAAGAAAACATTTTTTTTTTAGCATGTTAGGTGTTTTAAGGCCTAAATGACCAATAATAATGTTTCTCTTGTAACTAATATTAGTCATACATCCTTAAAAAAAACTGATTATGAAATTCATGAAGATTTTAAGTGAACTCATAACCTTACTTGCCTTTTACTTCCCCTTCTTGATGGCACTATCTAATGAAGCTAATAGATAAACATATGTGTATAAAGGTTTCTTTAGGATTTTGACATTATTATGAGTTTAAAGCTATTAATAAACTATATGGGACCTTAATAACCTCCATGAAGTCCATTAGAGCCATGGTGTCAACTTGATTAAGCCATTCACCCTCATCTTGATGCTCATATATTCTTGTTTGGACCTCCAGACTTATCTACCTATAGAAACTATCACAATATCCCATTATATGGTAGTTGTAAGGTTATTTATGAATTCTAAGACCCCATCTGCCTTCTAAAATTCATTTTATATGCAAACACCTTTCATTTCCCTAATTATAGGCTCAAAATATCCTTCTTAGACATAGTCCATAAAACATGGATCATACATGTGCCAACCAATAGGCTATGGTGATGCTAAAGAGAGTTATAAAGACTAAAAATATCATTTCATGGCTCAATCACCTCAGTAGAAAGCATTTTTAGGCATACTTATTCTATTAGGTGTCTCTGAGGGTTTTGTAAAGGTTTTATGGGTTTGAAACTTTTAGAAATGGTTAACAGTATACAAAAACTTGATTTAAAACCTATTTACATTTAAAGTACACTAACCCCTTAAAAACCCTAACTAGCTCAATCTCCCATGCAAAAGTTCCATCAAGATAGGTACATAGTGGAGTGGTGCTTTGATTGGCTATCTAGACTATGATGGCTGAAATGGGGTTAAAGAGAAAAAATGACAAGTTGGTTTCATTATATTAACTCCAAAACATAAATAAGGATATTAAAATACTCTATGAATCATTCTAAAGCTCATCAATGTGAAAGAACATTTGAATTATTTGAAAAAATGGTAGTAGAGTTTTTTAGCAGCTTAAGGCCTATCTACATGTTCTAGCTCTTAAGGGAATATTGGAATGAATTATAAGTGTTATATATCTAAAAATACATATTATTACTAATAATCAACTTTATATGCCTCACAAACTTTCACATGTGGTGTAAACCCCCTCTTTGATCCATTAGGCATCCAAATAGTCCTCTTAGCTCAAATACTAACTTCCAATAGATTGAGGTATGACTGTGATAAAATAGTGTATGTTTACACTACTTATGTGACATTAAGAAGACCATGTACAGTAAAAACCACTCATAACCACAAATTTTACCAATTTTCATATCTAGATCATGCCTATAAAGGCCTGAAGACTCATTTTTCTAAAAACTAGATAGTGGGTTGCTTGAGTTTTCAATAGGTTTATGACTGAGCTCTTATATCACCTTTGTATTTGGATTTAATAATTCTGATAGGGATTTTTTTAGGATATTAAATCCTTCCTTAAATTATTCATATACTCTTTAGTCACTTCACAATCCTATACACCCTATTAAATCACTGTCTCTTCTCAATCAACTCCTGAATGTTACACCCTACCAACATTGGTTATAGGTGAAGATTCAATTTAAGCATTGTTATGAAACCCTAAGCATTATAAAAAATTTGTGATTGTTTACCTCATTATTCATGAGATTTTAATTCATCATTTTGACTTTAAATAGTCATTTGTTTCCCTATATAATTCTGTGTTTGTTTTTAGTTATACACCCCTAACGGTCAACGTTGCATTCTTGAGAAGAATGGTAAACTAAAATGAGAAACCATTGAATATTTCATTATGGCTAGGGAAGGTTTCAACATTGAAAGAGGCATAAATGAAATAAATTATTGGGAGGTACCTATAGAGGGTATGGTTAATTCATTTCTACTTTTAGCTTTGCCTGAACCAAGGTGAGAAAACCTATTGAGTTAGCTTTCTCACATGAAGGATTTTAACACTTCAATATTAATGAGGAATATTGGTACAAAAATAGAAATATGACCAAAGCATAACCAAAATTATAAAATTTACCCATGGAGGGTTGTCATACAAAATGCACAAATGCTTTGTCATACACAAGCTACTTTATATAAATGATGAGATGACTAAAATTTTTATTTTGTAAAATATTTGACAACATGGGTCAAATGAAAAAATGCAATGCTATGATTTTAAGCACAAACTACAAGAAAATTTTAAGTACATAATATCTTATGTTTGTAATGCAAATAACACTTATAATATGCAAACAATGTGTTGTCTATAAGTTAAAATAAAGTGAAACCATATTTTCTTGAATGATAGATAAAGATTTGGATGGATATTAAATCAACATGGAGGATTTCACAAGATATCTATACTACCTTCATTAACAAATGTTGTTCATCTTAAAAATTGGTAAAAATAAAATCATGCTCAAATGATCCCTAAAAGATTATAAGCAATACTACAAATCAGCCTTCAGTGACTCTTTCCATCTGAATTCATGAGTCTAAGACTACCCTTAAGAAGGATATCAATCCTTTGTTTTCAAATCTTGAACTAGAAAGGATTTTATATTCTGATTATAGATCCTATATGACTACCATAAAGAAGAATACATCAAAAAACCAATCTACAAAACATGTAAGATAGAACATTGTACTTAAACAATAAGAAGGAATGATAAACCATGATACATTTCATTAAAAACCTAAATCAAAATAAATACAATATGTCTTGAAAATTGTATAATAGAGCAATATGTAAAACAATTCTATAACAAGGGATACATCTTGAATGTTCTTAGAGCTTGCCAATGATTTTATAACATAAATCAATTTGGCACTAGAAAATTTCACAGGGAGGACTCTCTAAGATATAGCTTCAAACTCAAAAATTTAACTGAACCTTGTAAAGGGACATACCCCCTTTACTTATACAATTCTATCTATCCCTAACATATTCCTAAAGATGGTCCAGTTGGAAAATTCTATTATAGGTCTAGATCATGCTTTTGAGATGATGACAACCTCAATACTCCACCATGATAGAATATTTTAAGTTATATACATGGAGATCATTCCTATAAGGGGAAAAATAAACCTTTGTCCACTTACGCAATAAATAAAGATTTCCCTTTATCAAAAAAAAACCTTAAAAGGGACATACCAATAATGGGAAAGGTACAATAGTTTCCCAATGGGAAATGAGAAAAGAGGAAATAAAAAAGATAGAAGAAAAGAATGGAGGAATGACATAACTCTAGCTCAAAATAAATATAAATATTTGGTCATGTTGTAGAATCAATGTTGTTGATCGAGGCCTTTGACAACCTATTTTTATATGTAGTATATCCTTCAATTATGGTGGAAAGAATCCTTTGGTCTGGGAATACTTTATATTTGAATTTGGTGTTATATTCCTCAAGCCAACTCATGACCTTTTGGAGAACTAAATACTTTTTCTTGACTAATGCTTTTAACTAGTCACAAGACTTTTCAAGTGACACCAAGTCTCTAATCTTTTGGATATCAAAGGTTCCTTGAGTTACATCAATAAGGATTTTCAAGGCAATATATAATTCCTCTTCCATCATGTCACATGCACTACCAAGGTTCACCATCTACCTCAAGGTGGCTTGAATCTCCTTTTCTGCATTTGAGAAAGATTGATTTTCTCCCTTTAAATAAAAACTGCCCTCCTTAACAACCACCAGCTGATGTTTAATCACTATTTGATATTATTTAGGTTTCTTGTGATCATCCAAAGAGATGATCTTTTCTTATATTAAAGTGTCAATGCCCATATTATAAATCTCATCCAAATTTAGCTTGAGTTTCTTCTAATTCTTGATGTCTACATCATAAATGAACATCTAGGAATCACATTCTCCTTGTTTATCTAGTATGTCCTCTAGACATTCTAATACTAAGTGGATTATTTCTTTGGCTCAGGTGGTCAAATCATTTTTCTAATATTTTATGGCCTATCTTCTAGTTTTCAAGTCCTTATTATGACCAAAATCAAGTGCACCTAAAGAAATTATAGGAGCATTTGGTCCCTTGCTCAGAGTTGGCATTACTACCTTGGGCTCACTCAATAGCTTTTAAAAGTACTAGATCATGGCCTAGTTCTACACTTTTAGCTCCTCTATTAAAGCTTTATCTTTATCCATTTTGTGCACCACCTTGGTTTCCAAGACTTGAAAGTTGTGTATTATTTCATTCTTTGATGGCTCCCCCAGATCATATCTATACACTTCATAGATCTCAAGGGGAGCATAACTCTTTGTATCTCATATTGGAGTAATATCTATTTCTTTCATTCTTTCCCTTATCTCATTAAAAGTGGTTCATGAGTATGTTTTGGATTTCTTAGGGGGCTTGGCCTTATACAATTGAGTGATATTCATTACATCTATATCCCCCATTTTAATCATGAGGTCCCATTTATCCTTAAATTGTTCTAAGATCTAAGGAAGGGGTGTGGTCTGGAATCCCATTGGATTCATGGATCTTGATGTTGGCTTTGATGCACTGAATGGTAGTGTCACCAACATATTGGTTATGGGGAGTGTCACTAGAGTAGGTTGATAGCCTAACATAATATGATAAGCCTCCTTATTAATTTCCAACCCTATATCCTTTTTAACAACTCCTCATTCCATTTTTTACTTAGCTCTATTTGTTTCAAAACTTCAAAACTTACCTTGACCTATTGGGACTCCAAGAGAAAATTTTCTATAAAAGTTCCCTACTCTATGGACTGAGTAGAAGGATCCAAAACTAGTTTATCCTTTGCACTTGGTTGAACAACCTGGATGGAAGAAGCTATGGTGTCCTCCTTGTTTCCCTTGAGAAAATCTTCAATAATCATAGCTTCAACATCTTTATGCTTAGTAGGATCATGGACCTTAATATGGGGGAGAAGATGCCAGGGTACTTCAATTGAGGTAGGACCTTTATAGTCTCCTATTTCAATAGTTTTATCTAATTAATCTACTTCTTTATTTATTTCTATAGGGGTAAGGGAACCCATTTGTAGGCTTGATACCATACCTTCCCCAATATCAACTTGTCCCTCTAGTGCTAAGCTTGATGCCTTTAGAGAGGGGAGAACCTGTGGTGCTACTTTGACAGCTGTAGTAACATATATTTGTTCCTCTTTATATACTCCCACCTTTTCATTACCATTGGGTGCTTGATCATAATACATCAACTCCTTCTTAATTTTACCCCTATATTCCTATATATTCCTAATTTCATCACCCTTATCTTGGTTCAATGACTAGGTGATAATATTTTCCACAAACATATCCATGTTCAAGGAGATCATTTCCTTTTCTTGGGGATCTTGAACTTGTGTATCCACCTCAATCCTAACCTATAACACATCATCAAAGGATAAAGGATCATCAACAAGCAAAAAATCTTCCTCATCATATTTTCCTTCCACTCCTCAGGGTCCCAATTGTTTGAACAATCCCATGATCAGAGGTTTCACTGGGGTCTATGGTTTTTCCCTCAGAGTTTTATGTCTGATCTTCACTTGGGGAGGAGTAAAAGCCATTTGTTTCTTCATTACCTCCATGATCAAACTTCCCTCATCTAAATCCTCTTTATCATTTATATCCCTTAACCTCTAGGCATATGAGGAATTATCTTATTGTGGCTTCACATAGGTTTCCTTGGGGGGAAGGTCCTTGAAGATTACCTAGTTTATTTTCTTGGGGCTCCTTGTTAGAGGCCATAACGCTTTTTGAGTTCTCTCAAGCCTTGGTTGCTATAATTCTTCCACTCCTCTCTTCCTCATGTAAGTCTTTGGGTAATAACTGACTACTATTTTTTGTGTAGGTGGGGCAAGTAGGGCAATTTATTGAATATCTAGCATTTTGGGAGCTCCCTTAGTTAGATGGATATAGGAGTTGCATTGGCTAGTTCCACCTCTCTTATGATTATTTTGTCCCAGTTCTCTACTAGACTTGTGAACTTTGAAAATGACATACCTATTTTGGATTGGGTAACCGTTATTGCTTATACATTAATATTTTTTGAGATTTCAACATCACTCACCTTTCTCTTCCACTTACCTCTTGCCACTATTGATGGTGCTATAGGATCACCCATGTATGCTAGTAGGAATGCTTTGAGTTCTATAACCTATCAAAAATATCATAGGGTGGGGGTGTAATATGTACCATGGTCAACCCTGTACTCTTTCAACCACCTAAATTTTCTACACATAATAAGAAAATCCCTGCATGTAATGGATTCATTTTCCTTTGTAGTGAAATCTACCTATGTTATAGGTTACATTTTAATATTATTTTATATATATATATATATTGATGCCACTATCATCTTGTCATATTCCATGTATTTAGGGATGGGGTAAATATTGTACACAATTACTTATTGTATAGTGAGTCTAATGTAGCCTATTTTTTTGACCTCCTCCTTAGTGGTGGAGTTAGATCAAATATCTTCAAAGTGAGATTGATGCAAGATTACACCAATTTTATTATTTATCAATAGTTAGATATGGGAAACATTTTTTCAATCCTATAAAGGCCCATTTCTTACTCCAATCCCTTTGCTTTAGCTAGAGAAGGACATGTATAATATCTTATTTCCATTGGGAACTTGAAAGGATTATTTATTTTCTTGGCTGCAATCATTTCATGTGGGTGCACGATTTATCTAAATAATTACATGACAACAAATTTGTCATCAACGTACCTTGGAAATTTGTGAGGGGCCCCTAAGTAGCTACTCACCCTGATGTATGTGAACATTTTGAAATAAATATATGAGGTTCCAAATCTATCAATTATCTCTTGGGCTACCTTGGTCATTCTATTTAGACTTCTCAAAGGGAATAAAATTCTCATCATAGCATTGAAGAAACAATTGTATAATATGTAATAGTTGTTCTTGAGCCCTTCTAAAGTGACCTTTGGTTAAATTTAGTATATCCTTAATCTTGAAAGATTCTTGGTAAGACCTGGGAAGGTCATATTGTGTAGTAGGCTATACATCAAATAGGATGACATATAAAAAGTAACCATGAATTTTTCCATCAAGAAGATTGCACTCTGTAATTGAATAATTTGATTGTGAAAGTTATTGCTCAAGATAGTATCCTAGTCCAACTTCTTTTTCCTTTCTAACATGCAGATGGGGAATGAAAACATACATGGTTCAAACTTATTTGTGGTGGGTACTCCATAGACCCTAATGGCCATGGTGATAATATTGTAGACACCGCAAACGTGTCTGCACCTTGGTCCTCCCCCCTTGTTCGCCTTAAACCCCTATCCTAACCCTTGGCCTTGGTCCTCTCCATTTGATTAAAATAAACTTAAGTATTTTAATTGAGTGGCCCCCTTTCCACCTCACCCTTGCCACCTTGGATCCTCCCTTGAATCCCTCCACCTTCCCCCTAGCATTTATTATGTCAAATCCCCCCATTATCTTTCCCCCCACGCCCATTTAAGTGTCTTCATAACCATTCTTCCCACACCCCCTCCCTCGGCGGCATGCAAGAATGGGCAGAGGCTATTTTTAGCCTCTGCCCCCATTCTGCGACCGCCGACGTCGATGAAACTGCCGGCATCAGCAGCCTTCATTACCCCTTTTTACATCCGTTGCAGCCCCCCTGGACCCTTGAGCTCGAAAACAACATTCTCTTGGCATTTTGGCATTGGTCTCTTCTCCATTTGGACCTCGTGCAACAGCAGCAACAGGTGAAAAGGCTCTAGACCAGGAATCTCCTCTTGCAACAAGCATTTTGTGGCTCCAACAACGGCTCTCCCACTCTTCATACGGCAAACAAAAAGGTAAGCACAGTGTTTATTTCATTTTATTTCATTTTGTTAGCTTCCAGTTATCTGGTATACCTGTTGTTTCCTACTCCCTCCATTCTTCTCCCTGAGAGGCTGAAAAGCCTTCTCAGTCCTCTGTGCATCTTCCTCTCTCTGTCCCTCTCTGTCCTTTTGACCCCCTAACTGACTAAAACCAAACTCTCCCAGACCATTCAGACCCATCCACAGACCAAGCCCGGACCGGACTCTATCCAAACTCGCCCAGAACCTACCTAAACCCCGTACAAGCCTATTGCCCCGACCGACGCCGGTCATTACCCCCACCGATGTCGGCAGACTAACCGACATCGGCAGACCCGATAACCGACAGCGGCAACATTTCTGACCTCGGCGACTGTCATCAGCCCGATTGCTCCTTTCAGGTAATCATTTTGTCTTTTCTTTCCTTTTTAACTTGCTTGTCACTTCTGTATTCTGGCATTCCACTTTTCCTTGATCTTTTATCTGTCTGTTATCAGTGGGTTGACCTCCCTTGAGGAAGTTTTCACACTTCCGAGAACAAGCTTTCGCTTGGCAACCCACCGCCTATCCATCTAACGTTTTCTTGTCCAAGTGTCTTCTTCTTTGCAGGTGTCATTCCTCCACAGCCAAAGAGGGGTGCTCACAAGCATCTGGATTACGGTGCGCGATCTTCATCCAGGTACTTCACATGCCTTGTCCATTATTCTTTAGTTTCTTCTCTCTCTTGAATCTGAAAAAGCAAAAATTAGAGATAGAAACATTCTGGCACGCCCGGTGGGACCCTAGGTTCCTCCTGGGTTCCTTTTCTTCTTCATTCATTTAGGAGCATTAGGTTCTTACCTTTTCTCCTCCTTCTTTTCTTCTCAATGACACTATAAGCAGGACTAAAACAAATCTTTCTTCCTTGCATTTCTAGACTAGTCTAAACATCATACTCTCAACCCTTTCTCAAACTTGTCTTCATAACAAACATCACATTTTGACTTGGGCATTAAAACACTTTGCATTCATTTCTACTTGTGCTTGCATCTTCTTAGTCCACATCTAGTAACTTAGACGCATATTGAATGAACCGTAGACACTTGATGTTACACTACCAGACCACATGCACTAAAACGAACATAAAACTTACTTGAGACAAGGCCCGACTGGGATTTCATCCCCTAGCGGATACCTTACCCGTCCCGGTGACCCTACTTGGATTTCATCACCAAGGGGGAAGCCCACTCCGTTCTCTGGTGGAGGATAAACTCTAGGCGAGGTATATCTTGGCTAAGCGAGACCAGCTAACCACTAGAATCGTGAAGTGAGGGGAGCTTGCTCCTTAGCACCAGGCCATGTACCAGACCCTAACACAGATTTTTGAGCACCTAAAACAACACCTAAAACCATCTTTAGACTGCCTTCTTCTAGGACCCTTCTTGCAGGCAATCTCCCCAAACATTCATATAAGGCATAAGCCACAGCTTCTAGAGTTAATTCCTAGGATTTATCGCTTAGGCTTGTCTGTCTCTCTCTGTTTTCCTCTTCTCATCTGTTTATTTGAGTAAGTGAGGACGCTTTCTTCATTGTTTTTTCAAGAATCTTCAAATCTTTTGGTTCTCTAGAAAACACAGTCACCGGCATCAGTTCTGCCACCGACGTCGACTTTCCCGTCACCGGCATCGGTTCTTTTACCGATGTCAGTTTTCCTCTCTTACCAGCATCGGTTATCTGACTGACGTCGGCCATCTTTCTAACCGACATCGGTTTTTCAATCGACGTCGGTCTCTGTCACTGTTCTTTTTTTTAAAACCAGCAACCCAAAACCTGTCCCTTCTCTGCCAAAGACTCCATCCTGGTTTTCCAGAATTAAACAACACAGTTCCTAAAACTTGAACCTTCTTTGCCTTGCATGGTTTTGACTCGTAGCCAAGCCAAAGCTCTTGTCAACCACGCCAGCCGTCAACCACTTCCGTCTACCCCATCCACGACCAAGCCTACAATGGAGTTCAACTCAGAGACCGAAAGAACTCCCATTCATCCAAACCCGCCACAGACTCCCATTGTCCAAGAAGGGGACCAAGATTTTGAATGATTCTTGGACCTCAATGTCAAGGCCTTGCAACACTATCTCATGCATAGCCGAACGCGAGACTCCTTGGGCAATCCAATCTACGAAATGCCAACCTCCCTTGCTGCAACTACGGTTGTATCGACAGCATCCGTAGTTCAACCTTTGGACACTCGAGCCATCGTTTCGACCACTGACCAGACTCAGACTTTGACCAATCCTCCAGGTGTGGCCTCTCCCTCTATCATTGGGCCCACTTCCACTGGGGTTCCAGCCCCCTGTCAACCCCAACCCGCTCAACCGCTATCCACTCCTTTTCAAAACCTTATCATCTCTATTCCGCCTACCCTGGCCCCTATCAACACCAGGGTGGCCTCTTATCCATTGGCCCCCGTTACCACAGTCCAACCTCTCGTGGCAACATCGGGCCTAGCTATGTCTTCTACTCAACCACCTTTAGCCTCCACTTCTGCCCCTGCGACTAGTCATCCGTACATTGTACAACCGACTATGTCGCATACCTCCCCTAGCCTCTTCCAAGTGCCCTACAACTTAGGGGGTGTGCCACCCATCAATCTGTTGGCAGACATCATCAAAATGCTGATGGACAAGATGACCAGTCTAGAGACCTCTATTTCTGGCTCGCGTAACGCTCTCTCATATGAGCAGATCTGCAACGAGCCCATTCACCCTTCTATCCCAATCAGACCATATCCTAGCCAGTGGGAGCTTCCAAAGTTTTCTCGCTTTCAAAACAAGGAAGACCCACAGCAACACTTGCGGGCATTCAGACATGCCTGTTACCTCATTAGCCATGACGATGCGTTACTTTTACGCACGTTTCCTATGTCTCTCTCGAGTGCTACGCTTGACTGGTACAGCTCCCTTCCCAGTCATTCTCTCTTCTCATTCACACAATTGGCTCAGCTCTTCCTCGATCACTTTTCCATCAACATAACTAAGAAGGTCTCAATCACAGACCTCTATTCTATCTGGCAATTCGAGGACGAGTCCATAGCCGACTTCGTTGATCGATGGAGAGGCCTCATCAATCAACTCTCCTTTTCCTTACCCCAGGCCGAGCTTATTGAACTCTTTTCCCAAGCCTGTGCTAGACATATCTCTTCCACCCTGAGGGTTCAAACCTTCCGCACTTTTGACGAGGCCTTCATGATGGCCCGCAAACTTGAGTTGTGTGCCATCGAGGAGAATAAAGTCAAGTTGCGGAACAAGAATCCCAGCTCTAAGACCAATGACTCTTCCTCTGCTAAGCCATCATCATCCAATTCTAAATCCAAGGCTTCAGCTAATGCCATGGTTATTAGACCTTCCTCTTCTTTGACCAATCAGCCTGAGCCATCCACATCTCAGAGCACCACTCGCCAGTCCCAGCAGAGATATGTACAATGGTGGTATACTCCTCTCAGAGAATCATATGTGCCTATGCTGGACAAGCTTGTTAAACAGGGGGCCCTCAATCTCCCTCAAGCCCAACCTCTTCTGCAATTCGATCCCTCACGCGCCATCCCCGTGTGGTATAGGGAGCATGACTTCTGTAGCTTCCACCGTGTTAAGGGCCATGACACGAAAAATTGCAAAACCTTTAAGAACATAATCCAAGACATGCTTGAAAAGGGGGATCTCATCTTCGACAATCCAAATGCACCCCCTAATCAGGCCATTGACATCTTCAAACAACCTTTCCCCAATCATCTGCCAACTCAAAACAACGTTCAGACCTTAATTGATGACAATCATGAGCACAACATTCGAACAGTCAATACCGTCTCTCCCTTCGTCCCCAATCAACCTCAAGAGGTAAGTCCATCAATCAGTCCATCACATGTGGATGAACCTCTTTCCCCGACTAGCTCTCCATCGACCTCTCTCATTTTGGAGGATGCCTCGGCTTTACCAGCACCATCGGTCTCCCCATCCTCCGTTCTACTACCTATGGAGGACCCGACCCTTCCTACTCCTCAGCCACAAGTGGAGGGCACCATCAACCCTGCCCTTTACCCGCTTGGGGAGCCTCGCTTTTCAGATTCTTCTCCACCGAGAGAAGAACCTGTCTCCCCTTCGTCTTCATCTAAATCTGTCATGACTTCACCACACCATGCGTCTAAGACCACTACACCCATCTCGTCTTCAACCTCGCAACCATCAACATCTTCTTCTCAGCCATTTTCCCAGTTAGTGGAGAAAATCGCACTTCTCCCTTCAAGGAAAGTGACACCTCAAGTGTTGTGGGAGCGTCTTAAAGCCCTTCAACATACCCGCGCCCTCTCATCACATGCTACTAATCCTCCCAAGGCAGAATCTCATCAGACTCTTGACAAAGACTAGACTCTCAAACCTCAACCAAACCCGTCCAAACCGAAACCTGCATCTACCTCGTCTAAACCCATCAAGTCATTTGGCGTTCATCCTATCTCCACCCTCACTCACCTGAAAGTGAAGGTGGACCTAGGCCAGACCTCGACCAGCAGTACTCTTCCAACCAAGTTGAAGAGGACTGCCAAACCACAGAAATGAACGCCTCCATCACCATTGCCATCCATTTTAGGCCCCCATCCTTCGACCTTGACCAGCATCCTTCCCACTCTGGCCTTCAAACAAAACTCATTGCCTCCTTTGCTTCCTCTACCTACCTCCAACCATCCCTCTCTCAAAAAGGCGGTACCAATCACCAAAAAAGAGCCGTCTCCATCTATCACCGCGCCATCAACCCATAAGGTGGTATGGAAACCTCGTCTAACCTCGCCTAAGCAAAAGTCACCAACCTCGCACATATCAAATAGCATGGACCCTCTATTAGGCTCATACTCGTTGATATTGTGCCGACTTCTGCAAACCTCCGACATAACCCTTTCGCCCATCAAGCCTTTCCAACCTCTCGGGTCCAAGCCCTCCTGGTTCAACGATACAAAAATTTGCTTATATCATCGTACACTAGGACACGACACTGAGACTTATTGTGCCCTCAAGGCCATCATCCGCTGCCATATGGAGAAAGACACTCTTCTCTTTGAGGACACTCTTGACCAGACCCTGACTCCTTCCCATCCAATCTCTTCTACCACGTCAACATCTCACCAGCAAGACATGACCCCTTCCTCACCTCCTATTTTCAAAATCAATGCTATCCGTATAACCACTAGGTCACAGAAGGACAAGGCAAAAGAAAAAGATGCCATTCCTTGGACCTATCCCTTCGTCAAACCACCTCTTGCACCCAAGCCTAAAATTTCTATCCTTGGCGCGTCCCAACCTTCTTCGTCTTCCTCTTCTGGGCCAATTCACGACTCCATGCTGAAGCAGCTTCACCAGACACCTGTAAAGATGTCTCTTTATGACCTTATCCAAACCTCACCTCAGCACCGTCAAGCCCTTATCCAAGCCTTGTAGGCAGCGGAGGTCCAACCCGAGGACCCCCAACCACTCGCTGCCCTCATCCATTCTTTATCTCCTGTCAACTCCATCACATTCAGCGATTCTAAGATTCCCACATCCAACACAGAAGATCAAGATGCCGCCCTCTTCATCACTGCCTATGTTGATCGGACACGCATCAAATGTGTTATGATCAATGACAGCGCTAGCATCAACATTATCTCTACCCACGCCTTTGATCAGCTGTCTCTTCCCAAGAATTGTGTCTCCAAAACTAACGCAATCTTACGCTCTTTCAATGACACCACCACCATGACCATTGGCACAGTCATCCTTCACATTCACGTTGGTCCACACACAGTCCTGGAGCTCTTCTATATTATCGAAGGAGAGTTTCAATACAACCTTCTACTAGGCCGACCTTGGATCCGTGCCATGGCCTGTATACCCTCCACCCTGCACCGTTGTGTGAAGTTTGAGCATGATGGGCAAGTCCATACCATTCCCGCTGACCCTTCACCCTTCAAGACTTGCAACACCACCTACTGTCCCAATGATGTCCTCATTCCCATCAAACCATCAACTTCAGCACCGCCTCCATCTGCAAAAGCTTCGACCAATTCACAATCGGCGGTTGCCCTCACCCCTCCTCTTCAAGCACCGACCAAAGACCCCATGGAAGACATTTTCCAATGACTATCACTTGGGGAATATCGCTTGTTGACCCTAGACATGTTCCAAACTCCGCAAGAGTATGGACGCCTTCATCTTAGTCCTAGTTACGACCATCGGATTGGGATGGTCGTGCCTTATGGTCCTCCTCACTTTCGAACCAACTTTGTCTACGGAGGGCTTAATCAAGCTCCTACCAATGGCAATTCCCTCTCTTCACCCCAACCTTTCACATCTGATTTCTCATTTCTTAGCAACCCCGCCTTTGCACACACTTACCTTCACAGGTGTGCATGGAAGGGTTTCGGTTTCGGACGTTATGAGCAGGGCTCCCATCAGCCCATCAAGCCGCTCAATGATCGCGATGTCAAGAAACGGTATGGCCTGGGATATCATGACCCCACTCAGGCTCCTTTCGACCTCTGTCCCGAACCAACCATCGACCAATCTCCTCCAGACTCGCCCATTTCTCCTTCGTCACCTACGGAGTCGGTGGTTTCCATCCCTCCTAGTTTTTTTTTCCATAAACACCATCCACCTGGAACCCCTGACCTATCAGCTCAATGGGGTGTCCAGGTCTCTCCCTCTCATTTTTCCTAGCATGGTAGAAGATGAGTCGGCAACCATTCACACTGTCCACTGTGTTGATGATGACACCATCCTTTCCTACATGGGTGCTGATGACTCTTTCATCTAGCGTTTTCTCCCTTCCGAGACCCAGGTTATGTTAAATGAAGTCCACCATTGACATCAACCTCCCTTCTTCTTCTGATGTTCCTCACGTCTTAAAGATTGGCCAATCTTTAGACGCTCAGGAGCAGCTTGACTATGCCCAGTTCCTTTCCAACCATAGCAAGGCCTTTGCCTGGACTTGCAGTGACATGCCTGGCATCGACCCCACCATGGCTACCCATAACATTGTCACCAAACCAGAGGCTAAGCCTGTTAGGTAAAAGCTTTGAAAGATGCATCCTCGCATTGCGCTCCTTGTCAAAGAAGAACTTCAATGCCTTCTTTCTGTCTCCTTCATCTAACCCATCGATTATCCACAGTGGGTCTCTAACATCATCCCAATTACTAAAGCAATTGGGGGGATTCGGATCTGCACAGACTATCGCGACCTTAACCTAGCCTGTCCCAAAGATGACTTTCCTCTTCCTAACATTGACCAGCTTGTTGATCTCACGGCCGGCCATGAGATGCTATCTCTCATGGACGGGTTTTCAGGATATAATCAAATCCTGATCGCACCAGAAGATCAGCACAAGACTACCTTTATCACCCCATGGGGGACTTTTTGCTATCGAGTCATGCCTTTCGGCTTGAAAAATGCTGGTGCCACCTATCAGCATGCCATGACCTACATTTTCCACGATCTCCTCCACAAGATCATGGAGGACTATGTGGATGACCTTCTCAGCAAGTCCAAACTTCGCCGCGACCACTTGACCATTCTCACAATCATCTTCTCTCGCCTTCTTCAATAAAATGTACGCCTCAACCCCAAGAAGTGTGTCTTTGGGGTCCTCTCAGGCAAACTTCTCAGCTTCATCGTTTCCTTTCGTGGTATCGAGATAGATCCCACCAAGATCCATGCTATCCTCGAAATGCCACCCCTGACCAATCTCAAACAGCTTCGCAGTCTACAAGGGAAGCTCCAGTCCATTCACTGTTTCATCTCGCAGCTTTCAGACCGCTGCCAACCTTTCCATCACCTCCTTAAGAAGGACGTCTCCTTTAAATGGGATAAGGACTGTCAAGAGGCTTTTGAAGCCCTCAAAAGCTATTTGGTCTCTCCACTAGTCCTCATTCCACCTAAAGACAACCAACCCTTCTACCTTTATATCTCTGCTACCAACCATTCGTTAGGTGCCATGATCGCGCACCGAGACAAGCATCATCGTGAGCAAGCGGTTTACTACATCAGCCGAACACTGGTCGACTATGAAACTCGGTATACTCATATCGAGAAACTCTATTTGGCATTAGTCTTTTTTGCCACCAAGCTCTGCCACTATCTTCTCAACCACAAAACCTTTGTCGTCACTCACACCGACCCTCTCAAGTACATGCACTCCAAGCCATATCAGAATCAACGTATGGCTCAGTGGCTCATGCTACTTGCAGAGTTTGACCTCGAATTCATCCAATAGAAATCTTTCAAGGGGCAAACCATCACTGACCAACTGGCAGATGCCCCTCTTTCTGACAACCAACCTTCACACTACAAGTTTCCTGACGAGTCTATCGCTACCCTTTCCGCCGACGACACCGTCTACCAAATGACCATGTTCTTTGACGGCTCCAAATGTCAACTCGGTGGGGGTGCGGGGGTCATCCTCATCCCACTCGAAGGGGAGCCCATGCCTCTATCTTTCAAGTTTAACTTTGATTGTACCAATAATATGGCCAAATACGAGGCCTTAATTTTGGGACTTCAGACTGCCCTTTCTCTCCACATCAAGTCTATCAACATCTTTGGCGACTCACAGCTCATCGTTAATCAAGTTAACGGTTCATATCTCTGTAAAAATGAAAGTTTTACAGAGGTATAAGAATCGTGCTGACCTTCTTTTAGCATCTTTCGACCATTACCTCTTGCAAACCGTTCCACGCTCTACGAACAAGTTTGCCGACACCATGGCTTCTCTTGCTTCGTATATCCCATCTTCATCATCATCATCTCGCCTTTTTGTCATAGTACATCGTGTACTTTTGCCTTCATATATCTCTCCTCACATCAACCATATCAACACTATCAATTCTAGCCCACGAGATGACTGGTATAAGCAACTTGTAGACTACTTGTCTCTTTCTGTCACTCCTCCCAACCTCTCTAGCAATGCGCGATGAGCTTTCATCAAGCGCACAGCTCGCTATACCATGCTAGGGGGTCTTCTCTATAAACGAGGCTTTGACGGCCTCCTTCTTCACTGTCTAACCTCCACTGAAGCTCCTCAAGCCATAAAGTAAGTCCACGATGGGATTTGTGGTGGACACTTTAGTGGAAACTCGGTTGCCAAGCGCATCCTTCGCCTGGGTTATTATTGGCCCACCCTTCATCAAGACTGTAGCGACTATGTTCGACGTTGCATCAAGTGTCAGTAGCACTCTAACCTGCTGCATCTCCCCAGCCACGCCTTGCAAGTCGCTCAGGATTTTTGGCCTTTCTCTCAGTGGGGCTTGGATCTCATCAATGAGATCAACCCTCACTCATCTCTTCGTCATCAGTCCATCATCACTACCACTGAGTATTTCACCAAGTGGGTGGAAGCCATTCCTCTTGTCTCCACAAAAGCCAAAAAAATTGTCGACTTCATCAGCAGCCACATCATCTATCATTTCGGTGTCCCTCACATTCCTCTTGTCTCCACAAAACAAAATTGTCGACTTCATCAGCAGCCACATCATCTATCATTTCGGTGTCCCTCACAAAATCATCACCGACAATGGCAAGTCCTTCAAAAATAAGACTGTCCAAAAACTATGCGACTCATTTGGCATCAAACTCAGCTTTTCTTCGCCTTACTACCCACAAGCAAATGGGCAGGTAGAGGCTTCCAACAAAATTCTCACCAAAATTCTCATGAAGGTGGTCAACGATATAGGAAGAGATTGGCACATTCATATTCCCTTCGCTTTATGGGCCTACCGCACCAGCATCTGAACCTCTACGGGTGCTACTCCCTTCTCCCTCATGTACGAAATAGAGGCTGTCTTACCTCTCGAAGTACAGATCCTGTCTCTTCGCATCTCCCTGCATGACATTCTCTCCAATGACGACTTTCGTCAAGATCGCTTAGCTCAACTTGAGTTACTTGACGAGTGCCATCTTGCTGCTCTCAATCATCTCCATGTCTACCAAAGTCGCATAAAGCGGGCCTATGACAAAAATCTGTGAGAATGAGACTTCAACATCGGAGACCTCATCCTCAAAGAGAACCAGCACATGACCAATATGGAGTGAAATAAATGAGGCAAATTCACCCCCAATTGGCTTGGACCTTTTATCATCATGCACAAGTATGGGTCAGGGACTTATCGTCTGTCCTCCCTCGACGGACGGCCAGAACTTGAGCCTCTTAATGCGTTGCATCTTCGACCTTTCTTCTGTTAGTCGAATACTCATCTACTTGACACGTAACTTGAGCTCATCCCCTAAGCAATCCTCGTCCTCTTGATCCTCATCCCTTTCAACCCTATTTCCCTTTAACAAGTCCTCTACAACCCTTTTATGATGCATGGATGCTTTGTCCTAATAAAAGGGGAGTCCTTGAACTTCTACAGCTTTGTCCATGACTCTAATCAAAAAAAAAAATCAAAATATATATATCAAGATGTCAAAACATATCCAAGGTCACAAAGTCAAATTCAAAAAGACAGACTGATCCCTTGAAGGATAGCTATACTATCATTGCTGTAGCTAATAGACTGATCCCTCGAAGGACAGCTATTCAAACATTATAAAGCAAAAATATAGACCACTCCCTCGAAGGATGGCTATGACTAAATCTTGCTATCAAACAGCAATCTTTCTTAGAAGCTTCCCGCATTGATCAGCTTCGCAAAATGACCACTACATCAAAAGACATCTCTATGTAGGCTTCCCGCATCGATCAGCCTGCACCAAAAAAAAAAAAAAAAAAAAAAACCGGGTCATGGACTTGGCTTGTAGTTGTCTCAGGGTCTCCTATAAAAAGGGGCAAGGTTATTCCTGCTCTTAAACTGGGTTACCTTATCCTCCTCCTATCACCTGCTCAAGGGACTTCGAGCTCACTTTAATGTCAAAGTGATTCGATTACCGTTCTAACACAACACTGGTCAACGACGTAATGCATAAACGGGGCTTTTGTTCTAATAACCCCTATCTATGCTTCCTTTCTGGTCCTTGTCAATGAAAGAGCAATTTGCCTTTTATCTTTTCTCTTCGCTTTGGTCACATTTAACTGCATCAATTGGCGACTCATCCTCAAACCAAGCCATTTTCATCATTTTCAGCTAGACATCATCCTAGTCCATTTCACATAGTTTCCATGGACACCAATACACATGGGAACTACCGACCAGACCCAATTTATGTTAAGCATAAACCAATACTTGCTGAAACATAAAACGACTTCCATTCATTTTTAGCATATATCCATCACGACTACGGAAACTTGCTAGGGATGAAAGCCCCTCGGCCCATGTGACATCTATAGCATCATCTTGCCCTCATCATTTTGACACTTGACCACATCCAATCATTGATCAATCAGACCTTTAGTCCGAACTACATTGGTCTGAGGCCCTATGACCAGGGCTATGTAGGCAGCACTCAGATAACACATCCTCTGAGGTTAGCTCGACCACCCCCATTTGTTCATCTCTTTGATGGACAAACCTTCTCTTCTGCGACCTTGACCTTGACCACGACCAGTCTATCGATAACTTTGACCAAGACCAATCATTTTCTTTGACCAAGACCAATCATCAACTTTGACCAAGACCAATCATCAACTTTGACCAAGACTAGTCATTCTCTTTGACCAAGACCAATCATTCTCTTTGACCAAGACCAATCATTCTCTTTGACCAAGACCAATCATTTTCTTCGACCAAGACCAATCATTCTCTTTGACCAAGACCAATCATTCTCTTTGACCAAGACCAATCATTTTCTTCGACCAAGACCAATCATTTTCTTTGACCAAGACCAATCATTTTCTTTGACCAAGACCAATCATTTTCTTCCACCAAGACCAATCATTTTCTTTGACCAAGACCAATCATTTTCTTCGACCAAGACCCATCATTTTCTTTGACCAAGACCAATCAATCTCTTTGACCCTTCCTCCCTTTTAGGGAGAACTACATTGGCCTGAGGCCCTTCACACAAGGGCTATGTAGGCAGCACTCAGATCACATGACGTTTTCTGAGGTTAGCTTGGCCGCATCCTTTTGTCCATCCATCCCCTTAACCAATGACCATCCTTCGACCTTCGACCACTTCCAAGACAATGTTGCCTTGGTTGTTTTTGCGTGTGTGCTACCTCACGGTTGGTTAGCAGAATTGTCCGCAGACTATTTTTGACCCTTCGCAAGTATAGGATCGCGAGCCAGTTGATCCCTACTACTTGTGGCTTTTTCGTGTCTCTGGGAGCACTTCCTGAGCCTGGGATACCTGGAACACGATGACCATTTAGAGCTTCAGCTTAGATTGAGTGACCCAATCAACAGACGACTAAATGCTGGGGCCCGGTTACCTCAATTTTGGCACTCCTTGACCCTCGACATGCGACAATTTGACCCGACCCTCCCATGAAGTGGACTACATGTAATCACGACTACTGCAGCATTTTCACTCACTCTCTTCTATCCATTTCTCTGTCAAATCGACACTCGATCTTCGGTTCCCTTCTCTCGACTATCGCTTTGAGGGGGCAACACCTCATCCTTTTCCTGGGGCAACCAACTCCTATTTTTGTCTTGCAGTTCGTCAAGAACAACCAACAAGACAAAAAGGGGCAAATGTAGACACTGTAAACGTGTCTGCACCTTGGTCCTCCCCCCTTGTTCGCCTTAAACCCCTATCCTAACCCTTGGCCTTGGTCCTCTCCATTTGATTAAAATAAACTTAAGTATTTTAATTGAGTGGCCCCCTTTCCACCTCACCCTTGCCACCTTGGATCCTCCCTTGAATCCCTCCACCTTCCCCCTAGCATTTATTATGTCAAATCCCCTCATTATCTTTCCCCCCATGCCCATTTAAGTGTCTTCATAACCATTCTTCCCACACCCCCTCGCTCGGTGGCGTGCAAGAATGGGCAAAGGCTATTTTTAGCCTCTGCCCCCATTCTGTGACCGCCGATGTCGGCGACCCTTCGGCCGACGTCGGTGAAACTGTCGGCATCGGCAGCCTTCATTACCCCTTTTTGCATCCGTTGCAGCCCCCCTGGACCCTTGAGCTCAAAAACAACATTCTCTTGGCATTTTGGCATTGGTCTCTTCTCCATTTGGACCTCGTGCAATAGCAGCAACAGGTGCAAAGGCTCTAGACCAGGAATCTCCTCTTGCAACAAGCATTCTGTGGCTCCAACAACGGCTCTCCCACTCTTCATACGGCAAACAAAAAGGTAAGCACAGTGTTTATTTCATTTTGTTAGCTTCCAGTTATCTGGTATACCTGTTGTTTCCTGCTCCCTCCATTCTTCTCCCTGAGAGGCTGAAAAGCCTTCTCAGTCCTCTGTGCATCTTCCTCTCTCTGTCCCTCTCTATCCTTTTGACCCCCTAACTGACTAAAACCAAACTCTCCCAGACCATTCAGACCCGTCCATAGACCAAGCCTGGCCCGGACTCTGTCCAAACTCACCCAGAACCTGCCTAAACCCCATCCAAGCCTATTGCCCCGACCGACGCCGGTCATTACCCCCACCGACGTTGGCAGACTAACCGACATCGGCAGACCCGATAACCGACAGCGGCAACATTTCTGACCTCGGCGACTGTCATCAGCCCGACTACTCCTTTTAGGTAATCATTTTGTCTTTTCTTTCCTTTTTAACTTGCTTGTCACTTCTGTATTCTGGCATTCTACTTTTCCTTGATCTTTTATCTGTCTATTATCAGTGGGTTGACCTCCCTTGAGGAAGTTTTCACACTTCTGGGAACAAGCTTTCGCTTGGCAACCCACCGCCTATCCATCTAACGTTTTCTTGTCCAAGTGTCTTCTTCTTTGCAGGTGTCATTCCTCCACAGCCAAAGAGGGGTGCTCACAAGCGTCTGGATTACGGTGCGCGATCTTCATCCAGGTACTTCACATGCCTTGTCCATTATTCTTTAGTTTCTTCTCTCTCTTGAATCTGAAAAAGCAAAAATTAGCGATAGAAATAAATATTCTAAGGCAACTCATTAAATTTTATCAATTTTAGGTTTCTTGACAATCAAGAGACCTTTTGCCTCTTATTTGTAAAACAAAAAGAATTCACAATGTCCCATATCATCTTATCATGTGTCTCCACATATTAATGGCACTCCTCCATGGTAAGCATGATACTATCAAGCTGGGGAGGGATTTAAAGCATGGTGTTGAGGGTCTTAAATGTGAATGAACATCTAATTGATTGAATCCCATCCACAATAGTCCTAGTGTCTGTGTGATAAACCTAGGCACATAAAATAATTGGCTTAAGGTATGGGGTATCCAAAGGGAATGCTATAATAGGGACCATGTAACTCATCTCAAGGATGCTGACAATTGGGAAATGATTTAGCCATTGTAAAACATTCAACAGAGCTATGAGATCTAACCCTTGAATATATGTGTCTCTAATTTCATCATGAATGGATGTAATATTGCTTTTCACTATTGTAGAAGATGAATCCATTTATTCCTAGCTCATTAAATGTAATACCAAAATCTAGAACAAACTCTTCACACTAATAACTCTCTAAACACCCTCAAACTCCATTAAAAAACACAAAACTAAAGATTCAAGGAATACTTACTATTAATCATGAGAGCTACACATAGATGGAATTAGAAAATCCTTGAGGAATTCACTTTGATAACTAATCTTCACATTGTAAGTAGATTTTAGCATATAGATCACTTGAAGGCATGAGCATTATCTCTAAATGTAAAGGGTGAATTCAAATGAAGATAAATGAGTAGTTATAATCCCTTGTACTTTAAGACTAGGGTTACCATTAATGCTTTGAATTAAAATGGATAATTACCAACTACCACATTAATCACTTGAGTAACCTTTTGAAAAATTGGGGGAAGCATAATGTCACCTTTCTTTTCAACATGTTGACCCAATTAAGCAAGTTTCACCTTTTATCACTTCTTCAGGTTCACTAGGGTTTTTCACACATTCTCACCCATCAGTTCCCTTAATACATTGGTGAAATACATCTTGAGTCTTTAATGGAGCATATAAACGTCATGTGTCATCAACTCAGGCACCCAAACCTCTAAGGACCTCTTGAACCTTACATGACTTCCAAGTGAGGCAATCTTCAAAAAGGGCCTGATCATCAAAATCTCAAAGATCCTATCATGTTTCCTTAATCTTCCTTTCATGCTCTGGTGATCACACCCTAGAGACCTTTTGAACCTTTAACACTAAAAGGAAAATAGGGTGATCTTCAGATAAGGATCAAAACTCAAAAACCTTAAGGTGCTGACACATAGCATCCTCTTTAACATATTTACTTGTAAATTTAACCCCTATGAATTTTGTATATGTTTCCAATAAAAACCAATTGGGAAATTCTTTAGAAAGGGACCCAAAACTTAAGACCCTCAAGAATCTACCGTGTCCCAACTAGACATGAGCTCAAATTCTCAGTCACTTACTTACCTTTGTACCATTATTTTGATATGGAAAGTAGTAAAGGTTTCTCCTAATGTCCTAAAATAATTTCCTAACTTAATCATTGAAACCACTAAAGGTCTAGCAAGGATACTTTCTTTGGAGCTATTGAGAATATCTTCTATCTTTAATAAATATCATGTGGGAGTTCAAATAGGAGTGGAAGAATACTCCCACTTGGTAAGACAAAGGATATGATTAATTGAAAACATATATTTTGATCTTTTAAAGGACTAGGGAAAGTGATTGAAAATTGACACTCATTTAGTTTGGACATAGGAATTTAAGTGATAGGGGCCCAATTACCCCAATGCAATTTTAGGCACTAACACTCTACACATTTAAACTCCCATAATGCATAAACACATTAAGTGAATTAGAGCCTCATGTAGACACTCAAGGAGTTCCTAATGGTGATCTCTTCATTGTCATTCCTAGATCTATCACTCAGTCATGTGGAGCCAATTTTTTTTAAAATATTGACCTCATTCTTCATTTTAAGGATGACTACGTCTACCCATGATTGAATTAGGCCTTCTCATTTTGGTACATTAGATGGAGTTAGTCTTCATTTATATATATTCAAGGTATTATTTTTACTTTATGAATGTTTCCTCTATAGTCTCTTTATCATGCTTTAGATATTTGGAACCTTATCACAATGACCAAAACCCTATGTCCTCATCAAACATGCTATTAAATCCAACCTTCTCATTAGGCTGTTGTAGGTTTTAAAGAAAACATTAACTATACTCTCTATGATTTGGGATTACATCTCCCACATACTTATATTTTTTTGATGATTTTGAATGTTGAGTTAAGTCCCAATTAGGTTTAGGGGTCTCACAAAGAATCTTTCCATCCTCCTTTAGATTCAAAACTAAGTTTGCCCCTCAAATAGGACTATATATGCTTTGAGAGGGTCTCTACTACACCTATAAACTTAGTAATCATCACATTACTAGCCTATTATGACCCTCTTGACCCTAGATAGAGTCTTAATTGGGCTTGATTTTCCTTATCAAGTAACCTCTCTATTCTCTCTTTTCCATTGAGACCAAGTTGTTCCATAAGTCACTTGTGGGTGTCTTAGGATCATAAATTTAATTATTAGGACTCTTTTGACATGACCAAATGGCATAAAATATCCCTCAATGGTCCTAACCTTATCAATAGTCTATGAACCTATTCAAATATTCTAATTAGGTTTAGACATCTTTCATACCTCTATCAACACTTTAGCTTAAAAAATTTATGATCTTTAAATAGGCCTATAGGTTATCTTAGGATGATTGATTTTAAGTTCATTGGCTTCCTCCTTGGACTATTAAGCTTTAAATTAAGTCCCAAATAGAGATAAATAACCTTTCAAACTCTTCTAATTCTCACATATGCATCTATGCCATGATCTAACCTTTATAACTACTATGTAATCTACCTTCATGATAGCTATAGGTGATTATGTAGGGTTCCTTTATATAGGCATATATGGAATTAGATTTTGATAAGGTCATAAACATTTCATATGAACCTCTCATCCATTCATTTCAACTTGAGGTATAGTTCAAATAAAGGCTTAAATGAGATATCCTCTAGTCCCTCCTTTCTTACAACTTTCCATGAAACATTATTGACTATGTTTGCCTTGGCTATAGGTGGAGATTATTCCATGTTTAATAGTGTGTATGGTAGCATAATCATATCCTCTTGGCCACAATGCTTTATATCATTCTTAATTCCTCAAAATATGGGAACCATGAGGTGAATATGAATGGATAGGTAGTGATATGTGTATATATGATGGGAATCTATGAAACTAAGAAAAGTGTGGAAATATAAGCTTATATAATGGTGAAAAGGCAATGATAAGCTTTTGAAAGTGAAATGAAACATAGGAGTGAAAATGGAACATAGATCCAATGTCAAGAAAATCATGAAGATCATTAGGGAAGCATAAAAATATAGACCAATAAAATGTACCATTTTTGAGGTTTTTGAGATGTCATACATTGCTAAATGGAAACCTATAAATCATCAAAATAACTTAACAAATGCTAAATTTTGTTAACATTTAATAAAATAGAAATATGAGGATATTTAAGGATGATTTATGGTGATTGAGTCCATATTACTTTTATGGACCTTAAGGAACTTGAGTGAAGGACTCCTGACATGAATGAAACCCTGAAAATAAAATCTTAAAGAATCTTGATATCCTTGGATCTCTCATGAACCATAAAACCTGTTAAACTTACATAATATAGATTGGTATTTGATGTCTTATTGTAATAAATTTACTCAATCATGTGAATCAAAAAAATTTATAATCCATGGAATGCCTCTTCAAGACCTTAATAAATAGGAATAAACACTAATTTTGTCAAAACAATCAAGAATCTCTCAAAATCGCACTACTCTTCTTGCCTTATGCAATTAAAATTAGTGAATAGACCCCTTAAGTTATTAAAATTTGTTCATATAGATATGAATACAAAATAATCAACCAATAACCATGATTATAATGTCACGAGTTATATTTTCTTTGGTCAACAACTTAGATCCACTTTTTCTTTGTATTGTATGGATTGAGCATAAACATATGATTATATTTTTATCTACCAATGAACTAGACATGAAAAACACATCCTTTCTAGTCACTTCAAGCCTTCAAATGATCCAATATCTTCACCATGTATCTAAAATAAATTATTCTTGCATCTTTAAGACTCCTCTTGAGCAGATCTATGTAGTACAGTTCCATACAATCTAAAAACATTGTCAAAACTTACAAATTATTTCATTCTTCTTATTTAAAATTTAAAACATAATTTTAGATAAATATTAATAAATATACAGGTCAAAATCATATTTAAATAAAATAATATGCTAAGGAGAATAAAAAGATAGCTCTTTTTCACATGTGGGATCTCTTTTTGTGGCCAAAGAACCTTACAAGCTCATAAAAAAGACACTTTTCAAAGAAAAAGCCATGTGACTAAGTAATATAATGACCATGATGGGTGATTATAAGATATTAGTGATACTTTATATCATTATGAGGTCAAAATTTAAAATTTAAATACCAAAACCTTCACTTTTAAACCAAATACACATATTTCATAAGAAGACTAAATATCATGAAAAAGTACCTAGTAACCTTAGTAAAAGTTATTCATGAGGATTTTATGTATGTTTATCACCTATTTCAAGGATTATATCCCATAATGATTGAAAATATTAAATACATAAAATAATCTCATAATGATTCATCATATTCCATCTTCAATCATCTTAGCTCATTGGGTCCAGATCATAAGACCACTACAATTCTTTGTTAACGACATCACACGATACTCAAATATCATGATGATAATTGAAAATTAAATGAAATTGAGACATACTCCATTCATTTTATATTTATTTAACATTATAATAGTTAATCACATCACCTACAGACCTAAGATATTTGGGATATATGGTGATCATAAATAGACTCACTGACATCTCTAGAAGATTGTTTGAATGACTTCAACAAGTAGTTAGGATACATCATGAACAAAGATAACACCATGTAAAAGATTAAGTTAATACCATGAAAAGTTTTTAGTTTTAGGGATTGGGATTCAAATTTGGAAGGCCAAATTACCAACATTTTTGGTGAGTCATAGGTGTTGACTAGCCTTTTTATCAAGAAAATTTACAATCTCCTTGCTACATAAGACTTTTGACTACACTATGAAAATGTCAAAAAATTTAGAATTGACACACAAAAAAATAAAACACAAAATAATAAATAAATAAACAACTAACAAGCATGTGCAGTAGCACTTAGAGGAATGAAACTACTACTATGTATAATAGTATTGGTTATCCTAATAGGAATACTTAAGTAAAATACCATTGATATGAATATGTATTTTATAACCACTTAGAGTGGATAATTAAAAATCATTGCTTTCATTAAAACTAGTAATGATATATGGACCACTCCAAAGACTATCAAATATGGAATATTTACCTAGTCTGGCATGGTTTTCATCTGAATTGAGTACAATATCACTTTGTTGAAAGGTATTAGATGAAGCTCTATTGTCAAAATATATTTTGACTTGTTATTATTTGGACCACATAGTGTACATATAATTTTATATTATTTAGTCCAAGTCTATTAATTCATTCATTTTTACCTCTATTACATTATTCTCCATAAGCTCTATCTAATGTGTAATTTCCAAGGCTAGAAGTTCTAATGAACTGGGTATCTTTGATTCTTTACCACAAACCAAGAGGTAAGGAGAGTGACCCATAAAATTGTTTATATCAATTATATCTGCCCCTAAGGTACTATTCAACTTGGTATTCCATCCTCTTTAGTTGTCCTCTATCATTCTCTTGATGATTCTAATCAAATTCTTATTGGTGGACTCGACTTGTCCATTACCCTAAGGATAGTAATTTGATGAAGATTTTAGATAAATTCCATGATAAATATCCCACTCACATACCTTTACACTATTAAAATCCAAAGCATTGTATGATATTATGGTTGAAGGGACCCCAAAATGAGTCACTAGGCTTTAATATAACTCTAAAATTGAGTTCTCATTTGCTTCTTTGAGTGCAACTGCCTCTACCCACATGGTAATGTAATCAGTGGCTCTCAAAACACACTTATGTCTAATACTTGATAGAGGATGAATAATTCAAATTAAGTCAAAGCCCCATTACATGAAGGGATGCTCAATTTGAATTGGTTTCAAAGTCATGGCAGCTTATAATTAAGTTCAAACATTTTTCACACCTTTATCAACACTTTAGCTTTAAAAATTGAATATAATTAGATAAGAATGTATGTTATCTTAGGATGATTGACTACAAGGGCATTGGATTCCTCCTTAGACTATTGAGTTTTTAATGAAGTCCCAAACATAGATTAATAACCTTCCAAACTCTGCTAACTCTCACTTATGCATTTATGCCATTTTCTAACCTTCATAAAAACTTTGTACCATACCTTCATGACATATATATGTGATTATGTAGGGTTATTTTATACAAGTAGAGGTGAAACTAGACAGTTATAAGGTCACACAAATTATTGATGAACCTCTCATCTATTCATTACAACTTGAGGATATAGTTGAAATAAAGACCTTCAATGAGATATCCTATAGTCCCTCTTTTCTTACAAATTACCATGAATTTTTTTTACTATGTTTACCTTGGTTGTACATGTAGATTCTTCCCTATTTAATAGTGTTTAGGGTAGAATAATCATATCCTCTTGACCATAATGGTTTATAGAATTCTTGATTCCTCAAAATAGTGGATGAATGAGGTGAATATGATGGAAAGGTGGTGAATGTGTATGGATTATGGGAATTTATGAAACTAAGAAAAGACTATAAAGATAAGCTTATACAATGTTGAAAAGGCAATGATATGGTTGTGAAAGTGAAATAAAACATAGGAGTGAAAATGGAACATGGATCCAATGCCAAGAAAGTTATGAACACCATTAGGGAATCATAAACATATAGACCAACAAAATATACCATATTGGATGATTTTTAGCTATCATACACTACTAAAATGGTAGCCTAAAAATCATCAAAATACCTTATTAAATTCTAAGTTTCCTTAAGATTTGCTAGAACTAGGACTGCGAGGATATTTGAGGATGATTGATGGTGATTAAGGCCATAGGACTTTGAGGGACCTTGAGTAACTTGAGTGAAGGACTCCTGACATGAGTGAAACCCTAAAAATAAAATATTAAAGATTATTGATATCCTTAGATGTCTTATGAACCATAAAACCTCTTGAACTTACTTGCAGCTAATATATTGGCAATATATGTCTTCTTGCACTCCATATATGCACTCATTTGGATTAACCTATTGGATAATCCATGGAAGGTATTTTTAAGACATTAAGAAACAAGAAAAAACACTAGTTTTGTCAAAAGAGTCTAGAATCTCTCAAAACTATACCACTCTTCTTGCCTTTTGTAGATGTAATTAGTGAACAAAACACTTAAGTTCTTAACATTTGTTCATAAATATAGGAAGACAAAATACTAAACTAATACCCATGATTGGAAGGTCATGAGGTATATTTTCTTTGGTCAAGATCTCAGATCCACTTTCTATCTCTATTATATGAAATGAGCATAAACCTTAGATGATCTTGCCATCTGCTAATGAACTATCTATGAAAAACTCATAAATTTTTGTGTATTCAAGCATTAAAATGATCTAATATCTTTACCATGTATCTAAAACAAGTTTTTATTACATATTCAATACTCCTCTTGAGTAGATACACATAATACAAATCCATACCTTCTAAAAACATTATCCAAACATGCAAATTCTCTTTCCTTTCTTCTTCTTTCAACTTCAAACCATATTTCAATAAAATATTAATTACTATATGGGTCAAAATCATTATTAAAGCAAATAATATGCTAAGGAGAATCAAACTATATCTCTTTTTCACATGTGGGAGCTCTTTTTGTCACCAAAGAACGTTATGAGCTCATAAAAGACACTTTTCAAAGAAAGAACCATGCGACTAAGCAATGTAATTACCATTATGGGTGATTACAAGATATTAGTGATACTTTAAATACTTATGAGGTCAAAATTTGTAGTTTAAAGACCAAAACCTTCACTTTTAAACCAAATACACATATTTTCACAAGAATATTGCTAATGAATATCATGGAAAAGTACCTTGAAACATTATTAAAATTTATTCATGAGGATTTTATGTATGTTCATCACCCATTTTAATTTTTATATCCCATAATGATTAAAAATATTTAATACATCAAAGAATTCCATAGTGAGTCATCGGCTTCCATCTTTAATCATCTTAGCTCATTGGGTATAGATCATAAGACCACTTACATTCTTTGTTAAAGACATCAAAAGATACTCAAATATAAATATGATACTTGAAAATTAGATGAAAGTAAGACAAAATCCTTTCACATGATAGTTAATGAACATTATTATAGTCAAGTACATCTCCTACGTACTTAAGACATTTGGGAGATATGGTGATCACAAACAAACTCAATGACATCCATAAGAGTGTTTGAATGACTTCAAGAATTAGATGAAATCATGAATTAGGATAACACCATGTAGAGGATCAAGTGAATTACATGAAAAACATTTAGTTTTAGGGGATGTATTTTGGCCTTGGAAAGACAAATTGCCAATAAGACCCACCTCACATTCATTTGAGAATAGTCTACTTTCTACTCCCACTCTACCTTTAACTGAGCCTCATCATGATTTTGATCCTACTTTACCTTCAGAGGAACCTAATATAGTTTCTATTCCCACCTTAATTTCCCTTATTGATGGCCTTCATCCTTTGTTGTAGATTGATCCCATGCCCACCCAATGGGATGATTAACCTTATTGTATTATCTAAAAAATTATTAGTCATTAGACCAGAGACTGTGAATTATATCCACCATCATCAACTTCTCCTTCTACCTCTTTTATTAGTAGGCTTCCAAAGTCCACTAACAATCATATATGTTACTTCCATAGGATATATAATCACTCTTCCACTAATTTTTGGAATCTTTGCTAGTATATTGACACATTGCATGTTGCCACTACTCAGCCTAAAGATAAGGCTATATCCCCTCCTAAGTTGACACCTAAGTCTATCCCTAAATATGGGGAGGTATACTATATTTGGCACCAATGTTTTAATCATCATACTAATTATTTTTTTATTTTAAAATAACACTTTTTTTAATCTCCCTTATTGAACACCTACACCATCTATTCCTCCTTCCATAGAAAGCCCACACAAGAAGGCTATTCCTTCTTCATCGGTGGCACCTCATTCTCTATCAATGGAACTTCCTTCTCCACCATTAGTTACTACTTATTACCCCATAAATACCATTCCCATTCATGTACCTATTTCTCTCCTTGAGTATCTTATATAGGAGATCCCTTGTGAGTATGATCCTTTAGCTACACCTACACTTTTTAGTAAGGATATTCATAAATAAGTCTTTGCACAACTATTTATAAGGATTGATGATACTCTCATTGACATTATCATGTAGCTTCATAGAGATGTTTTAGATGTCATGGATAATATTTTTAGACAAATTAATCAATATATAAAAGGCAAATTACAAATTCAAAAGTCAAATCACACTAAAAGATATGATTCATAGCACATATTCTATTTATAATCAAATCTCAAACTATAAAATTGTCTTTATGAAAGTGTTAAGGTCCATTATGGTGTGGTAGAATAGTAGATTATGATTGGAGAATAAAAAAACTTTTAGTTCTACCTACTTTCTCAGATGAGTACCCAATCTTCATAGTAAGCCAATGACTCTGTAAGAGGAACCAAGGAACAAGGAATATGGTATGGGAAGGTAAGTTGATTTTAATTTTTTTAAATATAACAAAAATGAGTCTATACTAATATCTCACCTATTTTCCTATAAAACATTGTGCTTATTGTGAGTGAGTATCCTTTGTATTTTTATGGTCACTAGATTCTTAGTGTTCTTCCTTTGTACCTAGTATGCCTCATGTTTCCTAAGGTCATCTCATAGAAGCCTATGTCATTATTTTTACATTCTCTCTTTCATTTAAAACATTCTTAATATTTACCCTTGATAAATATTATTTTATTAGTTGATAATTCCCCCTATGGGTTCCCTTTGTGATTTTTAGTGTAAAACCATGGATAGGACTAGGCTCTCCTCATAAATTACCATTACAAAACATTTCCTTATTACCATTCCCCTCATTGGTGTTCCCCTTGTGAATTAAAGTGTAAGACCATGGATAGGACCAAGACCTCATATATTACCACATTAAAAACATCTTTTAAATCATTCCCACAATTTGTACCACCTCATTGGTTTTCCATTTGTGAGTTGTAGTGTAAGACTATGGATAGGACTAGGACTTCCTCACAAAATATTCCAAAACCTAGTTCCTATTATAACCAAGTCATAATAAAGTTACATGCATCAAATTTGAGATTATTGTTATATTATGATTTAGACATCATTAACATACTTACCATATTTACTCAGTATGTTTTATGCTTACTTCATAAGTCCTTCACTTTTATCTTCTTATTTCCTGATTGTGTGTATGTTTACAACCATTTTATTAAATTTTTAATACTTCCTAGATTGAATTAGTGTGATTAATTTTATTTCCACTTAAATTTCATTTTTTTCCTTTTCATACTTCCCAACTTGTTTTAGTATGATTGATTGACTTAATTTTTTTTTATACCATTGTCTTTTCATGTGCATTCCATTTTATTACAATATTTTTCATACTTTCCAATGTGATAAGTGTGATTTTTATTTATTTTAATTTGGTGAAAATATTTACATGGTTTAAAAAAAAAAAACCCTTTTTACCATATTTGGTTTAATATATTTATTCATCTTTTGTGTTTACACATTTCCCATCATGATATAATGTGTATTACATTTATTTTGATTACTTATATTTTTCTAAATATTTTTCCCTTTTTCTTTCTAACCATGCATGTGTATCACATAATGCTATAAAATAAAACACACATAACATATTTCCATATAATATAAAATAACATTTAAATACATGTGGTATAAAGGAAATAAATCCATACATCCACATCCAAATCCAAGTACAACTCATCTGATCAATTAAATTATCAACACAAATATATATATATATATATATATATATATATATATATATATATATATATATCATGTGTTTTATACAAAACAAAGAAAAAAAAGAATATATATAGTTCTAAGGCTATGCTCCATCATGTTTGTCATGTGGCCTAGACATGATACCCATTGATACCTAAGACTAACCCTTATAAATAGTACATTGTAAAGAGGTAGTCTGACATCTCAAGCCAATAACCTATCCCTATATATTAGACACCTAGTCTTGTACCTGTCTAAGCTAGATGGTAGTTTCCATGCACATAACTCACTCTTATGCTAAGGACTACCTAGATTGAGACTCTCTAGTTCTAATATTTAGTGGTGACTATAAACCATCACCTTAGACTTATAGATCCCAAATATCCTCTACCACTAGTCTAAACTAGACCACCTAAGCTAGGGAAGATGGAACCACAAGATTATGTAACATGATAAGATCATATGGTGACACAACCCCATCCAAAATGTCATGATGTGCGTCCATAACTAGGGATCCCCATCTAACCACATTTGCTACTAGATCTATAAAACCAAAAACCAAATAGGCATAAGATTGCATACATATACATCTCAAATAATATATCTATCATAATAAAAAATACAACTAGTATTCTATATCTAAAACTTAAACCAAATTAAAACTTTTCTCACTAATGCCGATATTGCCAATCATAATCTCACTATCTACTCACCCATCAAGCACCTATTCCACTAATTTCCTCTACACCAATACAAATTTGGGAGTCACCACCCAATCTAACCATGGTCCTTTTCTAAGTGGTCGCTCTATGGATGAATTGTATTGTATAACTACTGTATGATCCCCCTACATGATAAACATCACTTTCATCTCCTCAAATTGATGGTGTCTCCATCTTTGATGAACTTATGGTGGTAAGTTACACCTTTACTATGATGCCTACTATTATCCCTCCTCCCCTATATCCATATCCATGATTTCCTCTCCTCTTAACCCTATTTCATCTTATTTTCATACTTGATTAGCCCATGATCTAACATGGCATGCCAAATATGCATGCACTACCAGAGGAACTATTAGATAGGGAAGTCCTAGTTGTCCAGGTATGCAATCCACTAGATATGGCTCCCCACATAAAGTGTAGTGAATTTTGATATGAACATGTGCCAAATATATAGAAATGGTAGCCCAACTAGGCCATATGGAAGCCATGTGTGTGTATAGCTACCACACTATTTTCCTTCATATGAAAAAATACAATGTTAGAACATGGGGCAAGGCCCATGCTACATGGTCCTACCTCTATCAAATAACCTAAGGTAGCCTATCATCGATCACATGGGGTAATCTAGATAGTTTATATATAGAGAACCTCTCATAGATCCAAGTACTCAAAATTATAACCACTACCATCATATTTTGTCCTTGAGATAACATACCATATATATCAAGCATGAGATCGACCCAAATGATAGAAACAAAATCATATAGTGCTCCCTTATGTAAAATTCACTATCACAAGGCTATTGTGTACAATGGTACCTTGTTGTTTGACTTATAACACAACACTCATGTTGTCACAAGTCCTATAATAGCCTTTTGGATGTTTGAAATGGACATAATATAAACATAGACCAAGATTATGTGTAACCTAAGGTAGATCCTATCTGAATATGTAGCCCACTAGGTTAAGTCTCATCTCTTGTCCTTTGACTCTAGTATATAATTAATCACTAAAATATCACATATCAAAAGTCTAAGCAACACATGGACATCATCCAAAGTGATAGCCACCTCTATGGTGTCCCCCTTTACCTCCCACCAAAAAGTGTTGGTCAACTATTCACATTCTTCTAGGAACATGATAATGAGATCAACACTCAGATGGATGTCTCATATTCTTAATGTTGTAAAAGCACAAGGTGACCAATTGAGCCCTATCCATGTCTATTAATCACTCCAATAGATTGGGTATCCATGATGCATCCACTAGGTGCCAAAATCTTTACCATCTCTACAAAACATAAAAAACAAATGATGCATTAGATCTTAATCTCATAATAATTAAAATATATTCTTAAATATTCTCAAAACTTTACAAATTAACTACATCATCTTGTTTGATTTGATTTTCTTATTTTTATACTCCATCAACCTATTTTATACTAAATCATCCCTATTACTATCTTGTTATACTTCATTAGCCCACTAGTATACAATTGGCCCTTCTATTTTAGACTATATACACATATTTGATACTAAATTAACCTTATTTCCATATTTATCACACTAGATCAGCCCTTTAGTATGTAGTCAACCCCTTTTAGAAAACTATCTCAGCCACATATTGCCAATTGCATTAGCTAAAGGTTACTATGTCATTCATATTCCTTTTCCAAACTATGTTAGCCTACTAATATGTAGTTGGTCACCTTCAATAATACTATCTTATCATAATGTTACGTAGTCAACCACATATTCCTCTTTCACCTTACAAGCTGAGTCGCTTGGTTGATTTTATTCCTTGCATATAGTGACTATTTGACCATTCACCATAAATTCCTTAAGCATATATTGGTCTAATATTTTCCTACCCAGTACCTCATTCTACCCCTAGTCTACCTAAAAACTTCTTAGGGTCAATTTTGGTATCTAGATTTTCCCTACAATTTCATTTTCTATATTTGGCTTGATTTAAAATAAAATTACTCATAATTTTGAAATTCATGATTTCTTACCTATGATACACTTGTTATAGATGATATGCATCCTCCACATTATATATTTCAACTCCTCACCATGGTTGTTCTCTAGGCTCAAACTAGGTCTCTCAGAGAAATATTTTCTTAGAATAGTAAAATTAATAAATTAATTACTTTTCACCCTATTTATATTTACTATTCAAAATTATTTGCATATCAAATATTTACAACTAGTTTCTATTTTTAGATCATATCTTTAATTCCACTAACCCTTTTTACAAACCAAAAAATGTTCTTTAATCCTAACATTGTAGAGATTCTTTTCACATTTTACATGTATATTTTTCAAAAAAGAATAATTTTTTGTTCTTTTTTGTTAATTTATATAGGTTTGACTAATGTTCCCTACATTAGATACTTTCACATTTTTTTCACTTTTCTTATCTACAACACTAAGGTAACTAAAAGTATGTTCAATTATATCATTTAATTTATCTTATTTTATTATTAATATACTTTATTTAGCTTCAACATTATGTGTGGATATGTTTTTTTTCCTAAAGCACTATTCCATCTTGCACTTACGTGACACGTGATATAATTTGAGTGGGTCATATGTATACACATAATATTTTAAAAATTTATCAATTAATGATGATTTCTCTCTTATAATAACCAATCAAGTCTCAATATATCTTAGTGCACACCTTAAAGGGTGTATCAAGAAAGGGGTGGGCAGATGATCATTAGTGCTTCATAAGATTATTATCCCCTATACCACCAGTTGTTATCTACAAAAACATATCCTATACACTTCCATAAGTTTTTATTCCTCCCTTACACACTCCTTAAAGTAATTCACGACCTTACTTTGCCCTTACCTAAGCCTAAAACCTATTATTAATTTTACTAAACAATGTCATCTAAGGTTAACCTTGTATTCTAATTGATATTTACACATTATGGGTCTAGGTCAACCTTGGCTAACCTAGAATAGGACTTAACTTATTTTTATCAAATAAATAAATAAATTTTAATTGGGATGGTCCTATTGATTAATATTTTAAAAAGGTTTAGGGTTATATTTAGCTATATATACACATCAATTTCCATCATTTATGTTAAGACAAAATTAAGAAGATTATATTTCACATTTGCTTATCCACCATTATACTTGAAGAGCATTTCTTAGAGTTTAAATAATTTCATTGGAGATACAAATCTTGTCATATATATAATTATTTTATATGCATAGCGAAGTTATATAACTTGGAGCTGGCTTATCCTTGTTATCCTTACATACAAAAATAACCTCATATAAAGCACCTTGGCCAATGGAGAGATTGAGGCTTTGTATTTTCATCTTCAAAGGTAAGTATTCATAACTTTATTCCTCCTTTATTAAAGTAGATAGATTATCATTTTTACTTCTCTCTCATGCATTAGGATTTCTTATATGTTGACTTGAGTATAGATTTTCTATGCATGTTTATTTTTGTTGTTTATTACCCCCTCTTTATGCCACAATCTTTTTTGAGCACTGAATTAGATTTTTATTTAATTTTAATTTACTTAGTAAATATGAAAACATAGGACCTATCAAGGGTTATTACATAGTGTTACTTGGATAGAGGCTTTGAAACCCTCTATAATGATGTTATTATAGTAATAAATCCCATAGTAAGGTCTAGTAGATCCATCTTGGTCATGACCCTACATATCTAATGTATATATTAAAAAAAAGAATAATTAGGAATTATCTTCTCCAAGATAGGATTGGTCAATATGTCAGTTACATTTTCCTTTGTATACATAATTAATATTGTTTCATACTTATAAAGACTTGGACCATGTGACCATATTAGGAGTGATTTATGTCACACCATGATCCTTATGAGTTGGGTATATGAGTGGATGATTCCATCCTATAGGGGATTAATTATAATGGATGTAGCGGCCATCAGGGACTTGAGATTGAAAGATATGGCCCCATTTATAGCTTTGCCATAGAATGTCATGACCTTCATAGATATAGACATAATATCCCTTCCCTAATAGGGCATCATTGTATAATATTATTAGGACTATTTATAGGAATTATGATATAAACTAATACATGTTGAGTTATAGCTAATGGATGGGGTGAATCAATATTTCAAAACGCCCTATGATGGTAACTTTCCCTAGCTAGTAGTGGTATATAGAAGAATGTGAGTCACAAGCTATGATATTGGAGTAGATATATTAGTAACCACATGTACTATGGGATTCCATCACTCAAGTATATCAACTGAGAGTTATATATAGGGGGGAATATGTGGATCCCCCACTACCACCATTGTAGTAAGACTTTGTTTAGTAAGATCTTATGAAATAATAGTGGTAGGTAGGTGGAGATGATGATGGTCTATAGTTTATTAATATGGATAAAGATATTTATGTGGTTAAGGATGTTGAATATGAATATTTTTTTCAATGTAATGAGGATGACATAGGTAAACTATTAATTTACATAATTTAGTTTATTACCTATATTTTACTTTTAGGCTCATTTACTTAGTTGATTTACTGCTTTGATTTTCTATTGGAATAGATATGATGTTGATTATTATAATTTATGATTATAATACCTAAAATAAATAGAGTACCATGATAAATGACATGTTAATCAACCTTTTTGTATCCAGGAATTAATATCTATAGAGATAAGCTACTAACAAATCTTAGATTTCTTAGTGATATTGGTCGACACAATGATGTCTTTTCTCCAACTTACCATGCATGTATGAAAATCACTAGATTGATATTAGAGAATAGTATTATAGAGGTGATAAAAAATAGAGTAGATAATTTGGTGTAAATGATGGTATTTGAAGGGGGTAAAACCTCATCTAACATATGGAAAAGAGGCAAGACCTCATATGGAGGCACTAGTAAGAAGAGAGATAAGATATAAAGAGATAGTTTATTGGGGTGGTCCTATTAAGAGATGCCATAAGATCCATACCCCCCATCATTATAATTCATTGGGGCCTTCTCAAAGGAGGAGGATGTGATATTGATCTATCATACATATTTTACACTTTTTTTTGAGATCTTGAGACACATTGGCCCTCTATAGAGGTTATTATAATAGAGATGTATTTGTAAAAACTTATAAATTATGAGATATACAAATATATGTTATTTTTAATTTTAGTGGCTTATAATTATATGTCATGGGATTTAATTTTAATGTTCAATTATTATTTTATGAACTTTAGATGATTAGGTATGTGGTGATATACCATGCATTTTTTTTGATAAAATGCTATGGATAATACTTATATATGTGAAAAAAATGTACTTAAATAATGTAATATGATGCATATATATATGAAATTAAAAATGTTCTATCAATTGTTTTTTATATTATGACCTAATTATTTTTCTACACATAACACATGACTTTCCAATTTGCATCAAGGGAATGAAAAAGGAAATAAGATAAATGTGATTTCATAAAATATGAAAAATAGAATCAAAATTTCATGTGAAAAGCAAATATGACCTAATTCTTATGAGAAAAGGGGAAATTTTACTTTTTACTATACTAAAAAAATACTTTGTTGGCTTCATCTAGAGATAATGAGCCTTGAAAAAATTAGTAGGTGGGATAAATAATCCCTTTTTAGCATAAGCATGTAGATAGGATCCACGAAGAACTTTTTATTTCAACACTTTTATTTATTTGTTACTGCTTATGCATTTAGATTTTACTTTTCTTTGTAACTCCCTACACCTAGTTTCATGTGACTAGGAAGACACATGGGTCATCATCATAGGCTAGATGTGGGTGAGTAATGGGTTATAACTCCCTAATGATAACCCCATGTAACTAGTAAGATGTGAGGGCTAAGTACCAAAGGTTAATAAGGGTGAGAAATGTGGAATTTAATTTTTATGTTACACAATATTTTGATAAGATTGTTTCTTTCTACTTGCAAGTGTCTACCCCATAATCTTGGCCCCATGAAACTAGTGAGGTGTAAAAACTCATCAATAAATTCAAATAAAATGTGAGTAATGTTACATATTTTTTTAACATGATAATTTTATGATTTATAAAGAACCGTAAGAGGAGGATCTATCATGAACAAGATTTAAGACTAGCTTATAGGCTATGATTTTTTAATTGTTAAAAGAAGATATAGGGAATAAAGGTGTAATCTATTCATAAGAAGTAAGGATAAAACCAATGTAATACTTATTTTTAATATTTTTTCTATGTGATAATAGGTAATGTGAAAATGGAATCATATGATATGTTTCATTCTAAAATTTTCATGCTATACAAACCAACAAGCAAACAATCACCAAACACAACATATAATATGGAAATCAACACATAAACTATGGAAAATGCTATGCAATGAGGGAAATGTGGCATGAAATAACTAAATATAGAAACACTTAAGATTTAAATAGTTTATATATTCAATGAACTTCTTTCCTTAAAAAGTGCATAAATGATAGGATCTAGTATTAAAATCCCTAGTTACTCTGTAAGGGCCTAACTAGTTAGGTTTAAACGTATAACTTTCTCCTTTCTTCTTGTCAATATGGTTGTCAAGCCTAAATACAAGGTCTCATAAAAGTATCAGGTGTTCATAAACATTTTTATTTTATTTTCTTCCCCTAAAATATACATATGTGGCATGGTTCTATGAAATAATGTGTTATGATTCATCTAAGGCATCATGTTCAACTAGTCCTATGTTTCTATATTCCTCATGGTCAAGAAGACCATAAAGGGAGACACAAAGTCTAGGTATATCAACATTAAGAATTAAAATAGATTTTTATCTAAACATAAGGGAATATGGGGTTTCCTCATAGGAATTTTAATGTTGGTTTTATAGGCCCAAGGTACTAGATAAAGCTACAAGTGCCAATCTCATTTAAAATCTTTTGATTGGTTTAACCAAAATTAACTTTAAGGTTTTATTGGTGGCTTCAGCTAGATGTTAGCATGTGGATAATAAAGGGAACCCATTGGATGTGATTTGGCTTTTTTTCACATAACTTATGCACTTAAGGGTTTATAAAGGGAGATCCATTGTGTTTTATGATGATTTATGGAACTCTAAATTTAAAAATGATTTGGATCAAAATAAATTATATAATTTATAAACTAGTAATAGTTATAAGAGTCATTACATCTTACCACTTATTTAATTATTTTGTGCTTATGATAATGAAGTGGTGGCTATCTAAATGAGGGAAAGTTTACCTATTAGATCTAGACCCCAGGTGGAAAAGGGATAAGATATAATAATGGGCTATAGATCCTGAGGTAGAATGTGGATATTATGAGACAAGTGTTATAACTTATTGCATTTCATAACATATTCAATAGAATCATGTTCAAGACTGGGCCAAAAATATCCCAATATATGTATTTTGTGAGTAGTCAAATGTCCACCAAAGTGACAACTACAAACCCTATTATGACAATGGAAAATGATCCTTTCCAACTACTCTTGGTCTACACTATCAATAGCATGCCATAAAAGGCCTTAAAATATAGAAAATCATTTAAATTTACATACTTAGAATCAATAACATGAAGATGTCACCTTGATTTAGTGTTATCCCATTTAGGATAGGTATAGACAATTAAGTAATGAATGAAATTGACATACAAAGAAAACATGATAAAAGGATTCTCTATGAAATAAATTAATTCATAAGAAAAACTAGTATCATCAAGATCAAAAACTTTTAGGGAGAGCTTGTTAACTAATTCATAATGACTTGTTCCTTGATGGACTTATGGTTGACATAAGTAAGCTCAAACATGTTCAAAATCATTATGAAATGTCCAACCTTTCATGAGAGGGTTGGATGGGTCAATAATTTTTGTAAGGATTGGGACCTTACTGTGACCTACATTTTCTAATTAAGCATATAATGTCACAATTACTTTGTTATGAAGATAATTTCTAAGCACTCTTTATCTACCTATGTATAGTATGTTTCATAATAAATGATAGTGTAGCTAATGAAGTAAATGACATGATCCTTTCCATCATATTATTCCTAGGACAACATGAAGGCAAGAGACACATCCTTTTCCATAATATAAAGTATGATGGTCTTACCAAATTTGGGTGCCATAAGCATCAGAGTAGGTATAAGGAAGCATTTTACTACCTTGAATGTGTCTTGGCAATGACTCATCCAAGTTAAGGCACTTGATTTATTAAGTAAATTATTGATTTGATGAACTTAATAGATGAGTTATGGTATTAATCATCAAATAACTCATAAATTCCCTAAGAATTATATAATACCTTTAATTAGTGGGGGGAACATGTCTATAATTACACAAATTTTGGAGGGTTTAATATGAATTATGTATTGGGAGATAATGTAACCAAAGATTTTTCCACCCGTGACTCCAAACACACACTTCGTAAGATTGAGAGTGATTTAATATTCAATTAAACACATGAGGATAATTTGTTACACTATTAGATGGTTAATAATTTGATTTGATTTTCTTATAAGATTGTATAGATAAACCTCCACTATATTATGAATAATATTGTGAAAAATATGGGTCATGGCCGTCTGATATGTTACCCAAGTTTTTTTAACACCAAAAGGCATGAATACATAATATAAAGTCCCCCATGGTGTGGTTCAATAGGTTTTTCTTTAATGTTAATTAAATATGTAGATTTGATTATATCAAAAGAAACCATCCATTAGGGATCACAATTCATAACTAGATGTAGCATCAAATATAACATCAATACATGGAAGAGGAAAATCATCCTTAGGGAATGATTTATTAATATCATAAAATTCAATATATATCCTAATTTTACAACTCTTTTTTAATATTAAGATGATTTTGGACATCCATTTTGAATAATCCAAAGGATTTATAAACCCTATTTTCAGGATTTTAAGGACTTCCTATTTCACCATTAATGCCACCTTCAACTTCATTTCCACAAGATTATGTTTACTCACTTTGATGCAAGAATAATGAATATATTGTGGATAAATAATTAAATCTAGATTCCTACCATATCTACATAACATAAGGTAAAGGATTTAGATAACTTAGTGAGAAGTTGATTTTGGTCATCTACTTCTTATGATGCAAACTAAGACTCGAGCTTGAGGATTCTAGGATTATACTTAGTTTAAATGTTTATGTCAGTAGTATCTTTGATGAGTAAGCATTACCTTATTTTAACCTATCAAGAGATAATGGTAGGTCAATATCCTCACCTTCTATGTTAAGAACATGAATCTCTTTATTTGAAGACAAATATTCTTCAACCTTTTAGTAATAATATTAATAATGACTCCCAAGATTATATGTAAGATGACACATGAGATTAATATCTATATTATGGTGAAAATATATAAGGTTTTCATAATAATGAAGGAAATATATGATAAATTCATCATTATTATCTAGGTCAAGAACTAGCAGGATAGGATCCCTGCATATATAAGTAGGGGTTTGGTCATCAGGTGTTTTATACATGAGGTGATATGCTCTAATAGACACTATGAAATTTGACTTAGGTATTAATAGGTGGGGATTAAAAAGAGAGTATGAAGAAACCATAGAGTTTTCAAGTTGGTTATTTTCTCTTAAAACTATTTATATATAAATGAAATTAAAACCCTTGGTGACTTTATATTCACTAGCCTGATAAAGTTAAAGTTTTTCAAATTTAGTTTGGTATAGTAATGAGACTTAATTGGTTAATATATATTAGTTACATTTCATTTTTATTTTTTGAATTCTTAACCTTTTAGTAATGAGCATCCCAAGAAATAAAGCTTCTTACATAGGCCCCATTATTGGAGTACTTAAAGTCAAGTTTAAAATTGAAGGGTGGGACACTTCCTTTTGGGGAGACTAATAAAACTCTTACTCCCATGTCAAAATGAATTTTGGGACCATCATAGTGGATGACCCATTGATTGCGTAGAGGAATAATCTTCATTAGGGAGGGTTTCTTGATCTTATAAAGTCTCAACCATGTGGATGTCAAGTATATGAGTTAACCCATAATGGAATTAAAAGTTATGAGATTCAAAAAAATATAAGTCCCTACCAATCTTGGGCCAAATGGAATAACAAGTGGTGCATCATTTTCTACTATATCAATAATCTCAGCCATTGACATACTAAAAATTATAGACATGACTATTGGACTTTAACCACTAACATTTTATGTAATTTCGACCTCTTTTTCCTATAGTTTGTCTTTATGTAAGGATTGATGTATTTTTTAACCTTTATTTATAACAACCACTTTGGGATTCATGGGGATTTATAATATTAATTACCTACAAAGTTTTTATGACCTTGTTGGTAGGTAAGTGGTATTCAATGTGCAAACTTGGTTACTTACACATGGTAATTAAATGCATGTCAAAAGGATTAGGATTACATTGAGACATGAAAAACTTATCCAGATGGAAGAACCTATTTTTTTGGAACAAGATTAAAGGTATGGCCTTCATCTTATAAATCTAGGGTCTTCCCAAGATCATGATATAATTTATGTCTTTCATAAGCACATAGTTTTTTTTAACATATACCTTGGACCCAGAGTAATATAAAGATAAATGGTTCCTATAGAGGTGAACTTGAGGTGGTTGTATCCTCACAAAGTATTATTATTTGTGAAATAGTTAGTTTCTCCATAACTAAATTTTTAGAAGAATGAGTGGGGGACAATGTTCACAACTTCTCCATCATCAACCATAGATTAATTTACATAGTTATTATAGATATGTAGTTATAAGAATAAGGTTATAAATCCCTCATTACCAATTTAAAATCAAGAGGGAGATTAATAAGCTAAAATAAATCACCTACATCTCAAGAATCTATCCCTAATAGAAACATGCCTATATCATTGTGATTAGTATGGGCATGTGGTGGGGGACTTAAACTAGATAAATGCCCCAATCCTAAAACATCAAATAATGTTAAATGATGGGAAGGTGTGTCTTGATAAATTCAAGGAAGAAAATGTGGATATATTTATTTTAATATTTAATATCAAATCATAATTCCCAATAGGCTTAGGTATGGTCTTAATATATAGATTGTTCTAAGGGTGAGATTTATGGGCTAGTAATCCCTAGTGTGAATAATTATTTATACTTCTTCTTTAATAACTCTAAAAAACATATAATTTTGGTTTTACCTTGGACCTCCAATTGGGGAGTGACATTGGCATTATTAATTATAGAACGAGAAGTCTTAACATCATTAGCACATGATTGCAAAGGTTGATTATGTTAAACTGCTTGATTATAGAATTAACTATGAGTTTGATTCAGGATAGTTAGTACTTAGTGGTTCAATAAAGGATTCTAATTAATATGGATGTTCTGTTTTTCTGATGTAATAGGAATTTTCTAAAGGGCTTAGGGGTTTGCATATACATTCCCTAGGAACATTTCTATGAAATTTTAGCTATGATCCTTAGGGAACCTTTAGATGAGTTTATTATATTTCTTATAGTTTTGAATATCATGACTAATAAATTGATGCAATAAATAATAGATGTTGGGATCATATTCTCTAGGCCTCTAATTTAGCCTTGTTGATCAAACTCTTGTTGATTACTCCTTCGATAATAGGGTCAGTTTTATAACTATTTAAAATACTCAACATTCTTAAATGAGTTTAGATTTTGGTTTAGATACTACATGTTATAGGGTGGTAGTCAATTGAACTTAACCACATTAACTATAGGTGAAGGGTTTTAGTTCCTAACACCTATATTTTTATTTGTGTTGGTTTTGTAAATGGGTGGAGATTTATTATTATTCATTGGATTTGGATTTTTTCTTGATTAATCACACCATCAATGGTGCCATTCTAGTTTTGGTTAAGGATGTTTGGGCCTTGATTATTGACTTTATTTTTCCTTGCATTTTAAAATCCCTCATTATTTTGGTTTAGTGTGACTATGCACCCATTATCCCCATAGGTTTTATGTGACCACTAATAATGGATACTTAATTAGTATGTAAAACACTTTAATAAGCTTATTCATAAAATTAATAGGGAAAATTTTAAACTTATTTCCTCATATATTTATTAAGAGATGAAGGAATAGGTCACATAATTCCATTTGGTTCATGTGAGGTGCACTAGTAGATGAATATAGAACCTACCAATATCTTGAAATTAAATGTACAACTAATTCACTATGTTATTATTTGATATGATGGATATATCAAATGCTAATCTTGACAAGCTCTTTCATATGGAAGGCCTTAACTAAACCAACCATCAATTATATGAAGGAATGAATGGACCCTTTGGGGATGTGGTAATACCAATCAAGAGTAATTCCTTATAGGGTTTAGGAAAAATCTTTTAAATAACCCCATCCCAAGGTAAGAGTTTCCTAATATATATGTCGTAAGCCTTGATATGTGTTTTATGATATCCCTCCCCTCTAAAATTTGTAAGGTATAGTAGGGGACATGAAATAATGAATTCTCATATGTTGATATTGAGGGGTTCCTTAAGATATTCAACATAGGTTCCCATGTTGTTAAATTTATTTTTTGAGGTTATCAAATTTGACTATAAGGGTGAGATCACATAGGGGTTTCTTGGATAACCACTAAGAGAAATGGAAGATGATTGATAGGGTGAATTAATAAGCTATAAAATAGTTATATGATTGAGTAGACTTGGAGGATAATGCATGTAGGGAGGAATATTTTTATATGTATAAGTGTTGATGATTTTTTGAGGAGGGTTGTACATGCTTTTCACATATCCCTAAAGGATGTAGCTGGAACATGGCTAGTCCAAATATGAGGAATGTACATGGGAGGTATGTAACTCAAAGGGGTAAAAAGTGGTGGATTATTGATCACAACATTCGTTTACAAGGGTGGAGTGTAATTGAAGACACCTCTAATTTGGGTTTGGGTAGGATTTTGGTAGGGTGGAATAATTTTTAAGGTCTATAGGTTAGTAACTCCATGAGTAATGATGTTTTTGAGGGTTTGGATATAGGCATAACTTGGTGAGGGCATATGCTCTTATTGTGATGAAAGAATGTAAGCTTGCTAATATATGAGTTGATGAGCCAGTGTTCTAAAGGAAATATAATAGGAATGATCCTTGGTATAAGGATTGGGGTTCACTCCCTAATTTATAAATTTATGGTTATTCTCTAAATCTCAAATTTGACCCACTAAGGTATTGATGAGTTCATTTAGTCTAGTGGTAGTGCTAGGTCTAGCATCCTCCTTATTAATAAGGGCATAGATGAGATATTGGTTAATGTGAAGAGATTTATTTTGAGTGTAGTCCTCAAGGGTAGTGGTCAAGGTTTGCATTGGTGGTTTAGAGGAGTTTAGATTCCTATTAGAGGGATGTGTTATTTCTTACCTAAATTTAACCTCATCCTAAAAATAACACATCCTACCTAGATATTGGTTATATTTATTAAATATTTACACATTTAGGATATGTAGGATAATTGAGAGTTTATTATCCATATGAGTATTGGATATACTCCCCACAATGAGAATCATAATATTAGATTCAAGATGATTTCTAGCAATTTTAGATGAATCCTGAACCTCATGAATAAGGACTACACTCTTAGTTTAATTATTGGGATGAGAATAATCATATGATTGATAATATACATTAATTTCAAAATTAGGTTTGTTCCAACTTACCAATTAATCTTCACCATGGTTAATTTTGATCCTTCTATATCCCTCTAGGCCAATATATCATCCTACATCATGTCCAAACATTTTATGGGGGAATATGGATACCTGTAGAATAAATAAAGGGGGAGTGATATGGATAAGGTAAAAATATAAAGGGAAGAAAAAAAGAAACATAAAATATGAAATTATATCATGTTAGGTTCATCTTTTATCCATTTGAATAACATATGCTAAATTGTGCACTCAACTTCTCAAAGTCAGGTAGAGACAACCAATGTAATGGATGGATAATGGGTATGAATATAGATTAGGATGACTATTTGGGGGAATTTTATTTGTAATAATGAGGGTAAATGTATGCTCATTATGAAATCAATATATTTCCACTACATCACATTTATTGATAAGAGCATCTAACTAAAAGGAAATAAAACTCCAAGGTCCTTTGATATTGGTGATGATGAGGAGGTAAAGCTTTTGATAAATATTAGGAATGCCAAGGTGGGAATTATTTTATTTAATGACTCCAAGAATTTTGTTAACTCTATTTTTATGGATATTCCTTATCAATTTCATACAAAAATGTGAATGATATATGATGAGACTAGACTTGAGGAGAAGAAAGGGGATGGAGATCAGAATCTAGGCCTAGATTGTGTTGTACTAGTAGCCTCAATTTAGGGGAGGATGATTATGGGTGGATAAGGGGTTTTATCTTTTTCCTATATGTAAATAATAAAATTAAAAATGAGATGATTTTTGGGTGTGGAATGTAACACCTTAGTTCTTATCTCAACATTGATATCTGAATGGGTGTTGATAGTAGGACATGGTGCTCTGACTCTGGGAAACATATTTACTCTATGGAGGTATGAACACTTATGGAGTGTCATATAAGAGGATAGGTGAAGTAATTTATCATAATAATAAATTTTTATAAATTTTATGTTTAATTTTATTTATTTTTATATTATAATAAAGATTTTAGTAATGCTCATACTCATTGGTACAAGGTTTTGGTTGTTGATTTGTTTTTGGTTTTTGGTAATGTTTTGATGAAGAGAAATATAACTAATTTATGAAATAAAATTAATTAAAGTATATAAAAATTTAATTATATAAATAAATTAAATAATATTCTTTTTGGTATTTTTCAATTTATTTTTAATGCATGAAATAATATAAAGAAAAAATTAGGCTAACTATTCAAATGTTGATCTCTAGATTTTCTAGATGCAAACTAAATGAAATTATTTTTGTGTTTATATAACATGTATTAATTATTATATTATTAAAAATAATATTTTATAACATTAAATTAAATAAAAATTTAGATGTAGATCGTAAGCAAAAATACTACCAAGTATCTATATGCAAGGTAGAACTAGTTTTTGGTGTATATAAATGAATGCACACTAAGTTTAAAAGATTTATATAAAATGAGAGTAAATAAATAATTTATGATTTTATTATTTAATAAATTAAAAAAAATAATTTACTCAAATATTCAAAATCAAAATCAAGATACTAAGTCTTTTTACTTTACTAGGTTTGTCTAGAGTTTTTATACTTACTAGTGTGTTTGTTTGTGAATGATCAAGAGCTTGTTTTAAACTAGAAATCAATTATTATTGAAGAAGGAATTGTTTTGTTTAATTTTATAATAATTAATTAGGTTTTTCATTTAAATATATTTTATTTTAGTTAATCTATTATATGGCTACAAATAATAAGGAAACTAACTATTATTTATTGTGCAAAGACAATAAGAGAGAAGAATTATTTTTCCTATCCATTTTCATTTTAAAAATAGAGATATGATACATTAAAATAAAATAATCTAATATATTTAAAAAATAAATAAAGGTAAAATTATAAACCCCTAATATGATCAAGATTTAGACTAATTGGAATCAAGAGGTCTATACATGATATGGTCCTTAGTGTGGTAGATCCTCCACTCAATACAATGATTGAATAAACTCTAACCAAATATAATGATAAAATAATAGTATAAAAATAATAAAATGAGTGGAAAACATCTCCAAAAAAATTAACAACTAATGGTTGTTGGTTATTACACTGATTGCAAATATTTGGTTATAAATCCAATAACCTTCCTTACTTGATATTATATAATCTATCATAAAATAATCAAAGTAAATGCTCAAAATAAATGGTAAGTGGGATGTGGATATATAAATTATTTAAAAATTCAATCTCTAATGAAAATTTTTGGATCCAAAATTAGTCTAAAATTTGAATACTTATAGGAGAGGAATGGAAGTTATAAGGGTGAGTTAAATTGAGTTGAACTTGGAGTAGAACATAAGAAAGGCCTAAAAATAATTAAAATAGAAGAGGGATTGATATGGGATAGAATGGAAGAAAAATAAAGGTGAAAATAAAAATAAAAACAACAATAATAATGTAAAATTCATGAAATATTGAGTTCCATAAGCTAAAATTAGAACATAGACAATGGGTGATAGAACTTCCCCTATTTTCAAGTTGTAGTTATGCAACTACTAGATCTAGTGACATAATTACTATAGATTAATATGAAACTACCCTATCAATGATAGTTCCATTAGGGTATTTTACATAACTATCATGATGAAACCATCATGTATAGGGTATCTCTATAATGTTATAGGGAATTTCTACCACCTGATATGAAAATTCTATAATCAATTAAATCTTTTGAAAAAAAAGCAAAGGGAAGATGAAAATCCATCAAAAGGGGGGTTTGAGGGGTATAAGAGAGAGATTGAAATAATAGGGATATATGTTTATAGATAACCCACACAAATTATTATTTTAATACATCATCATTAGCCATCATACTGGGAATATTTCCCCATGCAAATTTTGGGTGCATACAATTCATGCAAGAAAACATCATATAAATCACATAGTGTGAAATAGAATTTTTGATGTCATAGTTTTAATTTTAATATATTATTTTACTAGATCACTTGATTTGTTATTAGGGGTCATTTTAGTTTTCATTCCAAATTAGCTCATGGGAACCACTCCATCATGATGACCAAGCTCATGCAAGTAATTTAATATTTGGAACTTAAAATAAAAATGTGTTTTTGATGCACTTATTACACTTGAAAAATATTGTAAAATATTTATTACACTCCTAAATAGGTTATATGTATATTTTATTTAAATTTATGAAATTATAGACCTAATTGGGAATCCAACCCTTGATTAGGTTTGCAAACTTTAATCTTGACCATTTTCTTAGTTATCAGACATTCTAGTCTAATTAGGTTTACTTATTTTTATTTACATGGTAGTAGACACAATTAGAGTTCTAAATCTAGTTAGGTTAGGAAGGATTATGTTATTTTCACTACCTTAGTATTCATTTTTGTATTCTTGATCAAGTCTTGTGCTTATGAATTGGGTGTAGCATAATGATTGTTGAGGTATAAAACTTGACTAGGTCTCATAAATTCAAATGAATTACATTCAATGTTAGTCTAGGCCAAAACCTTAATTGGGTTTGTATCCCCTCCCTCATTTTTCATCTAGTTATAAGTGTGGTTTAATCCCTAATCCTTACTAGGCCCCCTTAGTGACATATATATTAGTGCTATGTGGGTTTTATATCTTGGTTTAAATGTGAATTATTTAAGCCAAAATATGATAGTGTAAATTAGGGTTTCAAAATCTGATTTTAGCATAGGTATTTCCCATCAAAGAAGCTAGTTATAATTAGGACATGAATCCAAAAACCAATTTAAAACTTATCTCAAATTATTTTTTTGAATTAAATTCCAAATTACGTATATAATCTTACCATTATGAATCTTAGAGCTAATAAGGATTTTAAATCTTGGTTAACAAAGGAACTTTTAAGATCTAAAAAAATAAATATTTATTATCCCCCATAAGCCTTATAAGGTATGGGTGAATTTTTTAGTCTATTTAAAAATTTGATGATATAATTTCACTCATGTTTCTATTTTTTGAATCATCTACAGTGCCATAAAACTAGTTTTGACCCAATCATAGTGGTGCCTTTGATTTGGTGAAATTTTATGTGTATTAAAATATCTTCATATTCTTGTATCAAATTTTCCTAAAGATATTTTACTAAAAATTTTTAAATTCTTTTCATTTTTAATTTTTGAAAGTAAAAAAGTGGAGTGGGGCATAGAAAATGGAAAGTTGATGAGGTTGGTTACTACATTTAACTCCCTCAACAACATTTTGGATGGATAATGCCTTCCCTTTAGAGCTTATATTTTCTATATATTGGTAGATTGGAAAAATTATAAGGGCTATTATTTTTTGGCTCTAAGGATAAATACTGAGCCAATAGAAAAATTTATGTAATTTTATGATTTATTAGTGTGATTTATATCCCTCACTTACTACCCTACCATTATGATGGAATATTTTTTACTCATCCAATTGTAATCAAATCAAATATTTTGATGAATAAGAGAATGTGGAAGTTTTATTTCTTATCTATTCATGTGAATGGTGGTCATATTAATTCCTTTCATACTTTAAGTTCCATATACTCTTGCATAAAATTTATTGGTGGTTGTGGATTCACTGCCTAGGTGGGAGATCAATCTCATGGGTGTTATAAATTGAGATAAGTTGACTTTCCTTAATTATATTTGTATTTTTATTCTATTTTTATGTTTTATTATATAGTTTTTTATTTATGTTTTAAGCTATGGTTTGAATTAAATATATTATAATCATCTTATCTCCATTGAAATATATTTTACATTATCATAAATGCATTATTGAATGTCTATGTAATAGAATGAATGAAATTTTAAATGAACAATACTCCTTATTATCAAAACTTAAAAATGTTGATTTCATCATTTGAGCACAAATTTAAAATTCATTATTCCCATTTTTCACTAAAACATGATTAAAATCCATCTTCCCAAATGAGTAAACATAAATTTTCTTATAGTTTATTAAAATATTAAAACAACATTTAAAATTATAGAGCTATAAAATACTACTTGTATTATTATATTTTCACATAGACCAATTGGGTTATTTGGTACATTGTAACCCATAAACATTAGACCTTCCAAAGACCTCTGATCCTCCTTTCAAGAGAAGCTAGACTAGTAAGCATCTTTCTTAGTTTTGGTGTGTAAAAGAACCCATCAACACATTCTCGGTATCCAATGCACCCATTTATATACCATATCTCTTTATCCATTTTATTGTTTCTAACCTTTCCACCTTACTTAAATTATCCATTTTAAATATTATAACTAATTATAAATAGAGATATAGCTAGACATATTTCATTGTCTTATTTTCCTAAAGGTTTTAAAACCTTTTCCTTTGAAATTGTGTTGTAATTTTTGCTCTTGTTAGGTTTATGGATCAATTTGGTCACATAGAAAAACATTAATTTTCATTTATCTCTCTTTCATTAACCTTATATAAGAACTAATCTTTAGAGATATGATAGTAGTAGGCCTATCCTATCTAATTTCATACACGTCTCTTTGTTCTATAAACCAATTCATTCTAAATTTCATAACACAATTTAGATCTTTTAAACTATAAAAGGTAATAATAAAGCCATTTTTAGGGGGAAAATTAATTTGGTCCTCTTTATATGTCTAAATTTTTTAAATTATTTTCCTCATCTCCTCTAGATTTGGTCTTCTTCCTTTTATCCAAAAAACGTTATCCAATTTAAAAATTCATCCATGTCTAAGTTGAAATCCTCTTCATGAATCTTAACATGAGTTGGCACACTAAATCTTGCTACTTATCCTCCATTCATCATGGGAGTTGTGTCACCATTTATCTATAAAAAATAGGGGAAGTATTGTCACCAGTTAAAACACCTTCACCTTTGTTTGTTGTACCTCCAACATTTTGACACCACCATTTTTTCATTCTTCTACCTATTTTCAAATTGTGCTCATAATTTATATCAATTTTATGCAGTTGGTCACCATTATATCACTTATAATTAAATTTTATACCTTCATAAATTTCATTTTTTCCATTATGACTCTCATTCTATTCTTTTTTATTTCCATATAACAACTCTATCGAGTAAATGTTATTATGTTTGCCAGTTTCATCAAATTCACCTCCTTAAATTTCCTTTCCATAATTATACCACTTGTGCACAATATTTGTATCTACTTGGATTCATTATTGTATAAAATTGAAACCATTCTTCTAGTTTATGATAGTATAGTCTTCACCTTGATATTCTGTCCTACCATTCTTCTACTCATGCATAATGTTTGTGTCTCCTTGTAATTGTTATTCCATAAAATGATCATCATGATGATCATTATGCCATCCATAAGTAGTATAATTATACCATTTATTTTCTATCCTTTCTCCATTTTAAAATTTACCCCCTCTATCTATTTTTTCCCTTTCACATATACAAAGGAATATGTTATTTCAAAGGAGAATTTTTTAATAATATTTCTATAATAGTGTTAGCATATTGTCATCTAGTAGGTAAATGAATGGACACAATGATCATTTTGTAATACCTTTGGATGGGGTTCAATAAACATGTAAAATGACCCATTGGGTAGCTTTTAATTTGATAAAATAGATGTTTTTTGGTCGTATGATTTGGTTGATAGATTTATATGGTACCGATGAATTAGATAATATTAAAAAGAATGGCATTACCTGAAGAGCAAAGATAACTAAACTAAAACTGTGGATAAATTTTAGGGATAAGTTTAAGCTGACTAGAAGGTGGATTAGAAACATCAAAATCATATTTTTCTTAATAGTTAAGGGTCATCCAAATAGAATCGAAATAAATGAGGTTAAATACTATGGAAATTTCTTGAGCTAAGTGTGTTTTATAATATGGTTAGAAGTGCATTAATTCAAAATTAAATGATAATTTATTTGTTTAAATTTACCCTACTTTTATTATAGTAATGAAACAATGTGAAATTTATATAGTAAATTAAAAAAAGTTATACCTAAACTTACCTATGAATATAAATATTAACTATGGCTACACATTAAACTATGCTTCATGTAAAACTTGCAGTGAAACATATGTAAATTTAGTCATTAATTAAGAGGAAAATAATAAGTAAAGACAAAAAATTATAGATATAATAACAATGAAAAAATACACAATAAGATAATAAAAATTTTAGATATAATGAAAATGAACAAACACACATATTTTTGTATGTGAACCATTGTGTTTTTTGTTGAAAAACTAGAGACTAGAGAGGGTAGGACTGTTTCATATTTATTATTCATTGATGAACTTCAATTGGAATATGCATACTAAAATCCTCATTTAAAATAGAGTTTTCTTAAAGAATAAAGTTGGCCTTGACTTTATCATTTCAAAACACAAGGTAGGTAGAGTAGCTTGAAATACCTATATGTAGATTATTATGGTACAAAAAACTAGAATAAAAATTTGAATCAATTATTTAATATGGAATAATATTTGTTTCTAATGAAAAACTAGTGAAAAATAGTATTACATGATTCTAATATATACAATGTTGAGAATGACATTGATTGAAATTCCATCTATGAAATTGGTGTTTTACATGGAGGTGGTTATGTGTTGTGGACATTCCACCAATATGATATCTAGGTGTATATAGATTATGGAACTAATTAATAGACAATAAATTTCTAAGAAAAAACATGTGTGATAATTTGGAACATATACTTCACATTATATCATTAAACTCAATTTTTTTTAGATAAACCTATGTATTAACTTGAAACCTATTTATAATAAATATTCTAATTGATATATAGACTGAGTGACATTATAATACATCCAAAAACTATTATTTTATAACTACTAGGACAATAATGTGATATTATGGAAATGACCAGCCCAAACCCCTATCCAAATGAAACATTATTGTCTAAAACTACATCTGAGTAAAATATGGGTATGACTTATGATCAACTTGGTAAAACTATAAATTTATGAATATGTACTATTTTGTTGGAGATTAGTCTCTAATATAATACACTATGCATGCCATCTCTTTTGAGGTGAGTTATGGATCTTGTACAATAAATTAACTCAAAATAAAAAGTTACATGAAAAAATGTTATATATAAAATTGAATTCTAGATTTATAATGATAACATAGTAAGACCATGACATCATAATAGACATATTGAGTAATAATATGTAATATAATATGCATGTATAACCAAACATCTACAATTTTGTGTCGAGATAGGTGTTATAAATTAAGCATGCAATGATAAATTAACCAAAAAGTAATACTAAAAATTGAATCAAACTACTTGAGGAGGGATGCATGATATTTATCATAGAATCAAAAAAGGGGAAGATGCATGATGTCCATCATGGAATAAAAAACAAACTAAAAATTTTTCATGGTCATGATGTACACACAAAGACTACATGCACAAACACAAAGTGTACCTATTTACATTTTCAACAAACTGTATCCAATAACTTGATATAATATTATTTTTAATATTATCTACAACTCTATTTCTAACTTTATCTTTTATTAAACTGTATCAGACAACTTGATAGAGTTTTGTCTTTTAATCTTCCATAAAAAACTATATTCAATAGATTGTTATAATACTCAGATAGTTTCATCCCTTTTAGCTAATGCTATCTACTAGATGTAATATAATTTTATCCTTATTTATAATTATATTTATCCATAGACTGCATTTATCATCTTGATAAAGTTATATAATTTGTGTATAAATACATTGACCATCATCAATATATCTATGTTTGTTTTTTATCTAGCATAAGAAAAATAAATAATTTTTTAATTTAAAATATTTAATTTCAATTTGGTTTCTTATATAAATCAATTCATTGAATGCTACAAATTAATTTACATTATTTACTTTCAAACTTTATTTTCTATTTATTTGTCTTTCCTAAAAATTGTGTTCCAATAGTTTCAAACTACTTAGATATTATCACGAAGGGATATAAGGAATTTTTTTATTGAAATAATGGTGTGAAGGATTTTAACTACAATAATCATATCCATAATACAACTATAAACATGGAGTTTAGTTTCCACATGCCTCATAATATATTATAAATGTCGACGATTCCCCTTTTATTGAACCTTAGGATGATAACCATCTGTTTGATTTTATGGTGCATTAGTAAGTAGTTATGCCTAAGAAGATACTCATAACTTATCCTAGAAAATAAATTTAGTGGGATATAAGTTTGGATCTATCTCTATTGTTAGTTATCTAGAACATTGGGCCAACTCTATCTAACATATGAGTATGTTTAAGAGCCAATACTATGAAACAAATCCTTTTAGTACATCTACATGATCTTTTTTTAGAAAGATAATTATAAAATACTATTATATTTAGAATTTATTTATTGATATTATATGTTGTATTATAAAATACATCAACCAACATAAATATAATTTTATATTGTCTTTTTTAACTACATCAATCATCATCAATATAGCTACCAGTATGTTCATACTACACTGAGCAGTTTAATATAGTGTCTTGTATTTATCATAATATAATGTTTTACCTTCAAGACAACATAAAAATATATATATATATATATATATATATATATATATATATATATATATATATATATATATATATATTCTTTTTTATATCATCTCCTTTACATACTATATCTAACAACTTGGTATACTCTATTTCTTGTTATTTTCACTTTTCTTATACATGAATACATCGATTTGTCTGATGTAGTATGTGTCTCATCTTCCTACCTATATAATCACATCAAATATATCAAAATAATTTTATTTTACTTATCTCATATCCTGACGTGATTTATTTCATTGATACATTCTATTTTTTATATCTTAAATTCATCATCCAACCCAGTTTACTTTATACCATCACCTTCCATGAAGTAGTGTATTTTTTCTAATTGTGAACAAAGAAAACAACATGACTTGATGGAATTGAATAGTTTTATAAATCCCCTAATTAAAATTTTAAATTTTTTTAAAAAAATCTAAAATAAATTTTCATGTGACTACTAAGTCTATAAACTAAGATTCACTCATCACTTCCCAACCTCTTGATCCACTCAAATACCCCCCACACATGCCTATTTGAGTATACTATCAAAATTATCATTTTAATTAATTAATGTATTAATAATATGGGAAAGGACCCTATATTAATACATAACCTCAAAATGGGTCCTTAAGAGGATGTTCCCATTCACCTATACATATATTTTATTTAAGATTTGGGTCATGTCAATACATGACTTCCTTACATCCTTCTTCCTCCACCATGACTTGTATTGCTAATAACATGACAAGTATTTATTTAAATAGGCCTAATCAAATTTCCCATGTTAACACTCATGTTAATTATACCACTATCACATATCAAGCTATATCTTATAGCCAATAAGCTTTTAATACTATTCAAATCATGTTGTAAGATATGAATCAAATGGATACAATCTAAGATAAAAATTTGAATCAAATGATGAAAATGAAGAATAAACTCTTGAAATTAAAAAATCATCCTAAAAATATCAATGGGAAGTGAAATATCCCAAATTTCCTACCCCCCTCTCCCCCACTTAGAGATGCACATGGTAATCTCATGCCACAACCCCCATTTAACAAATTTATCAAGAATATTCAAAACAAACCATTAATTCCTCAAATCATAAACATATAAACAGGTGAAATCACTCTTATAAAAGTTAATGGATATTTCAATCCAATTTTAATTTTAATTTTTTTTAGGATTTACAAATAATAGATTAAATGCAACACCTTTTTAGGCAATACCTGAGATTGGTACAATCAACTTAAGTCTAACACTATCTCTAGCTTAGAATACTTAGTTAGCACATTGGTTCAATAATTTTAGACCAATGATATTAATTAAATTAGTTTAGTCCATTTCATTAATAGTAAATATGTATAATATAAAACCATCCAATTCTTTATTAAGCATTAGAAAGCCTTATAAAACAACACCAAACCTAAAATATTAGAAGATAAACTCTCCACTATTTTACTAATTACATCCATCCAAAATTCCAAAATAGAGTTAAGAATCTCTTTCTCTAAACTATGTGGAAGAATCCCTTGATAAATCTAAATGCCAAGTATTCCTCACAAGACAATTTTATCTTTCCAAATGTACATCAAGAACTCACATGATTAATAAAGATAAAAATAAACATGCTACCAATGGTGTTATTATAGACGCTTATGATTCCACACAAACCATACATGATATGATTTTTAAAGGCTATAATGAATATATTATTTTAAAAAAATCATGGGAAGTCCTTTATAACCTCCCCTTCCTCTTCATAAACATACATGAATAATGTTTACATTCACAAGACTTTTTCCTTGGCTAAAATAAAAAAACATATTTTTAAACCTTTAGTTAGAGAACTTGATCTTTCTAACCCTACTAGATATTTTTATGATCCCCGAAAAAAATGGTATCATGACAATTGGGGACATTATTATTAAACATGAAAGTAACTTAGGAAATTTTGTCTTGAGTTTCAATTTTATCCTAGCTTTAATCATGAAAATATGATCTAAGAACATCAACAAGCCTATGACAAGGTAGATAAATCCCATGATTATAAATTAAATAATTATGGTATCAATGAATCTAATTCTCACCTTTTTATATATAAAGATCCACTTTCAAATTATCAAACTACTCAATCCACTACCTCCAATGTTTTTGAGGCTTCATTTCAACCTCATTCTTCTACTAATGATGAAAACGTTGTCAAAATGAAAAACATGAGGAATGTAGTCTCTTACATATATCCTTATTGACAATGTAATTATACTAATTCCCCACTTATAGAACTATTTAAGACACATAGCCATCTTATTTTTTAGAGGTTGAGTATACATAAATCACTACCCACTAAACTTATATGACCACATTGATTAGATGGATATAGTCACCTTTTTAATTAATAGTTTAAATTATATCAAAGACATAGATGCATTATATAAGTTATTATTTAACTATATCAATAACCTGATATAGTTCATTCATTTGAATCCGCTATAATTATTGCATTAATTAGCCATTTATAGTGAGATATTCCTAGACTAAAGAAGACTACATCAAATATCTTGTACAATTTTTTATATTCTTTGTCTTATAGTTACTACATTGAAATAATTGATTGAATTATAATTGATTCAATTATGTACTACTACTTCCTATCATACCCCTAAATCAACTAGCTCAATGCGGGTAATGTTTTGTCCTCCTTTGCAACAAACTACACTTACCAACTCGATCTAATATTCTCCCCAACCAAACTACATCGACCAAGATGAGACCATTAAATTATTATTATTATTATTAGTTTAAGTGCACTTTAACCCCTCAATCATCTGATTTAATTTAACATTACACACATTTATCTTAGTTTGGTTTAGATCCCTTAAGATATGATGAGTGGAACCCCATTGCATAAATTTATTGACTCCCCTCTCAAATTACTTTCCTTGATATCCTGAGGATTTGACCTCATCACCATAATCACTTGATGAAAATTTTATTCAAAATTAACATCCCTAAAGCTCCACCTATGGGGAAGAAGCTACCTTTCCTAGGTTTGAGTATAATATCCTTCAATAATGTGAATAAATGTTCATTCAAGTTGATGAAACTTTTGATGCATCTCTCTCACTTAACTTAACTATTCCTTATATCATACTTGAATATACTAATTCATGTGGGTGATCATATTATATTCATTAGCATTAAAGTTTGTGATATTAAATTCAAGCATTATTTAATTTATGAAAGATCAATAACGTGTGTTACCTCCCTTGATTTCATCAAAACTCCTAGATACTATGAATGTAACCATAAATATACCCAAATGGCATGACAAGGTTATTATAGAATAAAAATAAATCCTATTGGTTGTGTTTGGCTCTCTAACATGGTCCGTCCCATCATGGTTAGAGTAAGGTCAATTATTTTCAATTTTCCACTATCCTATAACATTTTACTTAGTTGATCTTATAGGTATCATATTAGATCCATCACATATTATAACTACTAGTATGACAAATCTCCCCACAAAAGTGATACATAAAATATTTATGGTGATACTAACTCTTGAAATTTTGAATAAGTCTAATAATGTGGTGTTTTTAAAATAATTATCATTGAACCTTTACATAACATCCCATTTCATGAGTCTAAACATTTAAAACATCCCATCAAATATAATAGAGGTTATAATGGACACCCACAACTTGTGGATAACATACCACATAACCAATTATATTTTGATTATGATAATCCTGATTTGATTACTATTCAGATAAAAAACATTGATCTCCATTCTAACATTATCACTCAATTACCCCCTCTTTGTGACCTCATTGTTGTAAGAAGGTGATTACAAATTTTTATTATTTGATATTCATTATTAAATATTCATCTCCCAACTCTTACTTAATTTATAGAGTCTTTAATTCCTTCCATATTTATTTTCACACCCATGATTATGATGACAACCATTCTCTAAATGAAAATTTTCTTAGTTGGTTATGCCCAAGCCAAGGACTTAGAAATCATTTACTATCGATCTTACTTAAAAAATTATTATGTGTCTATTTTAAAATAACAAAATATTGATATATTTTACTTTATTCCAATCTCTTATACTACATCTAAAATTATTTATCTTTTGATTGATGTTAATGGGTCTGAAATGGAGCAGGTACTAGCTTATTCATGGTTTTTAAATTATGTTTTTCTACTAATGTTTTATGAAATTAAATAATATAATGGTGAACTAAAACATGATTTATATAAAAATAAAGGAATAATTTACAAGTGAAAAAAATTAAATACCATTTACTAATGAGCTTAGAAGAAGGTGTAACGTCAAAAATAGAAAAGTAACTAGATGTAAAGGATGTGATCTAAATTCTCAAAATGAACAATTGAATTATTTTCATATTTTTTTATATTGATTAATGAATATAAATGAAATGATATAAATTATTAAAATGAGATATTGAATTTTATTTTTATTTTTTATATTTATTACCAATTGAAACCCAAATGATTGCTTGAAATGCACAATGAAAGCTAACTAACTGATGAATATGCACAATTGAATTTAAACTAATTAAATTTTGTTTTTTTTTATATTTATTCATATTTTTAAATTTAGGTAAGTTGAAATTAATCTAAGATATGAGATGAATACCAAAAATATATATTTATGTTTTTTTTCATTTTATAAATGAATGCTAGGTAAAATTAAAATGATCCAAACATGAAAATCTAAATGTATGACACAAATTATTTTCATAAATATTTTAGTGTCCTAAATGTATTCAATATTCTGCTTTAATATGATTGATGGAATATAATATTAAGGTTCTAAAATAATATTTTGAAGATGTTCCTTAAAATGTTAAGAGGAAGCAATAGTTAAAGTTATAAGTGAACAAAACAAAATAAAGTTGTCAAAAACAAATGGCATTCAAGCATGGGATGTTATGCATAAATTTTATATATTTGTAAAATAATAAATATATAAATTTAAATGTATATGGAAGATTTTAAAACAAAATATCTTTTAACAATTGAAAGGGGGAAGAAAATACAAACAATTTCCTCTTAGTCAATAATTACTACTTCATTTATGATTGTAAAGAAATGGAAATCATAAAATAAATAAAACGAATGTATTAATTTTAATAAATGAAAAAATAAAAATTATTCTTAGAGAAAAATAATTAAACTATAGTAAGCTTTTGTAGGATGAATAATTAGGGAAGAAATTAAGGATAAATATACATTGAGACTTCTATAGTCTAGTTATTTGGTAGAGGGTTATCCAATTAGGAGTTTTAACAAATACTAACATTCACATGAAAGATATTTTATTTATGTTTTTTTTTAATTTGTTAACAAAAATTTGAGAAAGAATTATAATATAATAAAATAATAAGAAAAATAACTTAAATAAACCTCCAACCTATCATATGAAAATGGAAATTTTTAAGTGTGTAATTATTTGTAGATATTAAAATCATTTGGCTACTACCTCCATAAAATTTATCAATTTGACCCAAAAATATTCTCTTTAGTAAGATGGGTGTAGGAAAATGGAAATAATAGAAAATAATAAAGGGAAGATGTATTTACTATGGCTAGATCTAAAAAATGGAAGAGTGAAATCTATTCATTCATGAATTTCACACCCCAAATTCAAGAAGGATGAATGGAAAATTATTGCAAGTATGTGTCTAAGTTTCAATAAAACAAAAAAGTGAGTAAAATTCTTCCTAAATTCATCCCATCTAAATTTTACCATAACTATTAATATTTTTAAAGAATGGGGTAATTTGGATAATAAGTAGTTAACTATTTTTCATTAGGAGATCACTAGGATTGGTTTTTAGTTCATTAGGATTGATTAGAAACTAACTTGGATGAATAATTAGAGAAGTATAAATGAAAAATAAAAATGTTATAGAACAAAATTTATATATTTATTATTAATAATAACAATGGTAAAAATAACACTTTAATAAGAGCAGAATTTTGAAAACAATCATGGTAGTTGTGAAACTATCATAGTGGTTCATTCAAATTTAAAGGATAATTGATGAAACCACCATGGTATTTTTATCCTAAACCATGAGAAATATAAGTTTATAGAGTTTGTATTTCTATTTTATAAATTTTACACTTGGGGAAGGAATAAGAGTTGTAAAAGTGGGGAAAATGTCGAATAATGGATTTAAGTATGTTATTATTATTTGATAAAAGTAAAGGTAGTGAATGAGTAAGTTAGGCCTAAGAGTCTATATGATATGGAGAAAGTTAAAAAATAAAAGAGAGTGAGGTCATGGAAATTTTATATGTAGAGGATGGTGTTTGTTATATAAATAATAAAATATTGAAGATGATCAAAGGTGATAGGTCATCAAGAGAGAGGAATATATGAAATAAAAGAGTCTTAGGATCCCAGGTTTGTGAATATTATTCAAGAAGAGAGTTTAATATTGCAAGCAAGTACCTACATGACAAGGCAATCAAGGTAATTAGAGATGAATAGAGGGATTGAAATAAATAATCATAAATATGTAAATGATTATGGAGGTTGTAGGCATCAATTTCCTACATCATATTTATTAGTCCCACAATGTCTATCCCCGATTTCATAAGTGGTTACATCTATATTACTTATTGGAGGGGTATTAAAGTGTTAATTTGTCTTTGAACTTATAATTTTCATGCATGGAATGCCCTCAAATATTTGTGAGAATATTTGAGAATAATTGGCTAATAATATCCTACTCTAAAATTATTGTTCATTATAGTGTCCCCTAAGGAATTACCACCTCCCAAGACTTTGTAAAGTTTTTGCATAAGAAATTTTTCTTTTTATTTCTCCAATCATCTAAGACAAACTGCTTCATAACTTTTCTTATACAATATTTCATTGGCTATTCATTAATATATTGATTTCAATTTTAAATGTCTTCTCTAAGTTCAATTTGAGTTCTAATGGAAATTTAATTGGTGAAGATATTAGATGATGTTTGTATACTATTCACTCTTTATTCATTCAACTTGAGTTTTAAATATAATTTCATAATAATCAATGTTCAACACTTCTTGCTATAGATTATTCACAAATTTACCCTTTATAATAAACTAATTGATTCTTTGACTTTGAGCTATCTTTTTTAGATTCATTTATAAATTAAATTCATAGATGATGGATAACTATTTCCAATTATATCTAATTCAATAAATCTTTAACCAAGGGGTTAGGAAAATTGACATGAATGTAGCTCTTCAAAATATAGGCTATGAATTAGTTGGCTATTTTATTTATAAATTATAAGCATTTTTTAAACATGGTAATACCTTAATTATAATTATTTAAAATGGTAACTCATTAATGATATGGGTTTTTCATCTTCCCTCATGTAATAAATAAACAATCAAAGATATATAAATGATCAACAAACTTTTTATAGAACACATAATTTCTATATTTTTTAATTATTCGTAAAAATGGTGAAAAAAATAACACTTTAAGAAGAGTGTATGTTTCAAAACCATCATGGCATTTGTGAAAACATCATAATGGTTTGTGCAACTTTCAAGGCTAGTTGATGAAACTACCATGGTAGTTTTCTTGTAAACCATGAGAAATATAGGTTTATATAATTTGGATTTGTATTTTATAAATTTTATAATTAGGGAAGGTATAAAAGGTATAAAAATTTATAAAAGGGTAGGATAAAGTATTTGAGCATGTTATTATTTTTCATAGGTCCTTGAATCATCATCATATTTTTTTAATGAAATGTTGTACTCAATAAAATTTGGATGCATAAAATATATTCACTATTTCATATAAAGTAAGGGTAGTGAATGAAACTATGACTCAAAGAATTTCTTAAGTTATAGGTGAATGATATGAATACATGTGTTCACCATCAATAAAATTTACATAATTATTTACTTTTTATGGTTACAAAAGGTTATACGAGGAACATTGGATGAGAGATCACCATGTGGATTCATCCCATATCATGAAGGATAATGAAAACATCACTTAGTATATATTAAGCAATTAAAATAATCTATGGTGTGAGACATAAAATCATAATTGGTAAATAAATATAATGAGATAAAACCATATCAATCCCCCTAAACTTGATAAAATGAAAACAAAACCTGAGACCTAAAAAAATATAAATAAAAATCAAGACCTCATTAACCTTATAATAAATCCTCCTTGTTTTATTAATTCAATATAAATATATGAGGGATATAGAATAATTTCAATAAAACATGAAATTTTAAATATGAATAACATAATAATTCATTTTTTAAAAATATGAGTTTATAATTAAACTTCACATTTTAAACCCTTATATGGTCCTTACTATTTTGATGGATAAAAATAAGTGGCATTCAGTTATTTAGAAATAACTTGGTTTAGTTGGTCAAAAAAAATTGGGGACACATTGGATATTTAATCCTAAGTATTTTGAAAACTTATACACTTTGGTTTTTTAGACCATTTAAAATAAACCATGAATAAATGATGAATAAAGAAAGATAAGGGTAAGTGAATGTCATTTATTATTAGATTATTCCTTGAAAGGGTGTTATTTGAAATATAAATCATTTAAAACTTAGATTTTGAGTTCTAAATAAAAAATAATTTTGGATGGGTTGTTTGTGTAAGCATTTATTTACGTAAAATATGTCTATTTATTTTAGTAAATATCCATATTACCTATTTACTTAAGTATTATTCTGCTAAAAGCTAGGTGTCCATAACCTTAACGAATATACCTATAATTAACTATAGTCCTTGTTATAATAATATCCATGTGTCCATATCCATGATATAGTTTACCTAAATCACCTCTTTATATGATTATAAAAACAAATTTTGAACTAATGAAGATTCTTATAAGAATATTTGAATCACCTTGGAGAACTTAGCTTAGACTCATCATTTAGATTTTACATTACCAATTGGACTATTATATTTAATTATTATCTAATTTCTATGTGGGGTTTTAAATAATAAAATATATTTCAAAAAAATACTTAAATTGACCTCATTTTATTTTTTTTACTTTGATCAATTATATATTGGTTTATTATCTTTAAATAATATTTTAGAAGTATTAAGAACATTCAATGTTACTTTCCCTTCATCATTTGAATATATTTTGAAATTAATTTTATATGGATCAATTTAATATCTAAATCTGGAGGGAAACCCACTTATTGAAAAGGATACCTAGAAATAGATGTCAGACTATCCTAAAATAGACAAAAGAATAACAAATAGAAAATAAAAAGAAACACATTATATATATATATATATATATAATGTAGAACTAAATGTGTTCAAATTTAACTACCTAAAATAAAATCTAATGTTTTCCCTTGACTTGCAATACCAATATCTATTTTTCCATGGTTTTTACTTGGAATTTATTTTCTCCCAAATGTTTTGAAATATGAAATGACCCTATTCACATAGTTTGAGACTTGTTAGGTCATACATTTTTATCATGAGATTTATCCCACAATATTTATCAAATAGAACTAAAGGTGTTAAACTTTAACTACCTAAAAAAAATCTAATGTTTGCCTTTCACTTGCAATACCAATATCTATATTTCCATGGTTTTTAGTTGGAATTTATTTTCTCCCAAATGTTTTGAAATATGAGATGACCCTATTCACACAGTCTAAGACTTTTTAGGTCATAAATTTTTATCATGGGATTTATCCCACAATATTTATCAGTTGGAATTAAAGGTGTTCAACTTTAACTACATAAAAAAATATCTGATGTTTGCCCTTCACTTGCAATACCAATATCTATATTTCCATGGTTTTTAGTTGGAATTTATTTTCTCAAAAATGTTTTGAAATATGAGATGACCCTATTCACATAGTTTGAGACTTGTTAGGTCATACATTTTTATCATGGAATTTATCCCACATTAATATAAGGTTTTAAATTTATAAATCCTTATTGGCATCTCTTATCAAATCATCTCATGCTCACATCTTGATTTTTTCTAAAATACTAAATTTCATTTCCCATTATTTATTCCAACTTGAGAATGTTTTTAAACTTATATTTCACTATTTATGATTCTCTTTCATATTATGGTATGAACTAATATGTAGGGATAATCAAATTGACAAGAAAGATTGGTTCTTTTCCATATAAAAAAATGAAGCAGGGAATCTTCGAAGACATCTTGACAATTTTCATATCATACCATAGGGAATACTTGAATAAAGTGTGCCATCCTATGGAATTTTATCATATGGTATTATTTATCACACCTATCAAGTTATTATTTTTCAAGTTTTCTATCTAATTTTCATATAGTAGTAGTTGGTTGCAAACTTTAATATTATGTCATGGTCATATGACAATTTTGTGATTTTTTTTTAATTTGAAGCTTATCCATTATAAAAAATGGCATGGGATTTTTAGATATTGTAATAATGTTTTCGTCCAATAATTTCATTACTTCATATATTGTGATATTCTTTTTTGAATTAGTTTTAGTCCAGTTGGTGCAATAATCTATAACAAGTAGAAAAAACCTATGGCCAACTAATTAATTAGGATTTATTATTACAACAAGGTCTATCTCCCATTGAATATGTGGTTACCTATATATTATTAGTTAGAGGGGTATTATAGTTTTATTTTATCTTCCAGCTTATATTTTTCATGCACTACATGTCCTCACATATTTGTGAGAATATTTGAAAATAGTGGGACAATAATATCCTACCCTAAGAATATTGTGCATTGTAGTGTCCCTTTAGGAATGACCACATCCCAAGCCTTTGTGAATTTGTTTCATGATAAATTGTTCCTTTTATTTGTGTAGGCATCTAAGATAGACTCCTTCATAATTTTTCCTATATAATATTTCATTGACTATTCATTAATATATTTATTTAATTTTTAGATGTCTTCCCTGAGTTGAATTTATGTTTTGATGAAAAGTTCCTTATAGAAAATATTAAGTGATGTTTGTATAATATTAAATCTTTATTTATTTAACTTGAATTATAAATATAATTTCATGATAATCAATGTTCAACATAGTTTCCTATAGATTATTCACAAATTTACCCTCTATAACAAACAAACGGATTATCTAACCTTGAGTTATCTTTGTTGTCTTCATTTAAAAATTAAATTCATGGATCATGGATAAATATTTCCATTTATTTTCTCTTGATTCTATCTAATTCAATAAATCCTTAATTAGGGGTTAAGGAAAATGACATGAATGTATCTCTTAAAAATAAAGGATATGAATTTTTTGAATACTTTATCTAAGGTGTAAACATTTTTTTCAACATAGGAATACATTAACTCTAATTATTTAAAATGGGAACTCATGAATGATATGGGTTTTTCATCTTCCCTCAAGTAATAAATGAATAATCAGACAAGTGTAAATGAACAAGAAAAATGTTATAGAATGTATAGTTTATAGATTTTGTATTCTTCATAACAATGGGGGAAAAAATAAGACTTTAATAAGAGTGGAAATTTTAAAACCATTTTGGTAGTTGTGAAACCATCACAATGGTTCATGCAACTTTCAATGCTAGTTGATGAAACCACCATGGTATTTTTTTGTAAACCATAAGACATAGGTATATAGATTTTGGATTTGTACTTTACAAGTTTTACACTTAAGAAAGGTATAAAAGTTAAAATAAGCTGAAAATGGTATGATAAAGGATTTTATAATGTTATTATTTTTCATATGTCCTTGAATCATCATCATATTTTTTTAATGAAATGTTGCACTGTAAAAAATTTGGGTACATACAATATATTCACTATTTCATATAAAGTAAAGGTAATGAATCACACTAAGACTCAAGGAATTTTTAAATTTTTAGGTGAGTGATATGAATACATGTGTTTACCATCCATAAAATTTACATAATTTAGTTACCTTTTTGTTTTCATAAAAGGTTATACAAGGAACATGAGATGAGAGGTCACCCTATGGATTCATCCCATTCACAAAGGATAACAAAAACACTACTTAATATATATTAAGTGATTTTATATTATATAGGGTGTGATACACAAAATTGTAATGAGTACATAAATAAAAAGATTTAAAACCATATCAAGTCCCCTTAAACCCAATAAACTAAAAATAAAACTTGAGACCTAAAAAATTATAAATAAAAATCAAGACCTAGTTGAACTTGTTATAAATCATTGTTTTATTAATTAAATCAAAAGATATGATGGTTATAAAATAATGTCAATAGAACTTGAAATTTTAAATATAAATAACTGAAATATTCATTTTTGAATAAACATGGATTTACAATTGATCTTTACATTTTAAACCCCTATATTGTCCTTATTATTTTGACGGCTATAAATAAGTGGCACTGAGTTGTTTGGAAATAACATGGTTTAGCTAGTGAAAAAAGTGGTGAATTACTTGGTATATAATTTTAATAATTTCTAAAACTTATCATCTTTGATTTTTTAGACCATTTAAAATAAATCACCAATAAATGATGAAGAAAGAAAGATAAGTTTAAGTAAATGTCATTTATTATCAGATTATTCTTTGAAAGGGTATATTTAAAAGATAAATATTTTAAAACTTATATTTTCAATTTTAAATAAAAATTCATTGTAATTTTGGTATAGGATGATGGTGTAAGCATTATATTTAAGTAGTATATGTTTATTTATTGTAGTAAACAGACATATGACCCATTTACCTAGGTATTATTTTGGTACTAGCTAGGTGTCTATAACCCTAATTAATATACCTTTGATTAATATAGTCCTTGTTATACTAATATACATGTGTCCATATCCATGATATATTTTACCTAAGTCACCTCTTTATATGATTATAAAAATAATTTTGTAACATATTACTTCAACAAATTTAGATTAGAATAATCATTTATATTTTAATTTACCAATTAAACTAAAAATTATTATTATTATCCAATTTTTATACATGAGGTTTAAAGAAATAAATGAATTTTCATAATAAATACTTAAATTGACCTCATTTTATTTTGTTTACTTTGATCGATTCTATATTGAGTTACTATATTTTATTATTATTTTAGAAGTACCAAAAACACTCAGTGTGAGTTTAACTTCACCATTTGTATCTTTTTTTAAATTGATTTTCTATGTATCACTTTAGTATCTAAATGTCTAGGAAAACCCACTTATTGAAAGCAAGACCTAGAAATAGATGTCAGACTATCCTAAAATAGACAAAAGAATAGAAAATAGAAAATACAAATAAAGAAACACATAAAAACAAAAATAAACTATGAAATATTTATTAGGTGGAATTAAAGGTGTTCAACTTTAACTACATAAAATTAGTTTTTCTAATTTTTGACATTCACTAGCAATGCCAAGTTCCATATTTGCAAAGTTTTAAGTTAGAATTTATTTTCTCCAAAATATTTTGAAATATGATATAACCCTAATCACATTGGTTGAAACTTGTTAGTTGAATTTTTATCATGGTATATATCCCACATTATTACTAAGTTTTTAATTTTTAAATCCTTATTATCATCTCTCTTATCAAACCAACCCATGATCATATCTTAATTTTTGCTAAATTACTAAATTTCATTTCCCCTTATTTCTTCTATGTTGAGAATGTTTTTAAACCTATCTTGAAATAATTATAATTATCCTTCATATTATTGTATTAACCAATATGTGGGGATAATAAAATTAATTTTAAAGATAAGTTCTTTTCCATATAAAAGAATGAACTTGGACATCTTTAGATACATCCTAACTCTTTTCCTATCGGCCCATAGGGCATAATTCAACAAAGTGTGTCATCCTCTAGTATTTTGTCCTATGGTATTATTTATCAAATATATCATGTTTTTATTTTTTTAAAATTTTATCCCATTTTCATGTGGTTAGTATTTGGTTGTAAACACTAATATTATGCTGTGGTCATATGACCATTTTGTTAATTTTGTTTATTTGAAGCTCATCCATTATAAATAAAAAATGGCATGGGAGTTTTAGATCTTCTAAAAATGTTTTAATACAATAATTTTATCACTCAATATATTATTATATTTAAATTTAGTCCACTTTCTACAATAATTAATAACAATTAGAATAAACTTATGATCAATTAATTAATTTTGATTTTGATGCAGAACATCACAAAGCAACAAAGAATGATAATATGATTAAGTGTTTCAATATGACCATTTTTTGTTTAATTTGTTTAGGAGATGTATTATAAAGTTATAATTTACCTCTTAGATTCATTTATAATCTTTTAGATTGTTTTTTTCATAGCTATCTAGGATTTCTCACCATAAAGCCTAATTTGAATTTGAATTTAGAACAAGCTTTTGAGTGATGTTTTGAGGTTTGGTGTGTAAGGGAAATTTTGGTGAATATTTGTAATAGGTAATTTAATGTAATAATATTTATGTGAGGGTGTATTAATTTACAATTCATGGCCATGATTAATATAAGCATGAATCAATAAACTGTAACTACCATTTAATGTGAGGTTGGCACAAAGAAGGATTTTGTTTACATTTTTGGTATAATAAGGAGAATTAAATGCATGAATAGGAATAAGTGTATGTTTTATTAATTTTAGTATAATTTTAAATATTTATAAGATATATAATTTTATTAAATATAAATATAAAAAATTGAATGACTTATGTGTACCGTACAAATTTTGTACATAACATATGTGTATGTGGAGAGAATTGAACAAATAAATGATTTTGAAGATACATTGTTGAGTTTAAATTATTCATATGAATTTAAGTGTTTTTTTATTTTGTATTATTCATGATTATATTGATTCATTATAATAATTATTTAGTTAGCAATATGGCAATCTACAACATTGTCTAAGAAAAGGGTAATTTTGTGTTTATATAGTCCTAAATGATAATAAATTTGGCATGGTTGATGATTTTTCAAAGGTTATTGAAGTGTATGAAGTATAACCATAATAATAAATTATTATTTTATTATATTAATTCCTTTGTATATACAAACATCCATTACAGGCACAAGATTCCAATGAAATCCTAACACAATCATTCATAAGCATTCAAAATTATGTATAAGTAAATATAAGAGACTTTTACAGGTTCAAGGAAAAGTAACTATTTTAAAGATTTATGTAAGTTATTAAATACAATAAAATGATATTAAATTCATTTATATATTCAAATTCTCATTTTAAGTGTAAGAGATAACCAAAAACTATAGATAGTCCTATAAAGAACCCAAAACTATGTATATTTGCTTGTTAGGAATGTTTTATGCTTGTTAATAGACATATATTGGTTGGATAAGGTACATCAATCTTGGTAAGACATATAAAATGTGTTATAAGTCATTTAAGTATATTAAAAATAATTCAAACCCATTTTTAGAGCTCTTAGCCTTGCACAGGCTTGCCAAGATTAGACATAGGGTTTAGACATGAAATCTTGAATAAATTTTGTTCCATAAAGAAAAAATTTCCCAATTTTTTTAATTTGTTGTATTTTATTTTAAAATAAATTATTTTTGAGTTTATAATTTTTTATAATACCATATAGTATTGTTTATAGGATTGTGGCATTGCATTAGGCCTAAAAAGACCTAGTTAACAAGAGGGGGGTGAAATAAAGTGGAATTACATTGAGAGTTAATATTTGAAAATTTTTATGAAGATAAATGTGTATAATGGATATAAAAAAAATGTCTTATTTTTTATATAATATTTATTTATTTTTCCCAACTACTAGATTTGACTTAAATCAGGGTTACAAGGAAACATGCCTAAAGAATGAAAGTAGAGATTGGTTAATAGTTCTAACCTTGAGGTTGTGTTATTTTTTTGCATGTGTATGAGATTTAAATTATTAAATTGTATGTCCATAGTTTCCCTCATTATAATTTAAGAACCATGGAATCATGAATGAGGCTTTTAGGCCTATGAAGCTATATGGGATGGAGCAAGTTAGAAACAAGAAAGAGAGTGAGGTTGTGGACATTATATATTTAGAGGATTGTGTTTGTTATATAAATAATATAATTTAAAGTATGATCAAAGGTGAAATTTCAATAATAGATAGATGACTATATGTAATAAAAGAGGTTTAGGATCCTAGTGTTGTGATGAGTGTTCAAGAAGAGAGTTCAAGATTGCAAGCAACTACTTGCATGACAAGTAAATAGAGGAAATTAGAGATGAATAAAGGGATTTAATTAAATTATTACATACATATAAATTATTATTTAATTTTTATTCATCAAGTTAATACATCAACTAGTATTAAGTAAGTAAGCTTTTGATATAGTTTAATATTTTGAGTCTTATAGGTTGTTCTGTGAAATTGTATGAAGCTAAGTTTCAGATGAGGAAAACTCTAAAGGAAAAAAAAGGGTAAGAGTTTTTGGTAGAGTATCCATAAAAAGAGATTTGGTATAAGTTTAACAAAGAGAAGAGAGACTCTAAGTGAGAGTTACTATTCCAAAGTGAAAAATACTTGGACAAGAATCTCAATAAACCAGGTCAAGGAGAGAACCTAGGTTGAGACACTAAAGCAAGGTGAAAAAGAATTACTTATGAGAAGATGAATATATAAAAGGCAAATGTGATTAAGGGCTAGGTTGAGTTTGAGTACCACAATGATGAAAACAAGAAGGAAAATCCAAGGAGAAGAGGGTTGGTTGTTGAAGAAGAGATGAGTGAGATAAATAAAAAGCTAAAGAAGATAACACTCTTGGTAGAGCTCATACAATAAGAAGAGAGCCCATGGAATGGATGGGTTATGAGTAATAAGAGATTAAAGTGGCCTATAATTCTAATCATAGAGAGAATGATAAATATGGTCATGAGATATGATGAGAAACAAAAGAGGTTTTTATGTAGGTAGATCAATTATGAGAAGATGAAGTTCATTATGGATGACCAAGAGAAAGGTGGGAAACACCTAAGGATAAGAAGATAGTCATAAATGAAAATCAACTTAAGAATGATAATATAGAGTTAAGAAAGCCTCAAATTTTTAAATCTATATGCATGTAGGTATAAAAGTGAAGAAATATAAAGTCCATTATAAGGACATAAAGCTTGAAAACATGAAGGAGATAAAGCACTAACAACATGATTATGTTAAATAAGAAGTTAATTAGGTATCCAGTATAGAGACATTATGATTTTTTACCATAAAAGAGGAGATATTCTTGGAGAAGAAGATATTCAGTAACAAAGATTACTCATGGAAGTTATTAAGGAATAATAATTTAATCAAGATAATGCAATTAAGAGGTTTGATAATCAATTATTTATCTACAAGAGTTGGGGGAGATTATATGTAGAATTGGTAGCTTTGGAGAATGACATAAATGATGAAGAGGAGGATGAAATATGTCATAAAAATAGATGAAAAGGTAAACCATAGGCATGATACGATGAAGTCTCAATAGAGAGAAATGGTGTTAGATAAGGCAACACACATCATGGAGAATTAGGGTATAGAAGTTGATTTACAAAATGAGGGAGAATCTAGCTTGACACAAGATGGAGTCCAATTTCAAGACAAAGTAAAATATTTATAATAACACCATGAAGAAGATGAGTGGATATGTATAATATTTATACAATAATTTGAAGATGATCTAGTAGAGTTCCTTATTCAAATTAAAATGAAGATTGGAGTTGTCACAAAAGAGATAGAAGTAAAATTTTAATAAGAAGTAAATAATAGGTAAAATACAATGACTATGTTTCCCATTTGAACATTTAAAGAAGAAAAAATTTCATGTCATATAGGGGAAAAAATTTAGAACCAAGTGATGAGTTTCATCTAAAGATATGCACAAGAATGGGTTCAAGGTGATGTAAAAAATGTTACAAGTCAAGGTAAGCTAATTATAGAGTCATGTGAATTGATAAATAAACTATTATGGGTAGCTAATGTTGTAATTAAAGTTTAGAGAGGGAATGATAAGTAACTTGATAAGATTAAAAAGAATCCTAGAGAATCTTGGAATAAGAAATTAAGAGAAAGAGAGTATGGAAAATACCATGAGGTCCTTAAAGACACTATTAAGTCTCATGAATCAATTTGAGAGGCACTAATCAAGATGGTTAAGGTATGGAGATGCAAGGGAATAAGTCACTCCATGATCATATGGATGAAATAAGATATGAGTCACTACAACTCATGTTAGAGTAAATGAAATAGGAGGACAACCATGATCCTCATAAAGAAGTTTATTTGTTGAATAATTCATGTTTGGAAGAGGATGAAATCAATCCAAATTTAATTTAATGAATTAGTGATTTAAATTTAACATGGAGAGAGAAAAGAGATGGATGTTTTAGCCCAAGAACCAGTCTAAGTGGTATGTCAAAAATTAAAGAGAAATGGCTCATGGAAGGATATCCACAAGCAAGTGAGCTAGAGATAAAATAAAGGAATCAATAACAATGTATGTTAACCTATTAAATATTTATTTTTATATCTTTTTTTTTTTGCATTTTTCATGATGTTATCAAGATAATAAGTTGACAAGGACTGTGGTGTTATGTAGAAGATGAATTTATCAATGAGTTTTTATTACAAGATGAGAAAGAAGGTTATGAGATGACTTACCATGATAAGGTGGAGTGTTATGAAGAGGTAGATAAAGAGGATATAAATGAGATTATAATAAGTATTAAAAAATAATAGATGTATAAGAATCCATTAGAGCATGAGGATGAAGGAGAAAACATTGTCAAGAAGCTAGACCAACAAGGAGTGCATCAACCAAACATGACCAATGAAGAAGGAAGCTATGGAGTATAAGCTATGGTGATGAATTATAAATATAAATTATATTCATATCATGATTAATATAAGTCTGAGATGGAGGAGATAGAAGATAAGGTGGGAAAATAGATGCAATAGTTCAAATACTTCATGGAGAAATAAGATGAGTTGGTAAAGAAGTAAAATAAACCTAGAATAGAAAGACAAAAAAATTAGATGATAATAAATGAGAAAAAAAAGAGTATGAGAATCAATAAGATATAAAAATATCATAGGATAAATAATTTTAAAGTAAGGAAGAAGCTGAAACAAATTCATTTGAGTAGGAGCTCAACATTTTCCCACTTAGGGAGTATGATGCATAGCATCACAAATCAAAAAAGAATGATAATGTATTTAAGTGTTTCATTATGAATTTTTTTTTTTTTAATTTGGGTATGAGAGGTTATATATGGTCATAATGTATGTCTTATAGTAATTTACAGTCTTTGAGAGTGGGTGTTTCATAAATATCTAGGTTTTCCTGCCAAAAAGCCTAATTTGAAAATTTGAATTTATAACAAGATTTTGAGTGATGTTTTGAGGTTTTATGTGTAATGGAAAGGTTTTTTAATTTTTTTAAATTTTATTTTATGGTCTTAATATTTGTATTATTGTGTCTCAATGTACAAGTCATGGTCATGAACAATATAATCAAGAATCAAGAGAGTGTAACTGGCATTCAACATGAGGTTGGCACAAAGAAATAGTTTATTTTCATGTTTGGAATAACAATAAGAATAAAATACATGAATAATAATTAGTGTATGTTTTATTAATGGTATTTATATTTTATATATTAATATGAGATATATTTGGATTAAAAATAAATATCAAAAATTGAATGAACTTGGCCTGCCTCACAAATTTTGTACATAGCTTGTGTATATGTGGAGGGAAATCTATAAAGTAATGTTATGGAAGATCCATTGTTTATTTTATGTATTTTAATTAAATTATGGTGAATGGTTACCCAAAAATAAACCTTATATAATTATTTTTTGGATTGGGTCCCTAACATGTATGAACAAAGGTAAAGATGGCAGAGTACTCTCTAATGGCATATTTCAGACCCGAGGAGCACCTTCTTGTGCTTAGAAATATATGTATATATTTCATGGGAAAATTATCACTTAGATTTATTTAAGGAAACTTGTGCAATTTAAATTGGTGGCATTGGTTTAGGTATTGAGGCCATAGGTTTTATGAATAATCGTTAAGAACATAAACCACTTTAAACCCTCATATAACCCTAATAAGAACTTGATGAGAGAGAATGGCCTATAAAGTTATTTATATTAGTTTTATTTTAAATGGAAAATATTTAAAATCATTTATAACTTGAAGGATATTCTCATCATGTACTTTTATTATACCTACACCCGTATGAATTCAATAAATGTTGTACTTTGTGAGATTTTGAGCCCAAAATAGGGTATAAATGATCATGGACTGATAAAAACCATAAATATAGAATATTTTGGTTTTATTATACCTATTAAATTCTAAAATTACATATAATAAACCATTAAAGTACATGTACAGGTTTTATTACTAAAGATAGATTGAAAAAGGCTTCAAAAAATCTAGTTTCTTGGACCATTTCAGGGTTATGATATCTACATAATGTATCAAAAGCTAAATTTTTTAGTTGAGAATGGTTATATACTAGTAAAATTTAATCATAAATTTTTTTTTGTTTCACATTTTTGGGATAATTTTGGAGCAAATTGCTAATTTCTAGGCATAGAGGGTTAATAAAGACCTAATTAGAGAGAGAAACAACATAAAATGGACACTTCCACTTGGTTTTAGGTCATAAAACTTGGAATGGAGATGTAATGGGATATTGGGTACACAAATATATCATAATTTTTCCAATATAATTTGTAAGTCATTACATTCAAGGATCTTTATGTGTTTTCAAGGCTACAAGGATTTGAGGGCTAATGAGAGCTTAAGGTGCAAGATGAAGCCTTGCGGTTGTCTGATGGACCTAAATTAGTTGATTATGTTCTGATAAGGTATGAATATTCATTTAATGAATATATATTTCCTTTATTAATATGAAATGAAAATTTTAATTTTTTAAGCAAAGATAGGTGTAGTAGACAAAGGGGTTTCAAGACACCTAAGGAGTTGTGAATTGATCGCCACTAAAATGTTAGAATATGGGAGTTTCAAAATTCATGATAAGTGTAAAATTAAATGTTTTATAATATTTCATTATAATTTAATCATCAATAAACCAATTTATCACTCTTTACATGCTTAAATGGATAGTTTTGAAGAAGAAGACCAAAGTGTCAAGCAAAAAATGAAATTCCTACGCCACTTAGATGATGTAGCATATTCAAAAGTAGAATACATGTCCTTGGAGATATTTTTGGACTATTACATAGATCCATTATTTTTTTAACTCATTTTGGACACTTGTAAATATCCATTTTCTACATTTCTCTTTCTCTCTCTTCCTTATTCTCTATATATGATGCCTCTTTTGGAATTGTAAATTAGCCACACATTGGTATGGTGAAGCCCTACTAAATTAAACATTGATTTTACCTTTGGAATAAATATTCATATTCTTTTTTTTTTTAATTATTAGATATGTGGTTATGTATTTTATTTTTGAATGATAAGTGATCTTTCTCTTTCCTTGCATTCACCTATTTCTTTCATGTTTTGTGTGAGTAATCTACTTTCTAGAGGGTCATATGACATGTAACTATTAGCTTTTTGTGATTTAAAGTTTATAGTAGGGTTATTAGTGTCCATTATTGGACCTATTAGTCATCCATATTGAAGGATTCTTTGCATTCTAACTTCATATTTTTAACTTGTTCAAGGGTAACTTCTTTGCGTCATGATGGTGAGGGCATCCTCTGTGGTGCTAAGGTGACTTATTATTCCTCTTTTTCCTTGGGGAAATGTTCACTTTCTAGTGTTCTTATGGATTTTATAACTTATATTCAAGTTCACCATCTTTAGGCACTAAAGTATATTATTCTAATGAAGTAGGTGTTTGCATTATAAGATTAGGGCCTTCTAGTCAACCTATAGGCATGTTATCTAGTGTTGGCATTATGTCCTAACCTATTCTTCTTCTAATTGTTCTTAATATATGGTATGGATGGAATAGTTTTTTCTTATCCTCAAAACTCCCTAATGTCTTCTTCTGTAGCTTTAACATATAAAATAACAGATAAATAGAATTATATATCAAATTTTATTGAACCTCGATGTTGGTATTATTTGACTCTAGTTACTATCTATATCCATTTTCATTAGATAAAAATACATTTGATGAAGATTTTGAGTCTCAACATCAATATTTCTAGCATCAATCCTTATAGGGCACACATCATATATATTATTGATGATGTTCATAAAATATCCTATAGTGAAATTATATGGAAAAATGAGCCATCTGAACAAGTCACTTAAAGATCTCATCTAGATGCATACTAGAGATAAATGTTAATTTATTAAAAATTGGGCTTGGTCTCTTACCTAAGTAGGCATGTATTTAGGAATGTGACACTCATTTCTAAAGTATTACCTCATTTTTTTCTACTATCCCTTCATCCTTGCTTTATGAAAATTGATATAGTGCTAGGGCATGTGAATTCTTTAAACATGTATGCATGAGAATTATTATCTATGGGGTAATCCCACTTCAAATCAACACTTTCATACTCTATTACATCAATTTCATCAAAAATTAATAATAAAAAATAATCCCCTAGGAAAATTTCTAGTTAGGAAAGCAGTGGGCCTTTTTTGAATTTACAACAATTTTCTTAGAAAAATATTGTGACCAATTACACTTAACCCAAAGGGTAACCTGACGGGAAATATACGAGTGCACCATGTGCATTTTCTTCAACATATCCACACATCTAACCTTGGTCATAACCAATCACACAACCACTCTAAGGGAAGGATCCTAAAAACTATTTATATGTATTACATGTCTTTGCTTTTTATATTCAAGTGCCACTGTCATCTTCTCAATTTCCTCCTTATTATCCATGTCTCCATTGAGGTTGGTGATTAATCATTGTAAAACTATAACTTTTATAACTCTTTAGAATGTGATCCTTATACTACACCCTATAAAATAAAAGTAATTATCATGTACACATGAGATAAGAAATTTTACGACCTTCATAGATTTTTTGAAGTATGGTAGATTAAATAGGTTAAACATTCTAGCATCATTGAGTTTATTTAAAATAGTTAGGTGATAAACAATATCATTATAGTATTCTACCACTCATCCCATTAGTTATAATTTAACTATTATCAGTCTATATTACACCCTTGAGGTGGTGGTATTTCAATCCTACCCCATCCAACTTATACAATGGGATCACCTCTATGTGTGGGTAGCATAGTTGATGAAGTGAACCTCTAGTTTTTGGGATAGCTCCCCTGGTTCATAAATTATATCTCAACTCATGAAAATACTAACTTGGTTATGTAAAAAGATATAAGATGATGTAATAAACAAAACCTAAGATAAGGGGAGGTGGCACACCAACATGTTTCTTGTCAACTCTAACTGACCACTCAACACAACTTAAGAACAAGAGGACTAAAAATTATATCACTCTCTCTATAGACTTTTAGGCATTAATAATTCATATAGAGGATATTTTAAGTGGATTAATCTTGAGGATGAATGAAAGGTATACTTTCATGATATTTCCCATCATATTCTAAGTCAAACATGGTGAGCAACACTTCTACATACCATGTGACCTATTTAGACAATATCCTAGAAACTAGGTGAGAACAAGGACCTACAAAGGAAGATGAAACTCAATCACTTATTCATATCAACAATAATATATCACACTAATCTAGTAAGAGGATCTAAACCAATCCTTATATTTATTCAAGAGGTTTACAAGGTACAATTTGGGTAGATTTTATTCATACCCATCTTAGGGATACATATAATGGCCTTATTACATCAATTTATAGAAAAAGAGAAGGGGAAGAGAGGATAATGTATTGTTTAAGTGTGGAGAAGAGATAATGATGATATTCATTCACTCCACCATCAATAATAACTCTATGCTTTTTCCTTACATTGCCTTGGCTAGCTGATGATCTTCAATGAGATTTAGGGAAAGGAGGAAATGGTCAAGTGGATTATCCTTATTTAATAGTTGACTCCATTTAAATCATGAGTATACAAAATTGGTCAACTACCGCTCCTTTTAATAGTTACAATGGTAGTATTTTGGTCTAGTTGGCCTTCATGGATCATTAAGCAACCTACCTTCCCCTTGTGCATGTTTCTTAGGCCTAAAGATGCCTAATACTATATAATGGCCATGAAGTGTCTCTAGTCTCCTCCATGAATTAGTCATATGGAATTTATAACCTTGTAATTATTCCCTTGGTATCCCTCCATACCAATATGCATCTCCCTTGGTTGACCAAGTAGGTTTATTAAGAAACTAGACCTAGTTACTCAGTGTGAGCTATTTGGATGACCATGAGACCTGAATAGAAGCTTTATGATAGGCAATTTAATATTATTTATTTCCAAGAAATCATATTACACCATGAATTGTTCTTTTCAAACAATGCACATCTATAACATTTGCTCATTTAGGTGACTAGGTCACTTCCCATTAGCACATCTAGATTGACCTTTTAACCTAGACCTATAAGAGATTTTATAAGATTAATTGAGATTATTTTTAATTTTATATGTTGGGATACAGCTCACACTATCCTCTTGAATCATTTACAACTATTCATCTATCTCTACACCTAGGATTCATCACTAAATCTTGTAAAATAATGTTTTTGGTGGATATGTATAGTTATATGTACAAAATAATGCCATGGGTAGGACCTATTCATAGTTCAAAATGTGTTTCAAGTGTCTCCCAATCCAATTCAATCTATTTTTAGGCATTTGTCTTATTTTTCTCCATCGGGTAATTAGGATTCATTTAGGGAGGTTTTGAGTGATATGATCTCTTAACCATTATTCATAGCCTGAGGGCTTGAACTACAAAAATAATGCTAAGAGAATAAATTATACAACCATTATTAACCTACCATAGTAGCTTAGAACCCCATGGATCTGCTTCTTGGTGGTATAACTTAAAGGATGCTACTCTCAGGCTCAAAACCTTGCATTTTGGGAGGTCAAGAGAGAAGAAAAGGGTGAAAAGGGAAAAATGTGTCTAGTTTTGACTTCCAAATCCTCCTAGCAGTCTATACCATCATTATAAACATGTTATCATTTCTATTATTCCTTTTTATCATTAAAACTCTTTGCATACCACTCATGCTCCTGCTTAGGGTTTGTAGGCTTCATGACACAATTACCTTATAGGTCTATAAGTACATTTCCATATTTTTTGAGTTAAAAACCCTTAGAATTGATATATTGAATTTACATCACCTTCATCTAATGTTTCCCAACCTCAAATACTCAAAAAACATGAATCTATCTCTAATTTCTATGTACAAGCTTATAAATTCTTGTTTAGGCCTGTTAGGCCTAATTAGCTATCAAGGCTTTCCCTTACCTCAAGAGACCAAAAACTTTCAATGGAAAATATTGTGAATTTTTTTTAATTAAAATCATTGAAACTTTTTCTCACTCATCTACATCACATCCATGCATATCCAAAAACACTCCTTCATTCTTCATGCCCCTATTTGAAGGTACCTCTCAAGTTTTCTTGGGTTGTCAGTGTGAATTACTTTTATCTGCCTAAGTCTAACCTCATGAGAACATTCTACCTAATTCCATTTAGTTTTTTATATCTCTCACTCTTCCACTATTCACCTTGAACATTCCTTTTTTATAGCATGTCTCTTATAGCCCTGTAGGTGACCAATTAGGTCCATTAATTATATTCTAAGTTTAGAGACCTTGAGAGGTGATGTAATATTTTTAAACTCTACCCCTTCTTTATGGTCAAAAAACTATCTCATAGTCCTCTTCTTGACTTGAAATATACATTGACATGTTCTTAGATGTATGGAGGATCTATTGCCCAATTTAGTCATTCATTGTAGTTTATAACACCTCTAAACAACATCCACACTTTGACACATGTCAAAAATAGCTTCTTAATATCATTATTTGTGTTTAGTTCCCTTAAAAATTAATTTTCATGGACTTTTAACTTATTGGATGAATGATTTTTCTTTATATTGAATCTCCCTCTAAATGTGGTTACTATTTATGATCCTCTCTAACAAAGCTTGGTTAATTGACATAACACCTTAATCAATGTTATAAACATTATAAACATTCACTAAATTATTTAAACACTTAGAAAACCTTATGGGACACTATTATCACACCCTTACATAGCCAATCTCATGACATGACCATGATGTAACACTCTTAGAGGATTTCATGAAATTTACAAAGAACATTTTGAACATTCCAACAACTTTAATATATGCAAATGAACCTCAAATGATGATAAATCCAAAAATAACATGGTTCCTCCTAAGAATGTGAGGACTCATTCCTATAATTAGTCTACATGTCTCTTTAATCAAGCTTGATGCTCTCTTTAACATTCTCAAGATATAAATTCACCACCACTATGATTTAGTGCTTAAGAATTTATATGAGGGCTGAGAGAGAGGTTGATATATTTGCTCATGGACTAATCTTGAGATATTCATCCCTTAAGACATTTTGAGAATCCAATTTTTCTATAGCCCTGCATTTCACTTACTACCATAAGCTTTAAAACTCTATTTGATCTTTGAAAACATGTTTGTAAGTCTTCAAGGATGACCGAAGACTCACTAATTGAATCTAGGGCATGATAACAATTCAAAAGGTATATTATGTCCTAAATTTTGTATTCTCTTGATTTATACCTACAAGCTCATCAATATTTCTCACTAGACTTTTTAAAACCTTGGAAACATTGTTATGGAAACCTTTAGGTAGGTCTATAGACTCATTAATTAATGTAAACTACTTGAATGTGAATGAAAACTATAGATGGTCACCATTTTATGGATATTTTGTCCCATTACATCACTAAAAATTTATTATTCCATATCGTCAAGGAGGTTTGGAATAGTTTTGAGACCTCACCAACTCTTTATAACTGTTGGACACCCTGAAGTTTCAATAATCCCATTGTTATCAACCTATGAATTACTCTAAAAGAAGGTTTATTGTCTCTTAATGGCTCACAAGTACCAAGTGAGTTTGTAAAATCATTTAGGGTGGCTTCATATATCTCCTATATCCTTTAAGATATTATTCTTATTTCCAATGAGCTCAAAAGTTAAGATATTGAGGTAAACCTAAACCCATATCTAGATGGATGAGACACTATGAGTCCTTCACCTTCTCAGTGATTGTTAATAAAGGATGAAGAGATAATATAAGGACTAAATCCACAAAATGTAAGATAAATACAGTCCACTCCTCTACCCAAAATCCTATATTCTCATTTTCTCTCATGTCCTTATTGAATAGAAACCTGATTAGATTTTTAGTGTAGCCAATGAGCTAGATGGAGAGAAGGGATCAAATTTTTGACCTATTTCAAGTTGAAACTCCATCTAAAACATGGATATAGACCTAGGAATAATAAAGGAATCCATGTACATTTTTGAACATGATCTTGCTCTAATAAACCTATATGAACTACATGAAAACCCTATTTTCTACTATGAAAACTAGTTATTCTACTTGAAGACTAATGGAAATGATATGTTAAGTGCCCCTAAAGTTTATTAACACCTTCATGGACATATAAAGATGTGTCCATATTTGCCTTGTATTTTACATTTTCCTTTTTTATAAAACCTTCTTTAGATGTTACAATATAGGTAATAAAGCATTATCAAGAGGGATGTATTGTTATAAATGAATATTATCACCCTTTTTGGCACTTATACAGACTAAAGGAGGTTTGTTATGACTTTGATACCACATTAAATGTCTCAAAATGACCCCTATATAAATTAACACCCTTAGACCCACTTGACTATGCCATAAGGTGACTAGAAAACATAAGTTTCAAAATGACATTTACCTTAATTTTCATCAAAATAACTATAAATAATGCTAACCAAGGATTGAAAATACCATTTTGAGGGATTTACAAGACATATGATGGATAAATTCCAAGGTTATGATAAATGTCAAGTAAATTTTTTATTAGTATGGGTTAATATTTAGCTTGGGAGGCCAAATTATCAACATTCTTAACAACTCACAGGGGTTGACCTACCTGCTAGTCAAGAGAACCAATTATCTCATACATGGTACACACTAAACTCACACTAGGAAACATGACTTGGATGACCAATCTACTTGGATTGTCAATTAGACTTAGCACCTTATAAAATCTTCAAGGATTAAAACAACCTCCCACATACACAAGGACACTAGAAGAAAATAACACCTAAAAACCTAAGAGAGAAAAAATACAAGACAAAAAAGTAACTAAGGTAGCTAACACACCACACTTATGTTGACAACACTTATTGGAAACTAGAAAATCATGAAAATAATTGATTATGTACAACGGACCTAAAATTTTCTTCTCCCTCCTAGGTCAAAGGTGAATTTTATTGGATCCTTCACTCCATGGGATGAATAATGGCATGAATTAAGTAGATTATTGGTCTTTCAATTCATTATCTTCATCCCCTCCTTTAATGTCACTCTTATCATTATGCTCTCAAGTGAAGTGACAACTAAAAACCAATCTCGAATGAAGATATATTCTTCTTGATTTTCAAGATCCTTTTCACTCTACCTATCAACTACAACCTCAATATATATGACTTCTTCTAGGCATGCTTCTTTGACCTTCATAATATCTTGAGTTATCACATGTTTTGTATTATCTACTACAAGCTCATCAAGCTCTTCAAGGAGATATGCATACTCATTCTAGGATGCATCATTATCCTTAATAGATGTCTTTTGACCAACATATTCATTATCATGCTCTTTAATAGGAATTATACATTTGAAAAGGGTTTCAACCTCTTAAAGTGACTCCATATATTGTTTCCACTCATATTTTTGCTCTTCCTTATAATCAATGGGAGCAAGACCAGCTAGGAAAACATTTTCTTCACCTCAAGGTCCATAGGACTATCAATATTTTCATGACCTATTATGTAGTCATGATGTGTCTTCAAGGTATCACCTTCATGTTCATCTTATTGTTATTGTTTTTTTAGGGTGACGTGTAACTAATCAAGGGGTTTTTATTGGAGCATATGCCTCTCTTGGTTGTCTTGATCAACCTCATCCTCTTCTTCCATAATATCAATACCATAATTATTTTTATAATGCTCCATAAGGTTTGAAACTACATGGACTTTTTCAATAAAATAGTAGTTATTTTGAGTATTTTCCCTTTTTTTAGTACTATGTTCATGTGACCAAATTTATTCATCTTTATCATCGTCCTCAATGTAGGAAGGGAGTTTACGTAGAGAGATTATTTCATCTTGGCCACTAGAAGCATCTTGAGGACTACCCAACTATATCTTAATTATAGGAGACACTTGAATAACTTTATTGTAGGCCTCTTGAGGAACATTTATAGCTATTACTAAATCTTTCTTGACATGAACTATCTTTTCATCAACTTTTTCTTCTTTTAGTCCTTATTCTTATAATTAAATGGCAAAAAGATTAGTCATTTTTTAACTAGGACACTTGGTGAAATAAGGTTGCCATGTGTCCATGCCTTCACTACCATTTTTTCCTCCCAAGTCCTTTTATTCATTTATCTACTTATCATATGTTCTCCAAACCACATGTCCTCTCTCAAATAGGGAGATGATGGGAGGACAAGGATGTCTAATTGGTGGAGTTGGAACATAAGTCTTTGTAGGTTACTCTTGAGTTAGTTTATGGGGTGAGTATAAAATATGAAAGCTTGGTAACTTACCAGGATTGGAACTCAAAATTTTCTTCTTTCTTTGCATTCCTAGACATCCACAAATAACTTGGGTTTGAGGAAGAGGTGAGGGGATTTAAAAGATTGGAAATATACTTGTCATGACTTATACAACCTTATTATATAATTGGTTTTTGTTTTTAATGAGAGTAGTAATCCAAATATATTAAAATGGGGAAATATGAGGTGGAATCTCATAGGATTAGTTGTATTGAGATTGCTACTCCTTTAAGGTCAATATCTCACTATCAACAATTTGACTCATGTTTTTTTAACTCCTCTAACTCATTGGAGAAGCTAGGTGTAGCTTGAAAGGGTGGTTAGGGAGTTAAGGAGGGATATTAAACCTAATAAGAAGGCTTCCAAGGAGTTTTATAGTATAGTTGATCATAAAACTAATATGGTTCATAAGGATGGTAACAAGGTTCATGAGGATATTGAGGCATGTGGTTGGGATGCCAAGGGGGGTGGTAAGGAGTACTATAGGGATGGTATGATAAATATATTATTGATAAGGAAATATAGAGTTCAAACTCACTCCATATCTAGCCATTGAATGTCATGAGTCAAATAAAGAACAAGAGAACCATAATAATTTATTTATACCCTTTGATGAGGACCCTTTAATGACCCTTAGAATGATATTTTGAGTGTTAGTATACATCCTTAATTCATTCATCTCCTTTAGATTATTAAATTATGATAGTGTATGCTCAAAATATATTTAATCTTGGTCCCACTAGGCATGCAAAAAACTATTAGCATTATGGATTGCACCCTTGAGGTAGTAATATTTTAAGCTTGCCTCATCTAGCTAATATAATGGGATCACCTCTAGGTGTGGGTATCCTAGTTGATGAGGTGAACCTCTAGTTTAAGGATATCTCCCCAAGTGCATAAATTGTATCTCAACTCATAAAACTACTAGCTTGGTGATGAAAATAGATAGAAAATGATGTATGAAACAAAACCTAAGCTAAGGGGAGGTGATGAACCAACATGATTTTTATCCACTCTAATAAACCATTTAAAAATACTTGAGAATAATCCAAGGATTATAAATTATATAATTATATTCTATAGAATCTTAAGATTTAATACTTCATATAGAGGTTATTCTAAGTGGTTGAAAATTGAGAATGAATGGAAGGTATAATTTAATGACATTTCCAATCATATTTTAGTTTAAACACATTCACCAACACTTCTACACACTATATGACCTACTTAGACAATCTCATAGTAACTAGGTGAGAACAAGGACCTATAAATGAATATGAAACTCAATCACTTCTGAAAAAAAATAAGCATAGAGCACACTAAGTTATCAAGAGAATCTAGACTAGTCATTATATTCATTTAAAAGGCTTATAAGGTAGAATTTGGGTAGAGTTTCTTCATGCCTAACCAAAGGATGCATATAATGGAATTATTACCTTAATTTTTATAAAAAAATAATTGGAAGAGAGGATACATTTTTGTATAATTGTGGAGAAGAGGTCATGATGATCCTAATTTACTCCACCATCAGTTAGAAGCATCAATATTAACTCCATGCTCTCTTGATATGTTACCTTAACTGGTTGGTGTTCTTCAATAAACTTTTAGGAATGGATAAAATGTTATAATGGAGGCTCCTTATTTATTGGTTTAATACATTTAAATAATTATCATGATAAATTTTTCAACTACCTTTTCCTTTTAGAAGTTACAATGGTATGAATGTGGTCTTCTTGGTCTTCTTAGATCATTAAGCAGTCTACCTTCCCCTTGTACATTTTAACTATGACTAAAACCACCTAATCCTCTATGATGGACATGAATTATGTCTGGACACCTCCATTAATTATTCATAATTATGTTACAACCCTTTAATTACTCTTCTAGTATCAATCTATGCTAATAAGCATCACCTTTAGTTGACCAAGTGGGTCTATTAGGCAACTAGGCTTAGTTACTCAATGATAGATATTTGGATGACCATGATACTTGAATATAATTTTCATAATAGGTAAGTGAGTATTATTTAGGTCCAATAAATCATATTAAACTATGAATTTTTCCTTTAAAATAGTTCACATCTGTAACTTTTTCTCATTTAGGCAACTAGGTCACTTCCCATTAGCACATCTAGACTAGCATTTTAGCCTAGACCTATAGAATAATTTATAAGAGTAATTTAGATTTATTTTTGATATTATAGGGTGTAATAAATATCACAATATCCTATTTAATCATCTAAAATTTCTCATCTAGTTATGCACCTAAGATTCATCAACAAATCTTGCAAAAATAGTGTTTTCGGTGGATATGTATAACTATTTGTAAAAAATAATACCATGGGTAGGACCTATTCATAGTGAAAAAGGTGTTATAGGTGTTTAAAAATAAAATTAAATTAATATAGATTCATTTGTCTCAATTTTTCCTCCATCGGGTCATTATGTATCATTTAGGTAGGTTTTAAGTGGCATGATCTATTAACAATTATTCATAGCCCTAAGGGCTTGAAATGCAAAACTAATGATAAGATAATAAAGTATAAAACACTACTAAACTTCCCATAGAATATAATTACTCAATGGATCCAATTCCTAGTGTTCCAATGTGAATAAAGTTGCTCTCATGCTCAAAACCCTACATTTTTTAAGGGCAGGAGAGAGGAAAAAGGTACAAAAGAAAAAAATGTGTTTGGTTTTGACTTAAAACACAACCTAGGGTTATTTTTATTCATTATAAACATATTAAATTTTTTATTATTCCTTTTTAACCATTAAAAATATCTACCTTCTACTCATTCTCATGCTTAGGGTTTGTAGGCTTCATGCCATAATTGACTTTATAAGTCTATAAGTGCATATTTTTTTCATGTTTTGAGTTCAAAACCCATGGAATTGCCTTATATAATTTATATCACCTTCCTCTAATTTTCCCAACCTTAAATACTCCCCAAACATGCATCTATATCAAATTTCAATGTATAGGCCTTAACTGCATGTTTATGCCTACTAGGCCTAATTACCTATCAAGGGTTTCCCTTGCCTCAAGGGACCAAACCTTTTTAATGGAAAATAATGTGAACCATTTTAAACTCAAATAAATAAACCTTTTCATCACTCATCTACCTCAAATCCATTCATATCCCAAAACACTCCTTCATTCTTCATGCCCTTACTTGTAGGTAATTCTCAAGTTTGCCTAGGATTTCAATGTGAATCTCTTCTATTTTTATTGATTATAATCTCATGAAAATATTATAAATAAGTATAATTAATATCTCATGTCTCTCACTCTTCCATTATTCACCTTGAACATGCTTTTTTCTCCCATTCCTCTTATAAACCTATAGGTGACTAATTAGGTCCCTCGACTATATTCTGAGTCTGGAGACCTTGAGAGGTGATGTAAGATTTTTAAACTATAAAACTTATATATAGGTCTAAAAATGACCTCATATTTCTATTTTTGACTTTAAATCTACATTGACATGTTCTTTGATGTATGGAGGATCTCTTGTTTAGTTTAGTCATTCATTCTAGTGCAAGACACCTCTAAAAAAGATCCATACTTTGACATAGGTATGTTAGGGATTTTTATGTTTAATATTTGAGTTGATTTCCCTAAAAAATAATTTTTCATGGAATTTTAACCTTTTGTATGGATGATTTTACAATATATTTAATATCCCTTTAAATTTGATTACTCTTTATGATCCCCTCCAATAAAGCTTGGTTGATTGACTACTCTTTAATATCCCTTTAAATTTGAATACATTTTGGATATAGAACTACATGTCACTTACTACCATAAGCTTTAAAACTATGATTTATCTTTGAAAACATGTTTGTAAGTCTTAAAGGAGGATTGAAGGCTCACTGATCAAATCTAGGTCATCATAACAACTCAAAAGGTATACAAATCCCCATAAAAACCTAGTATATTATGTCCTAAATCTTGTATTATCTTGATTCCTACCTACAACCACATTGATATTTCTCAATAAACTTATTAAAACCATATAAACATTGATTTGTAAACCTTTAGATAGGTCTACATACTCATTGATTTGTTTAGACTAATTGATTATGAGTGGAAACTATAGGTGATCACCATTATATGGGTTTTTTATCCCATGAAAATCACTAATAATACATTTTTTCATAGCCTCAAGTATTTTAAGAAGAGTTTTTAGACCTAACCAACACTTTATAACTATTGGAAACCCTAAAGTTTAAAAAACCCCATTGTTATCAACCTGTAGATTGATCAAAAAGAAGGCTTATTATTTCCTAATGGCTCACACATGCTAAGTGTGTTTTTTAAAGAGTGTATGGTGGATTAATTTACCTCATATATATATTTTAATAGTATTATTATTTCCAATAAACTCATAAGTGAAGATATTGAGGTAAACTGAACCCCTATCTAGATGGATGAGACACTATGAGTCCTTTAACTTCTTAGTGATTATTCATAAAAGAGTGGGAGATAATATGAGTAATAATTACACAAAATGGAATAAAAATAATTTCCCCTCATCTAGCCAAAATCTTAGGTCCTTGTTTTCTCTCTCTTATCTATACCAAACAAAAACTTGACTAGCTTTTTTGAGTTGCCAAAGAGCTCAATAAAGATAAGGGACCAATTTTTAACCTTTTTTACTTAAATTTACATCCAAAAACTGATATGGTCTTGGTAGGAATAAATTAATCCATTCACATTCCTAAACATGATCTTTCTCTGACAAACTTGTACAAATTACTTGAAAAGCCTCTTTTTTTTCTATGAAAATTATCGATCCTACTTGAAGACTAATCGAAATGATATGTTAAGTACCCCTAAAGTTTTATCACACTTTCATAGATATTTAATGATGTGTAAATATCTTCCTTATATCTTACACTTGTCCTTTTCTTATAAAACCTTCTTTAGACATTACAAAATGGGTAATAAATCATTACAAAGAGTGGGTGTAATGTTAAAAATGAATATTACCACCCTTTTTGGCACTTGTATGGAATAAAGGATGTGTCTTATTACTTATAAACAATATTCAATTTCTTAACATGATCCCCTATCCAAATTAAAACCCTTGGACCCACTTGACTATGCCATAAGGTGACTAGACAACATGAGGTCAAAAATGACATTTACCTTAATTTCATCAAAATAACCATAAACAATGCTAACTAAGGATTCAAAATACAATTTTGAGGGATTTTCAAGGTATATGATGGCCAAATTCCAATGTTAGGAGACATGACAAGTAATGTTTTGAACTTAAGGGGTTGATATTTGGCTTGGGAGGCCAAATTATCAATAGTAACTCCACCTCATTCCCTAGTTATTAATGATTGTAGTCAAAAACATGGCCAATTGGTAAATTCAACTCCCACTTCTTTGTGCATAATAATTATTTAGGATACTACATCTTTTCTATTAATATAGGGGGCAAGGTGGTATTTTTGTTTTATTTTTTCCTAGCATGCCATCATAGATTATGTCTTCTCTATTACCTAATCCTATTGTATTAAGCTTTCCTTGTGTGTGATAGACTCACCATGTACTTCTCTTATTAAAATTAGCTTTACTCTTATGATCTCATATTATTTTCCCTCACAAATTATAGGTAAAGGATCACTACATTAGGATTTTTTATTTGTCTATATCACCCTCTAAAGATCTTGAAGGTTGATGCATGGCTGTTTGACCCTCCTAAAATAATAAACAATTATTGTTTTAACTTCATCATATATCATACTTCAACATCCTCCAATGTAATACATTGACACCTAACACCTATAATTCATTTGATATTCACTTCCTTAATCACTATTTCACCACTTTTCCTATTAACCATGATCACATCACTCCATAATACTCAAATTGGTCACTGAAATTTGATAAACAATCTTATGGCATCTTGAAAATGCTCTTTTGGCTTTGTAAATTCATGAGTTAACAATAGCAAGGTGTAAAAATGATGAGTGTTTAACCTTTTATATATTTGAGTGGTAATCCACATTTACTTCCCCATTACCTCATCCATTAATTCATGCATTTAATTCCTCTAATGATATTTCCATGATTTACATTTGGAATGCTTTCCATTATAATTACTTTCCTCGCATTTAACACATTTGTCTCATCCCATGTTTTCTTGAAGTGCATGATATCTACAAAGAATTTAAAAAAACTATTTTTCCAAGGTGAGAACCTCATTTATTTATCTTAGATATTCATATTAGTTACATGCTACATCCTACGCATCCACTTATCCTCATGTATTTCCACTTATGCGCCCCTTTTTCCTACACACATTCCTTTTCACCATTTACTTGGTGCTCTTTAATTTTAATCCTTTCATACTTACCCTACACTAAAAGATAATTTTGGTCCTCTAAGACATTAAAAATAAATTAATAACCAAATGTTGATCTAAATCTCAAAAATGGAATGCAACCAATGTCATGCCTTATTAAAAAAAAACTAAAATCTTAAACTAAACTAGTAGCATACACCTTATTACAAGAAAGGAAAATATTACTCATAATAGTAGGGGTGAGGTTGACTAGAATTTAAAAGGTCTAAAGGAACTAGCCATCCAACTACTTCAACTTACACTTTCCTATGGGATGAATACTATCAATAATAAATGTACCATCCCAATGGACATCAAGTTTTACTACATGACATGAAAACTTGGAATCATAAACTAATACCTTCACAACTAGAGAAAAGTTCTTATTCTTAAGGTGTCAGTCATGCCATACCTTTAATTTTTTCTTCTCCACTGCTTGAATCTAATGCACTAAAAAATGGGGTTCATATAACTAAATCAAAGTATCCACATATAATTTCAAATATTCATCATCATTTAACCTACCAATATGCACAATTAATAGAGAGGGTATAAAGAACTAAACTAAGAGAATGACTTTAACACCAAATATAATTTTAAAGGGGATAATATTGTTTAATAATTTATATGTGGTCTAATATGATCATAATACCATATAAACATGATCATCCTAGTCAATGCAACAAATATTGCAAATTTCTGTCAATGTATGACCCAATATCTTATTAAACACTTTAGTTATACCATTGGCCTGAGGGTGTTAAGGTGTAGTATTGTGGTGCATAATCATAAAATCAACCAAAAGTATGTGGATGGTCTCATTAAGTTAATGATTTTATTGGTTACTAGTTAAAATTAATGGACATCCATACTTTATAATGATATTTTCCCAAGTAAATATAATAGTAGTGGTAGCATTACAATCTCAAGTTAGTACTACTTGAATTAGCGAGTGAGATAATTAGTGGTGGTAATGACATAGAGCACTCTAGTACACCTCCATACTATAGTAGTGGGGATAAAAAAATAACAAATCATTTATCCAAGGGTTCATGATCCAGGATTAGATGAAGGGGCATAACATCCTTTAGTTTATTTTATCCACACACTAATAAATATCATGTTAGCACACATAAGATTTATCTTCCTTAAATAGAGTAGGCCACCATAACCTAAATAATATATCCTTTCATGTTGTGCCATCAATATAATAATGTCCTCTAGTGACAACTTAATTAACCTCCTAAGGAAATTCATCACACTCATGCTACATGATGTAGTGGAATAAGACTTTATCCCATCTAATCTTATAAAGGTCACCCCTAATGAGGTTGAAGGGATTAGCACAAATAACTAACTTCTTATTCTCTTGAGTTATAGGGAGGTATGGTGTTGAACCTATATTAATAAAAGCTATGATAATTCCTTGGGCATGTGTATGACTTGAAGAGATACATATCAAGCAAGTCATCCTCAATGACATGTTTTGGTTCACCATATTTAATGTGCAAAAAGTGATTAGGTCCATAAAGAGTAGGTTGTTTCATTCTTTGACATGCATCACATTATCTGACATATCTCTTCACTTGTCTGTGAAGGGAAGGCTAATAATAGCCTTCTCCTAGGATTTTGTGTATGGTTCTTGGGGTTGAGTAATGTCCTCCTCCTAGTTAATCATGATAATATCTGATGATGTTATACGCTTCATTATTTGTTACACACTAGTGAAACACATGATCAAGTCCAAATTTAAATATCATTCCATTAATCCACTTAAAATAATAACTTTTTACAATTAAACCTTTTATTTACTTCTTTGATAAATGTAGAGGAAACTTCCCTATACCAAGGTAGTTAGCGATATCAGTGAACCATGGAGATTCTACTAAAACAAAAAATAATTAATCTAGAAAGTTATCCTCGACTAGTTCTTCTTCTCCTAATGTGTTAAGTTTGGACAAGAAATTAGTAACCACATTAAATTTCCCTAATTTATCTGTAATGGTTATATCAAATTATTGTAAAAGAAACAACCATCTGATAATCCTTCTTCCCATTATTGATTTGTTGGTAAGGTATCTAATAGTTGAATGGTATATATAGATAAACACCTTATAGCCTATTATATAGTGTCTAAATTTGTTTAATGCATAAAATACAACAAGGAATTATTTTTTAGTTTTGGTATAATTTTTCTCAGCAAGTGTCATATTTTGACTAATATAATAGATAGCATTCATGTGATCATTCTCATCTTTTTGTCAAAATGCTGCACCCATTGTTAATTTGGAAGCTTATATATATATACATATATATGTATACACACACACACACACACACACACACACACACATATATATATATATATATGTATATATATACATATATATATATATGTGTGTGTGTGTGTGTGTATATATACATATATATGTATATATATGTATATATATATATATATGTATATAAATATATATATATATATATATGTATATATGTATATATGTATATATATACATATATACATATATATATATATATATATGGAAAGGTTGTGTCTAATTTGGTCCTCTTAACACTAGGGAAATACTAAGTTTGGATTTTATGGTTTCTAAAGCTTGTTGGTAATCATCACTCCATTAAAACTCACTATCCTTTGTGAGAAAAGTAAACATAAGGTTAGGTATTTTTCTCAAGTCGTCTATAAAGCATATGTAATAGCCAACATGTCCTAAGAAAATTTTAACCTCTATTTATGTGTGTAGAATGGGAAAGTTGGAGATTATCTCAATTTTTTTTGGATCTAATTGAATGCCTTCTGCAAAAATGTGATATCCTAACACTATTCCTTGATCCATCATCAATAAGCATTTTTCATGACTTAATGATAATTTATGTTGCTCACATATTGTTAAAACTCTTTCTAAATTAGTAAGAGCTTCTTCATAGGTTTCACCATGGATAGTGAAATCATCCATGTAAACCTCTACATAGTCATTAGTGAGGTCATAAAATATATCCAAGATTGTTCTTTGAAATTTTTTTAGATAATTACAAATTCCAAATGGAAGTATTAGGTATGTGAAGGTTCCAAAAGGATAGGTGAATGTGCTTTTATCGTGATCATCAACTGCTACTATTATTTGGTTGTATCCACTAAACTCATCTACAAAAGATAAATATTTCTTCCCTACCAAATTGTTAAGAACTTGATCAATGAAGGGCAAAGGAAAATTATATTTTAAATTTACCTAGTTCAAATATCTATAATCCACACACACATGCCATTTCCAATTCCTTTTAGGTACAATTACCAATGGTAAAAACAAATAGCTATCTAAGATGGGATAAATAAAACCCACATCTAACAATTTTTGAATTTTAGTTTTAACTGTCTTTCAATGTTAGATTTATACTTTTCTATGACTATCTTAATGGTTTTATCGATTCTATGTAGATATGGTGTGTGCATACACTTGGGTGAATCCCCTTCATGTCAGTGTAATCCTAAGCAAATGCCTTGGTATGTCATTCTAAAACCTCAAAAATGTTAACCTCTTCCTCATTTATTAACAAATTATTAATGTTCAAGACTTTTCTAGGTAATATCATGAGATGCTTAGTGCCTGGATGATTAGATTCCACTTGATTATATTCACTCATTAAGGAATTTAGAGGGAATGTATGAGGAAGTAGCATATGTAATGTGGCTATGTTCTTATTAAATCCTTCTCTAGGAGGAATATCTCATGCTAATGGGCAATGGAATGTACTTAATAAATAGGTATGAGGTGTTTCTATTCAATTAAAAATATTTTCCTGAATCAACTTATGATCATATGGTGAAGAATCATCAGAAGGATTGAGAGAATATGCCACTAGTAAGTTTCCATAGTCCATAGATTATGGACTAGCATAGTCCATAGATTTTGGAGTGGCACACATTTATGTTAAATGGTCATGTTCCTTATAATGTGGAATTATTTCTTCACTCAATTCTTCTAAATTCTCTTTAAATATGATGGTGGCCAAAAATGAAATGTTATTTTTTATGTCTTCTGACTTATCTACCCAAAAGTTTTTTATGTGGTTCATTGATGGTTTTGTAGGAGGGTATAAGGAGACACACCTAGATTTTAAATGATTATAAATGGTTATGTCTCCTATCTTGCAATCAATTAGTACTACCACAGTAGCTAGCCATGGTCTCCCTAGGATTAGAGGATATCCTAAATTCTTTATTTTGGGTTGCAATACCATAAAGTCAACTGGATACTCTCAAGATTCAAAAAGTACTACAACATTATCTATAGTTCCTTCTAGTTTAATCATAGATTTATGTGCCGTTTGAGGGATGGTATAGGTAGGTTGCATTCCCATGAGAGATAATGTTTGGAGAGTATCAGTTATCATGACATTAATTATTACTTTGAATTCCAATAAAACATTGGAAATTTATTTTCCTCCTATTTTGACTATTATAACTGGACTACTTGGGTTTGTATGCTTAGGTATTACTACTTTTCCTTATAACAAATCAAAAAGATTTCCATAAACATATATTTTTTTTGGATACTATTTATTCCTTCCAACTATTTTGACACATAAATTCTTAATGATTTTGTTTAATTCAGAAATATCCCTAATAGCTTGTAGTAGGGGTACCTCAATACTCATCTTTTGTAACTCATGGATCAAATTTGATTCTTATTTGGTCTCAATTTCTTTTAATCTCTTAGAGAAAGGAACTACTGGTATAATAATATTTTCCTTGTGTTTATCAGAGTTTTCATTACTTCAAATTTCTTTATTGTTTGGTTGAGATTGTTTTGCTTCTTTATTTTCATTTGGTACTTCAAAATTGAGGATTGGAGGGTCCTTTAAATTTTTTTTATTGATCTTTATTGAATATCATAATAGTTAATTGCTCCTAAATTCATTATGTCTCCTTATTTATTGACATAAATAGGTACTGGCTGCTTATTCTTTGGATTGGCTACTGGTTGTGTAGGAATTAAAGGTTGATTAAGTTATTTTAGATGTTGGAAAATAGGGGGTGGCATTATAGTTTATTATTTTGGTAGCCTTCTTGGGTTGATTATATTATGGGTTAGGATTCCATTATATCTTCCATTGTGGATTCCATTATGGATGTGACTATTTTTTGGGCACCCATGGTTGTTGTGTCATCATCCATGGTTTAGGTGATATCCATTATTGTCTTAGCCATGGAATTTGAATTAATGGCATCTAAGTTTGTTCCCACATAGGTGGAGTCATTAGAACATTCCAAGGTAATATCTAAGGCTTACCTATATTTTTGGGACCAAACTATTCTTAGACCTAGTTTTATGGAAAAAAATTTGACTCTAAATATAGTTTATCTCTTCAATCAATTGAAAATTTGATTTCATTTGAGTTTTAAAAGTAGGTAGATAGGTGTAATGATATTTGTCATGATATTTTCCTTCAAATATTCCATAAGAATAAATGTTTATTTTATTCAAGGGACAATCTCTAAGGGCATGTTTCAATCTATACTTAGGATAGTATATTGCCAATGGTTATATTGTATTGATTTATCCTAAAGGCCATCCAATGTAGTATTTAGTGTGACCAAAATGTATATTTTTATATTAGAAAATTCATCCATCAATTTACTCATTTCAATGGATTTCCATAGTCGTGTCCTCCTAATCCCTAGTTTTGTCCTAGATTAGTTAGTACAAAGTTATGAAATATAATGAAAGCGTAGTTTGTCTCCTCCTCCCATTATATTAATGCATATATGATTTCCTCATCTAATCCTTTGAGGAAAACAAGTTTTAGGACATCCTTAGTAAGTGGGTAACTACTCCATTTATGAACAAATACAAATCTATACAAATAATCTTCCAAGGATTCATCTTCATTATATTTGATTTTAAAGAAATATTCATTTCTTTCCCATACTCTACAATAATCTTGATATTTATTCAGAAATGTAGTCTCCATTTCTTCCCATGTATGAATAGAGTTACCTGACAAGCCCATGAAGCATCTCATGAGTACATCTTTTAGTGTAGATGGAAATAATATTAGTTTTTTAATTGTCTATTGTATAGTCATAGGTTTGAAAAAGTACCTTAAATTCAAATAAAATCTAGACATGATCTTGTATTTATTTTCCACAAAAAATTGGCAAATTGGCAAGAGAAATGTTTTTCATGGAAGTTTGATCATTAAGATCTAAAATAATGGGAAAAGAGAAAGTCCTACCTTATTTCAAAACTTTTTGGTTTGATTGTTCAGCCATGTCTTCTTCTTCAGATGATTCTTCAAAACTGGGATTGGATTCCAAATGAATGTTGGTTGAAGGTTGTTTAAATTCTTCAAGAAAAATTTCAGTGATAGCTTGTTCAAATGTTTCTTCTAAATATTTTGTAGCCTCTAAATACTCTCTTCTTGAGAATGAATTTTTTGGATGAATTCTTCCTACAGGACTATGTTATGGTAACACTCTAGTCCAAATAATATTTTAGGAGAATCCTATATATGAGACTCAATAGCTTCATCAAGGCTCTTAGCTAAACATGGTGAAGGACTTCCTTCTCAGAGTTCTGAAGTAGAGATTTTAGCTTTTATTTTTGGAAGGTATTTGGGAACAAATAATGCTTTAAAATCTTTGGGACAGAACATAAATTGATTTCTTTTGATATGATTTTTTTTGTTTTATGTTATTTTACTATAGATAAATAATATTTACCTTATTAACACCTAAAAATGATCCTTGATAATGGTTCCAAAAATGATGAGTGTCATTTAACTCTTCATTTAATCAATCTCTCAAATTAATGTCTATTAAACTAGGGATAGTGTCTAAATCTATCTTTAGCAATGTTTTTGGTGTTAGTATATAGATTGGTCTTTGGGGGGTTTTGATAACCTTAATCTAACTTTTACCAATGAAAGGATGCTTCTACACTAGTTGTTTCACACTTGCTGAAAGAAGAAATTAATTATCAATCTAAACTAATTCAATCCTTTTTATTCAAATCAAAACACACTTAATATACTTAATACCTTTAATCCTTTTATTTCAAATCAAACACATTTAATCTACTTCACACCTTGAAATTATAAACACTCAAGTTGAATTTTTAACAAGAAGTACTATGCTAAAACACACTTTCTCTGAAAGGAAATAACTATTGAAATGTAAATCTTAAATATACTTCTTATAAATCACTACCTCATGTATGTATGTGAAATATTCATAATATCCAATATCATGAAAACATCAAACATAAACATAAATACCATATAGAAGTTCCTAGTTCTAATGAGAGTGGGCCCTTGCTCTTCTTAGATTCAAGAATGAAGTATACTCAGAACTGAAAGCTGGAATGATATTGTATTGATTAATAGAAAGTTGGAACATGTACATTATATCTAAAATTTTGGGTATAAAAACTATATTCATTCCCTTTCTAAGATAAAATATTTACATATTTATTTTAATACAATCAAACTAAAAATAGTATGCAAAAAAATAGAACTACTAAGTTAATCTATTTATCTCTAAGATAAGAGATTTAGATTGATAAAAATCCTAAAAAATCTATCTGCTTTGATGAGATAGTTGTATTATCCCTATAATATGCAACTGAAGCAATCTTCCTATTTTGTACTGGTTACAAAATCAACTAATTCTTAGATTTTTGACCTATAGAGTCTGCAAAAATAGATTAATAGAGTCTATAGATGTGGTCCTTCAAAGTATATAGATAGATTTATACTATCTTTGAGCTATTGATGATGACAATGACTTCTTTGCTACTTTATACATTGAATTATCCTTCAGTCTACATACATAGCATCTACCTAAGTCTGTAGATGTGGATTGAGTGAGTCTATATATATGGACTAAGTGAGTCTATATCTTCATAAAACTAGGATCAAAATTAGAGTTTATACAAAATACTACTTATATCATCTTTCATGTATATTCTTCAAAACTCAAACACTAAAACATGGTACTTTTTAGAAATTAATGACAAAATAGTGACTCAAAAATTGGTTTGATATAAATGAGATAAAGTAAGTATTTTCCATACCAAAGTTATCTAAAAGTCTAAGATTTTTATAAGACTATATCCTTAAAGATATGAAATGAATGAAACACCATATTAATAATGAGCCATATTTTAGGCTCATCAATATTTGAGTCAAGATTAGTTGAAGACTCTAGGGAGCATGAAGGTGTTGTCATGTTTCTTAATTCTAAGTTTGAATCTATGTCTGAAAGTCTAATAGCCAAATGAGAAGAATGCTCAAGGTATGCTTATGAGATTATGTCTTTGAAAGATGAGTTATAAAAGTCTACAAGCAAGGTGAAGTCATTTATGAGATTTGAAAAAATCTCAAGTGATCTAGATAATATTATGAGTGATTAAAGGCATGTTAGTGATATAACTAGTCTTGGATATGAAGAAGAACAAAAGAATGTAACTCAATACAAGATGAAGACTAATGTGAACTAAGACAGTCATACTTTGAAGACAAATCATCAGACAAGGAATGAAGGTGGTGCAAAATAAAGACAAATTAGATTAGATAACCTAATTATATGAGGTATGCAAGATTTAATGGTCACTATTACACATGTAATCAATTTGGACATAGATCTATAGAATGCAAGAGACCTATTAGAAATGAGTTTGCATGGGACTATGATGGGGGTCATTGGTCAAAATGGGTGAGAAAAATTAAGTGCTTTAACTATCTTAATGTGTGAAACTTTGCAAACCATTATCCACATAAGATTAGACAAGGTGAGTACTCTTAACAAAGAACATATTACTTATTTCTATCTAAACATGGTATTGAGGGTAACATACCCCCATTTCTAAAAAATGGTAACCCATGTGTCAAATTATGCTAATTTATACATTAAAATTTAAGATTCACTTGATTAGAGTGTCATTAGCATGATTTCACATTATTTTTATTTGAATATCATCTACACATGGGTTGGTTAGAATATTTATTCATGGTTATGGTTTACCCTTATCTAAAGTGCTGACATTGGATCTTTGGGTTTGAGGTTACAATTCCAATAAGGTCTACTTAGAATGAACAATACATGGATTTCATGATTTTAATTTTAACTTGATTATTTACTAAAATTTGGTTTGTTATATTCATATTTGAATACCTAAACCCTTAATATAAGTTTAATCTAAGTACTTTATTTGAATGTGGTGGGAACGTTTTACATGAGAACATTTTAAATAATGTTATGGGCTTAGTTTTTTTTTATCCTATGTCTTGGTCATGTTTTTTTAACACAATAAAACCTTAATTTAACATCCATTCTTAGTCCCTTTTATGTCCCAATCCCCCTTTTTGGTCATTCTATTATTCACAAGGTCCTTTTGTTATGTTTCTACCTTCCTGGGTTTATGTTTTAGGCATGTCTTTTTGGGTTTTTCCTTTGGAACTTTGTCTCGAATGAATTAACCATGAAGATTTATATTTTAGATAATTTTTCCAAGTGCTTTTACAATTTTACCATGAGGAATTTTTTTGAAACTTATCCTTTAGAATTTTTTTAAAGGCCAATTATCCTTAAGACTTATCTATGTTGGGAAAATTGTTTTGGACATTTTGTTCAAAATAATTTCCTTATGGACTTATTCTATCAAGCATTTTTCCTGATAAAATTTCCCTTCAGCCTCTTTGCACTTACCCTTTAGCATATTTTTTTTGGTAATATAATTTTTTTAAAGTGACCCTTCAGGGTTTTTTTTTTCAAACATCGTTCCTATAGCTATTTTTTTGAAACCTCCCTTTCAAGATTTTTTGAAAGAGCCCTTTAGAAGTTTTTTCAAGGATATTTTCCCTTCAAACCTATTTTTCAAGTTTTTTGTCAAGTATTATTTTCCTAACTAAATTTACCTTCAACCTTTTTTAAAATTATCTTTTGCCTTAATGGACTTATCCTTTATATGTTTTCAAGTGACCCTTCGAGATTTTTTATTTTAAACATTTTGTCTGATGCAAAAGGCTTAAAACATATTTATTGTAATGAATTATTATCAACCCTTTTGAAAGTGACCTTTTCCTTAGTAGAATTATCCTTTAGAATTTTTGTTTAGGCCAATTATTATTCAATATTTTTGAAAGTAACCTTCATCTTTTTTTAAAATACCCTTCAATATTTTTTTGAAGGGCACATACCCTTTGTATTTTTTGGAATGACCCTTCAAACATTTATCATTGGAGATATTATCTAATGTAAAAATCCCAAAAAAATGAACCCCAAAGACACATACCCTTAGACATTTGTGTAATTTACCCTTTGGATGTTTTGAAATGGTCCTTTGTCTTATGAGATTACCCTTTAGGCTTTTTGAAATGGACACTTGCCCTCTGAGATTGCATTTTAGCCTTTTCAAAATGATCCTTTTCCATCATAAATTACCCTTTAAACTTTTGAAAGTTCCCTTTACCCCATGAGAAGTAACCTTCATGACTTTTGTCCCACGAAAATTTCCTACCAAGTGACTCTTTAAGAGGATTATTTTGAACATTTTATCTAAAAAATTTCCCCTGATGCCAAAAATCTTGAAATAAATTATCTAAATTAATTCAAGTACCTTATACCTATATATGCTAAAGTAATTTTTATATTTATATTTTCAATAAGAGAGTGAATCAAAAAATGGCAAGTGGTAGGCTAGATAAATAGTCTTATGAATGTGCTTAGAATTTATGGTCATACGCCCATCAAAGACATTCATGTGGACATTAAATAATGGTCACACGAACATCAAATTTAAGATGGTAAATAGTCCTAAGGACATAATTAAAATTGATGGTCATGAACCCATCAAAGACATTCCCACATACATCAAATTATGGTCACATAGATGTCAAATTTAATATAGCAAAGTTCATCCAATAGTGAAAGATCGATAGTGACTTTTTGAAGGAACAAGGACATGACAAGTTTCACCATCATGGGAATTTAGTCATAAGATCCAATGGAGTAAATTTTCAAAGATAAAGATGATATAATAGAGCATGATTGATTTTTAATTTTCAACATATCTAAGAGAAAACATGGTAACGACATGCATCATAACCATGTGAAATATAGCCAAGGTATCCAATGGCATTGAAATCCCAAGATCAAGATCAATGGCCTACACTAGTCTGTGCAAGGCTAATCTGATGATGCAAGATGAACGGAGGATTTTAAAAGGAAATGGTCATTATGTGAAAATTAATGAGTATTTTTTCTACAAAATTGCCATAGGGATGCCATATAGGTTCCAAAATGATGCCACATAAGCAAAAAAACAATAGGAACTAAAAATCTAGTGGATTGTTCGTAAGAAATTTAATATAAGTTCATGGCCACATGAGATTTACGAATTAGACTATCCATATAAAAATATACTAGAAGGAAAAGGTAATGTGTTATATAATAAAATAAACATGACACATGTTCTATACACTTATACAAATGTAATTGGATGGGACTAACTAACATGTTAACTTGTATCTTATAAAAGGAGCATTGTCAATTATCAAATAGGCAGGAGTTATTAGAACCAAATTATTTTTTAAACTTTGGGAGTTTAATATAAGTAAGTAATTATAAAAATATTGTCAAGTATTTATTTGTATGAAGTGCTATATGGTTTTTCTCCCGATTGTCTATTTTTACTTTTAGACTTGAATGGTTCTTATGGATTTTGGACATGCATCTTAAATATAAAATTACTAATTTGTGCTCATGATAAATTAACTACAAGTTATTAGGATTATTTTAGTTTTTCAATTGTATTTAATTTGAGCTAATGGTGTTTTATTGTAGTATTGAATCTTTAAACTAAGCCTAGTTCCTATTTGCATCATTTCATACCTTCCTTAGAAGCTTGCCTAATCTATGTTGTGATTTGGGATTAAGTTGTTTCACTACATACATTGGTTAATTTAATGTCTAGATGATATTTGAAATTTATCATAATTTATATAACAAATACTAACAACATCCTCATTTTCTACCCTACTCTTCCTTTTTCTTCATTTCTAAGCAAATCACCTTAGTTTAAGGTCATTATAAATATACATATTATATTAGTTCTTAGATTAGTTCTTGATCATAATTCATTTTTATTAGAAAATTATATTGCATATTTTACATAGATCTAATATTTGGGCATGGTGGATCCCAACCACTATATTTTATAAATATTATGAAACAATCACTTATTATGCCTCTATTCCACCAACAGATAATAGGATTATTAAAACTTACAACTCATGCAGTGAATTCTTAGGAATTATAAAATGAGAAGTGTTCATTAAAAAATATGGGAACCTATGATACACATTTAGGTGTCAATAAAAGGAGCTTTGTTGACACTAGAAGGAGGGCCTTTATTTAGATCTTTGTGAATTTGTAGAATATTTGTTAAATTTGGTGTGTTTTGATCAAAGATTAATGTATTCTTTATATATTTGTCCTTCTTTTAGAATATTTATGTAAAGATAATTGATATTTATGGCTGTAGAACAATATTTGTGCTTCCTTTAGAACAATATCAACATTCTTTGAAGATCCATGGACATTAATGAAAAGGTAGTTCATGCTTTGTGTATTCCCTGTGTTTAAGGTTAGTAATAGAAATTTTATAAAAATATTGATTGGTTCTTTGAAAATTTGAGTTTATTAAAACTTAGAGATGTAAAGATCCATTTGATTAATTAGTCTATATGTATATTTGAGCTAATTTAGTTAAATATATTCATTTTTTACATATATTTATGCAAAATTGGCCTAACATGGTAACTTCATCATTTTAATTTACAAAGATCAATTTAATGCATCATATTTTAAATAGGTTTCAAAGTCACAATCTAGAATTACCCAAGGCAAGGCTTAGGTGAGTGAAATTCTCAAATTCTCAAACACTTGACCAAATCAAGGAACTCATGTGTTCAAGGTATGGCTTGGTTAGGTGGTTCTCCAATCAATGTGTCAGCTATTGTACATGACTTACCAGGAAATCCTAAAAGGTATTTGCCTTCTTTTAATCATAATGATGTCATCATGACTAGAGATCATGTTAAAAGTTTCAAATATACTTTAAGACTTCTAAGTGTTATTAATGAAGATGTAGCATGTGGATTTTTCCCATTTAATTTCAAAGATGTTGCATAAAATGGTTCTTTAACCTTCTAGAGGATTACATAACCACTAAAATTTGGTAAAATCATTAGTCCATGTATTACGTATCAACAATTCACCATTGTTAAGAGGGATGCTAGCGAGACCATTAGAGCATTCAATGCTAGATTCTAGAAGTTATATAGTAAAACCATAGCTCTTTTATATACCTGATGAGGCTTTATCCTTTTAAATTTATAAGGATGTTATATGTCCCATGACCTTTATGTTCTTAAAAAGGTCTCTTCTAGTCATAAACACATTGACCCAAGCTTACTATGAAGTCATGATCATTAATGACCAAATGTAGTCCCAAGGTTAGATGATGTATTCCATGACTAATGCCAATTTAAATTGGCTCATCATGAATGTCATTCCTAGTATATCTAATTTAACACAAGTTTTGAACCATTTTCTTATAAGTCATACATAGCTTAGTCAAAACATAGAGTTCTTGAATGGAACTACAAGTGGATCCCATCTAAAAAATCATCAAAATCTAATGCCCACAACTACTAGTAATGTTCTTATTCACGAGCCTGAGATACCAAGAAATTAAAATGACTTGATATTAGAAATCATCCAAAAATTGAGCACTAACTTTATTTAGTTTCAAAAATAAGTAGTAAATATAGGGTAAGGCTCTAATCAAAACTATGATTCCCATAGGTTCAATTGGCTTCCAAATAGGTTTCATGATAACAATAGTACTGTATCATCTAAAAACATATAAATGAGGTTTCGTGATATTGATTTGGTTGATCATTAAGATATTTATAAAACCTCTAAAATATACCTAATCAAGACTTTGTTGTAGGGATATCTAGATTTGTAGGAACTTATGAATCATTCATGAAGGCCTTTGATTTCCCATTGGAAGATGAAGATGAAGATGAGCCAATTGAAGAAGTTTCATCTTAGAGGACTTGTATTCCTAGATATGTAAAAGAAATTATAATTAAATACCAAGAAGACATCATCATTAGAGCATCTATAGATGAAGAAGAAGAGTCATTAAAAATGGATATGTGTTAAGTAAAAGATGATATTTCTTTAGAAGGGAGACAAAAATACAACCCATGTAGATTTATTTATAAAATGGAGAATACTCTTAAAGAAGATGATCATTAGTAGAAATCATACCATGATTTCTTAAATGGAATTAAAGAGGTAGAGATGGTAGATGATTGAATAGAACAACACATGGATGCTTCATCTTAGGATTTCACCAGTGATCTAGAGTTCTTCAAATATGATATTATTTTGGATGTCCTAAACCAAGATAAGTTTAAGATTGATTAGATAGAAGAGTTGCCTTTCTTCACCAAAAATGAAAGAAAGTGAATCAGATCAAAAATTAACATATGAATTCATTAAAAGGTCAGGAGTATGGGACCATCATTTCTCTCATGATAAGATTCCAGATAGGAATCATTTAGTTGATAGCATGAAGAAGCCTTGTGGGACAACTTGGAAGATTTTTTGTAAATATTGGTAGTCCATGTCCACCTCACAAAGAACCTAATGAATACATCAGTCTAAGGATACTAGTTAGGCTACAATTATTGAGTGGAGATGATATAATCCACTAATGACTATGGATGAAGTAGAACTAACACTCCTACTACAAATTAGAAGAATTTGGGAAGAGTATGATTTGGTCTTAGATTCATATCTTAGATCCATACATATGAGAATGTTAATAGGAGACCATGATACATCACCTAGAGGACTCAAACATGTAAATTATCCCATCCATAAGAAGAGGCCACTGAATGAAAGAAAGCATGTTTCAAGGCCCTATGGTAAGCTAAATAAATTTCCAATTGACCTTGGACGTAAGTAATTTATGTAGTTAGTGTAGGGATTAATTTAGTTTCTTTCTTATTCTTTATGTCTTGGTTTTTTTCTCTTCTTGTCCATTTTTATATATAGTGCCTATTTATATTTGTTTATTTTCTCTTAATTTGTTCTTTTATTTTGAATAAGTCTTTTTCGATAATTCTCAACCCAATTTTTATCTAGTTGCTAAGAAACTTCATAATTCAAAAATATGAGTATGAGTTCTCATCTTTGGTTGATCATGGATTGTTGAAATAATTTCTTGATGTTGTAGTTTAGAGAAACTAGAAAAGCCTGATGGATGAGTTAAACGTTCCTTGAGATTTTAAACCTTGTTCTAATCTAAGCTTGGTTTTAAGAAAAATTACACATTTAGGATGAAATCTTAAACTATTAGGACACATTCATGCTTACACTTTAAAAACATTAATTGCCTGGGAGAAATTTGAAATCCAAGGATGATTGTCTAAAAATCAAACACTTAACCAAATCCTTAAACCTAGCTATCTTGGTTCTTAACCTTTGCTAGAAAGTCAAAAATGATCTAAAAAACTAAAAAATAAGATCTTATTGAAAAAACAAAAGATTTCTAAGTAGAGGTGATTCTAGTGACCTCCACCAGGGCTATGGACACCTGGCTGGTAGTGGAGCAAGGCCTCGAGTGGCACAAAAAGCATCTTTATTGGGGTTGTGGATACTTGGCTTGGGGATATGGAGCCAAAAGCCTTCCTTGAGCTAAAGTATGGTTCTTAATTAATATTAAAACATGATGAAATCCAATGTTAATGATTAAAGTCATGAACTTGGAAGTTGTTCTCTAAATCTTTTGATAGTCAGTAAGTGGAATCAAAGAACACACACAACATGACTAAGTTTTAATGTTTGATTTTAATTATACATATGCAATAAATATTCTAACCATGAAATAATCTTAATAATGGTGCCTAATAAAATGGAATAAGTCTTTTAATTATTAATCTAAACCAAAATCTCTAAATTATAACATATTACTATATTTCCCTATAAATCACCATTTATTGAGGGCAACATACCCCCATTTCTAAAAAATGGGGACCCATGTGTCAAATTATGCTAATTTGTACTTTGAAATTGAAGATTAACTTGATCAGAGTGTCATTAGAATGATTTCAAATTATTTTTATTTAAATATCATCCACATCTAGGTTGGTTAGCATATTTGTTCATAGTTCTGGTTTGCCCTTATCTAATGTACTAACATTGGATCTCTAGGTTTTAGGTTACAAGTCTAATAAGGTTTACTTGGAATGAACAATGCTTGGATTTCATGATTTTAATGTTAAATTTTATTCTTTACTAATCTTTGGTTTGTTAGATACATATTTGAATAGCTAAAACCTTAATCTAAGTTTAAACTATGTACTTGATTTGAATCTGGAAGGAACTTTTTACATAAGAACATTTTAAATAATGTTATGGACTTAGTTTGTTTTTATCCTAAGGCTTGGTATTATTTTTTTAAAGAACCAAACCTTAGTATGACATCCATGCTTAGTCTCTTTTATGTCTTGATCCCCCTTTTTGGTCTTTCTATTATTCACAAGGTCCTCTTGTTATGTTTCTACTTGTTAGGTTTTACATTTTAGGCATGTCTTTTCAACATTTTCCTTCAGAACTTTATCCTAAATGAATTACAGTTTATTTTTTAGATACTTTGTACAAGTTCTTTCAAAAAAAATTCCTATGTAATTTTTCCAAAAATTATCCTTTGAGATTTTTTTGAAAGGCCAATTATCCTTTGGACTTATCTATGTCAGGGTAATTATTTTGGACATTTTATCTTAAACAATTTCCTCAGATTTATTCTATCAGGAATTTTACCTGATAGAATTTTCGTTCGACCTCTTTGCACGTACCCTTCAACATATTCATTTTAGATTTAATGTTTTTTGAAATCACCTTTCAATATTTTTGTTTTGAATATTTTTTTTGATGTAAAAATCCTAAAACATCTTTCCCACTAATTTTGTTGAAACCTACCTTTCAGGATTTTTTGAAAGATCCCTTCAGAAGTTTTGTTAAGGACATCTACCCTTCATACCTATGTTTTAGGTTTTATATCAAGGCTTATTTTACCAATATAATTTCCATTCAACATTTTTAAAATTATCCTTTACTTTAATGGACTTATCCATTATATTTTTGTAGGTGACCCTTCAAGTTCTTTTGTTTCAAACATTTTGTATAACACAAAAGGCCTAAAACATCTTTCTCATAGTCAAGTTTCCACAACCCTTTTGAATGTGACCTTTGTGTTAGTATAATTATCCTAATTTTTTTTTGTTTAGGCCAATTACTCTTGGATGTTTTAAAATTTACCCTTTGACTTATTTGAAAATTCCCTTCGATATTTTTGTGAAGGGCACATACCCTTTAGATTTTTTAAAATGACCCTATGGAATTTTATCATTAGAGATTTTATTCGATGAAGAAATCTTGAAAAAAATAACCCAAGGGAACATACCCTTTGAACTTTGTGTAATTTACCCTTCAGAAGTTTTAAAATGATCTTTTGCAATATGAGACTACCCTTTGGGATTTTTGAAATTAACACTTGCCCTCAGGGATTACCTTTCAACCTTTTAAAAATGGTACTTTACCCTCCTAAATTATCATTAAAACATTTGAAAGTTCCCTTTCCCCCTTAAGAATTACCCTTTAGAACTTTTTTACCAAGAAAATACCCTACCAAGTGACTCTTCAAGAGGATTGTTTCAGACATTTTATCTGAAACATTTCCCCTGATGCCAAAAATATTGAAACAAATTATCTAAATCAATTTAAGTACCTTATATGCATATATTTTAAAGTCATTTTTTAATTTATATTTTTAGGAATAGAGTGAATCATAAAATGACAAGTGGCAGACTCAGTAAATAGTTCTACGAATGTGCTTAAAATTGATGGTTGTGCACCCGTCAAAGACATTCATCTGGACATCAAATGATGGTCATGTAGACATAAAATTTAAGATAGTAAATAATCCTAGGGATGTAATTAAAATTGATGGTCATATAAACATTAAATAAATTCCCATAGACATCAAATGATGGTAACATAGATGTCAAATTTAAGATAGCAAAGTTCATTTGATAGTGTGAGAATAACAGGGAATTTTCTAAAGAATGAAGATGTGACAAGTGTTACCATCATGGGAACCTAGTCAAAAGATATAACAAAGCTCATTTGAAAGGATAAAGATGATCCAATAGAGCATGATAAAGTTTGAAATTTCAACATATCTTAGAGCAAATGCGGTAATGACATGCATCATAACCATGTGAAATATAGCTTAGGTAGCCAATGGAATTCAAATCCTAAGATCAAGATCAATGATCTATAATACTCTATGTAAGGCTAATCTAATAGTTAGAGATGAAGGGAGGAATTTAAAATTAAATGGTCATTATGTGAACATTATTGAGTAGTTTTGCTAAAAAATTACCATAGGGATGCCACATAGGTGCCATGATGATTTCACATAAGAAGAAAAGCTATATGAACTAAAAATCTAGTGGATTATTGGTAAGAAATTTAATAAAAGTTCATAACCACATGAAATTTGTGAAGTAGGTTATCCATAAACTAGTATACTAAAAGGAAAAGGTCATTTGTTCTAGAATACAACAAAAATGACACCTATCCTAAACACTTATACAAATGTAATTGGATGGGACTGACCAACATGCTGTCTTGTATCTTATAAAAGGAGCATTGTCAATTATCAAATAAGGGGAGTTATTAGAACCAAATTAATTTATAAAATTTGAGAAGTTAATATAAGGTAAGAATTATACAAATATTGTCTAGTATTTACTTGTGTGAATTGTTATATGGTTTCTTTCCTAGTTGTCTAGTTTCACTTTCAGCTTTGAAAGGTTCCTATGGATTCTTGATATGTATCTTGAATGCAAAGTTGATAATTTGTGCTCATGTTACATTATCTTAAATTTCTTAGGTTTATTTCATTTTTTATGTTTATTTTGAATTTGGGCTAATGGTGTTTACTTGTAAGAGTGAATCTTTAAAGTTGTCATGGTTCCTATTTGCATCATTTCATACCTTCCTTAGAAGCTTACCTATTATATGTTGTGATTTGGGTTTACCATGTTTCACTACATACATTGGTTAAATTCATGTCCATATGATATTTGAACTTTGTCATAATGTATGTAATAAAGACTAGTAACATCCTTCTTTTCTTCACTACCCTTACTTTTGCTTCTTTTTTAAGCAGATCATGTTAGTTTAATGATCATTATAAATATCCATATTATATTATTTATTGATCATAATTCACTATTATTAGGATAGTATACTACATATTTTACACATATCTACTATTTGGTCATGGTGGCTCCCAACCACCAAATTTTATAAATATTATGAAACAATCACTTATTCTACCTTTGTTCCACCAACATAGAACATGATTATCATAACCTGTAACTCATGTGTTGAATTCTTAGGAATTATAAAATGAGAAGTACTTCTTAAACACTTTGGGAACTTATGGTACATATTTAGGAATAAAGACACGGTAAGATAAACTATGTTTCCATCAAGGAGTATGGTGTGCTACAATTTTGAATAGAGAGGTCAAATTATTAGGTTCTACAAGCAAAGTTCTACAAGTTAGAATATGTTTAATAAATCTATTAGATTGAAATATAGAAGGAATGTTAACACATAGAAGCCAAAGGTGACAAGTGTAAGTCATGATGATTCTGTAGGTTTAAGTAATTTTTTTTCTATGGTGGAGAAAGCTACAAAAGTTAAAGAGTGCTAATAGGTCTCATTCTTTGTTCATGTTGATAATGAAGAGATAACGCTCAAGGAGAAGACCAAGATATTGGTTGAGGCTAGTAATGAGGTGTGTATGGATCCAAGTGAACATCTTGTTGTCATTGAGCATATATCATGTAAATAAAATCAATTACCTATGCTTAATGATGAGGTTCCAAGCTACAAGGTGGATTTTTTAGATGAAAAGTTATGTCATGAATCTTTGTTGTCTCCATGCATTGTCAATTCAATCTTAGAAGAGGAGAATGTTGTGGTGTTTGATCATGTTTCTTATCTTAATCCTAAAAATAATAATAAGAACTATAAGTATCAAATGACCAAGGAGGAAAAGGAATATGAGTTATGGGAACTCTTGATTTCACATTATGAAGTAGGGTGTCTCTACCTATGCTTCTTAGGATACATATTTTCTTTTGGAGAATTTTGTTTTCTCAATATGATAATCCCAATTAGAGAAGTTATTTAGTTAAGGGGAAGTAATAAGTTCATGAGCTTGATCCATAGATTTTTGAATGAGCTATTATGTAGGGTCAGAATGGGTGTTTCTAGATGACATAATGAGTTTGATGAATTTTTAAGAAGAGTTCTATACTCAAAAAGGTATATTTATTTATTTGTGATATGCTCTAGGTGTTTTTGTGGTTTAAAGGTATGTTGAAGATAAATTGAATATATTTAAGTACTCTTGGTTTTCTTAGTTTTTGGCTTAAGGACAAATAGACTTAAAATGGGTTATATGAAGTATATGTTCTTAAAGTTATTGTGGATAAATTTTTAGTCCATAAGTGTGTGATGATTTTATCTAGGTGTGCAATAAGTTTTAGAGATGGACATTGACTGGAAGGTGATGTGTTGACCTTGTTTGTTTTGAGTTTCTAGGGTTTTAGGCTCTAATAGAAAAGTGGTTTGCCTTATGATTTGAGATATAAATTTTATTAATAAGTTTAATGGGATAAATTTCTTGTTAAATAAATATTCATAGAGATTTGAAGGTTTGTGGTTTTTACATTATTCATGTTTTTGTCAAGATGGAGGATTAATTGGCTAGTTGGTTTGTGAAGGAAGTATGTTTCATAGGATGATCTACGAAATGAAAATTGGTTTGATTAAGGGGGAATATGTGAGTGATATAGATATAATGTTTTATGTCTTTAACATGTGTTTACTAGAAGTTATAGGCTTTTCAAGTTTTAGGTAGGGCTACAAGGAGACTAGATAGGCCCAGTGTGATGAAGAGTGTTTTTTTATAAAATTATCAAAAATAGAAAAGAATGAGTGTTTAAAGGTGATTTATCAAGATTTTTTATTTCATATTTCATATTTGGTGAGTGGCATGAAGTTTTGTTGATGGTCCTTGAGGTGGTTTGATAGATAAGGCTAGTAAGCCTATATGTTGGTTCTTCATGACGTGTAGAGATCTGAAGATGCTCAAAAGGGGAAATAACTCAGAGAACTTATGGGTAATATATATTAGATGCTTCTTGGTGAGTTCCATCATATTCTAGTGGTTTTGTGAATTCTTTATTTATTGGTGGTAGTGCTTGGTTGAAGAGAGTGTTGGCATGGAGCAAGAGGATTTTGTCAAGGTAGAAAGTGGTAGGATCAAGGTAAAGGGGAGTTCGTATAATATTTATAATATGTTAATCTCCCATTGGTAATATTTTTAGGTACTTAATACTATTTGGTTCCCACTTTTTCATCATGTCAAAGGGGGAAAAGTTCCTATTATGAGAGTGTTCGAAGAAAGAGAAGGAAGGTGAGATATATATTATTATATATCATGGTTGTTAACATCAATGAAAAAGGGGGAGTTTATTAGATATTTATCAATGATTTCATTATTATGTCTTGAAGGTGTCTAGGTGAGTGGATGAAGAGACTTAATAGTTTAGGTGACAATGATAAAGTGTGGAATGTGTTTATTCTTATATGCTTGAAGTATGGTTGTTTGATTTTTAGTTTTGGCATGGTTATAGATGATTATGATTTAGTATGGTGTATTGAGAATGTATAAAATGTCCATAATATGTTTTTTATTCTTTGATTTATTTTGTGAATAAATGTAATTCATATGGTTGTCCATAGTTTTCATCTAGACACTTTGGGTCTAGTGGTAAAAAAATCTAAGTAGGTAGTTTGATGACCTCACCATTGCCACATATGTATGAGTCAGGGCGAGTTGTTCTTATGGTTGTGATAAAATTAGACCCTAGTTATTATGTGATAAATATAAGTTCATTCACCTAAGTGTATCAAAAGATATGCAAGTGCAAAGTTGGGCTCCCAAGCTTTTTGATAGTGTTTCCCATACTTAACCAAATTTACATGAGGCAAGAAAGAGTAAAGTAAGAATTTTTACGGTAAAATATATCACAAGTGGTAATTTAAAAATAATATGATCATATGGGTTTATTCATTTTTTATCCTATTTTAGTTGCACTAAATTTTAGGTCATGTGCTAAAGCACGTCAAAAATTGTGCAAGTGCAAAGTTGGCCTCCTAGGTAGTTTTTGACATAGTTGGCTCTATGGTAGAAAATTTTGAGAAGAAATTTTAGTGGTGATATATATCACATGTGTGAGTGTTTTAGAATCATTTTTTTATATGGTTAGATTCTCCTATGCGAGAAGATCATATGGTCCAAATTTTAGAACATGTGAGTGAGTGAGGTAAAAGATATGACTGTGCCAAGTTAACCTTATAGCAAGATAAGCAAGGTTCCCATAGTCAAATTTGCATAATTTGAAGTTTTATCAACCCATGAAGAGATATATGGAGTGAGTTTACTATAATATGTGAAGAAGTAGTGAGATGAGGATAGGTTCATGATGTTTAACACTAAGTAGAGATAAAGATTGAGTTTCTTCTATGGATCAATGGTGAGTGAGAGATCATAAAAATAGAGATAAATGGTGAATATTAAATTAAAGAGGCAAAATTTATAGTTGTTTATAATTTATAAATATCAATCTATGTACAAGATATCAATAGAACATATGAACTCAAAGTTGTAAGAGTGCATGAGATGAGGTCAACGTTACTAAGGTTTAATGTTTAAGCATTGGTGCCTATGCATTAAATTGAGGAGAAGATCAATAGTGCATGATTAATATAAGTATTGGGGACATGATATGTTATCATAGTGTTCAAATTGTAACTATGACCATTTGAATTTGAATATTTGAATTCGTAAAGGAAAAACTAGTGCTCTGTATTTTGGCTATAAATTTTGATTTAGGAAGAATTTGCTAATGGAATAAAAATAAAAGATTAATAATAATACATGGACCATATAATGAACCTAATTTTAATATATAAATGTATGTATAATCAAAGAGATTAAGGTTTAAAATTTATTGTGTGTTAATGCTTGTTCTGCAAGTGACTCAAGAAGGGTAATTGAGCTTATATAGATGCTTTTTCAAGTTTCATGGTGAATTATCTATTAGGGAGTGTTACAGATGATGTGATGATGATCTATGTGAATTATTAAGGTTTTACCTATTGTATTTATTATGAATAAAGTTTTATAAGTTGATTATATGTTCATCCATAATGACTCTGTGCACTAAATGTTATTTGAGTAAATTTTTATTAAGTAGAAGGGTACTATGTTGGTTGTTGGCACTTAAGGAGGACCTATATATTATATGGAATGGATTTAAAGTGGTATTGTGTTCTTGTTTTTTTAATGAAGTGATAAAGGAGTGAATGAGTTCACATGAGACCTATAAGAGCTACAAGGGCCTTATTAAAAGGTGTAGCTACTTAGGGGTGACTTATAAATGTTATGGCTAACCTATGAAGATTTTTTTGGAGCCATGTATTCATGTGAAAGATTCATTAAGGGATAAGGTATGCCTAATGGATGACCAAGGTGTTGATTATGAAGTATTCTCTATAAATAGTAGAACCAAAGATGATGGTTTATATACTTAAATGAGAGACATGGGAGTGTTTTAAGAGAGGCTTGTGTGTGTGAATTATGGATAGAAGGAGGGGTAGAGAGCCCTATGGATAATTTGAAGATAAAATAGATTAGGGAATTTTTTTATGACCTAAAAGTTATAATTCTACTGGTATAATAGTGCTATTGTAGATAGAGTATGAGTGAAGGTGAAGAGTGATAATCAGAGCTCCATCATCAGGTGTTGAAGACATCAATTCAAATTTGGATGTGTAGATAGGTGTTGTTGTAGCATCTCAACATCTAAGGTATTTTTAGACTCATTACAAGGTGAAACTTTTTAAAAGTTTGGTTATTATTATAGCTCAACTAGACAGGTGTTGTAGCACCATTTGAAATTATAGTCTCAATAAATAGGGATTTTAGTTCCTTGATTAGCTATAGCTACTTTAAATTGGTTCTTTATATTATAGGATAGCAATCCAATTATATGTTATAGTGTGTTTTTTCCTCTAATAGTGTTTACCACATATGTCATGTGTTATGTGATTGATCTTGCATTATCTCTCTTGCTATTTGCTATGAATGATGTGTATGCTTCATAAATGCTTGTGGTAATTGGTTAAGTATTTGTAAAGATCAGAATTGAAGTTGAATTATTTAGGATCACTAATTCAATCCCCCTCTCAGTGATTATACCTCTAAAATTGACATATACATAAATCCTTGAGTTTTCCTAAGACCTATCCAAAGTTTAGTAAAGAATAACTATTCAAAGAAAGGACAATAGATTTAAGAGATTGGTGATTAGTTAAGAGCAAACTAATTTTTAATTAACTAGTTTAAAAGAAGATTATTTTAGAGTGGATTTTAAATTGAGTTGAGAACAAGAGTGGATAGGTTATGTCATAATTCTTAATGTTCTTATAGCATATGCTTAGGATTTTCATAGCCTTATTAAACATAGAAGATAAAATTATGCATTAGGTGGTATTAGGGGACGATAAATGGTTTTGGACAAATATGGATTATTCTCACATGAGTGAATATTCTATTTCAATTTAGTAAGGTTAACATTTTATTAGAATAATGACATTATAGTCAAGGTCAGGTAGAAGTTCATCTTGCAAGTTTAGCAAAGATAAGGCTTCAAATGTGAAGAAGTAGACCATGTACATGATCACTAAAAGGATTTGAGTGTAGAAGATATATTTATAGGGATTACTTGAGAGGTGAAATAAAATATAAAGGAACAATAATAATAAAAGGCATACAAGTAGTAAGCCTAGTTTCAAGAAAAGCTAGTCAAAAAGGCATTAGATCTAGGTGAAGATTAAAGATTGGGTAACTTGTAGGTATAGGTATCTGAGTGAGAAATTTGTATGGATTTATGAATGATTTCATGTCTTTTCACTATACAATTATGAAAATGACTGGGTATGGGCCTTAAGTGAGATAATATTATGTTAATGATAAATAGAAAAGTTGTAAATGGGTGATGACAAATACAAAATAGATAAGAGTGTCATTAGTCATTTCTAATACACACAAACTAAGAGGATTTTCCTTCAATAATTCAATAAAAATCTATGAAATTATAAAATTACAAAATGAATAGAAGCACTAAATAGATTATATTGATCGTAGACCACTTTAAGGGGGAAACCTCCTTTGAGTAAGCTCAATACCATTAATTCATGTATGCCTTCAATGGCCTCAACACTTGCTTACATATGAATTATAATCTAAGCAACTAATACTTCCCATGAATGTGGGATAAAACAAAATGCTCACAAGATGACTTAAAAAGAATATGCATCCATACAAAATACTAAACTAACAAAGTAAAGATAAGAGATATCACATTTTTATAACATCCCCTCCCTCTTTAAAAAAGCTTTGTCCTCAAAGCTTCAGATGTGGGAATTGGTGTTGAATCTAAAATAGTGGTTCCCATGTTGCATCCTCTTATTTCTATGACACTAAATTAAAACCTCAGTGATGGAATGGGAATGAAGTTGGCATGTGTGCCTATCCAAGATTGCCTCTAGCTCAAGAAGAATTGATCCTTAATTATCCAATTTGGGTAAAATAGTTTCCACTCTAGTGTTTGTGCCAAGAACATTCTTTAGACAAAAGACATGAAATACAAGAATCACAATCATATAGAAGCCTAGATGTCCAAAGACATAGTTTTGGGTGTAACTCGTATAAACGTCAACAACCTCTAAGAATCTAGAATAGAATATTTAATTGTGATTTCCTTGCTCACAATTTTATGCCAGTAGATATACTCTTAGGAGGTGCTCTTATAAATTGATATTCTCCCTATGGATCTACTCCTAAAAATGTTATGTTTACATGATCAAAGGCTTAGAATTAATTGCCTTACTTATGCCACAGAATAATTCCCAAGATCCATGAGCCAGACTCCTAAATAAATACCCTAGTTAAAATATTAAGTTTAGGGAATAAGATAAAATAAATTATTTTTTCTGATAACCCTAAAAAATTCTAGTCAAAATCAATGTCGACCATGGAAATTAATTTAATAAATGGAAAACTAATGAAAGTAGGGAATAAAATACCTATCCTTTTATCATCAGTAGATGCTTCCAACAATCTTAAACAAAAAACATATGAAAGTAGGTAGGGGTCGAATGGTTACAACTTCAATATTATTAAACTCAGAATTACAGTATTCTTTTTAAAATATAGATTTTGTACATTTGATTCTCAAGGTCATGAATGGGCAAGAGAAGAGCATTCATGAAATCCATTACAAACACCTGAGACTAACTCAATAATCTGATCTATTCTTCAAGGATCTAAAACAAAGGAGGAAGGGTAATTATATAGAAATTTGGGAGGTCCTACCTGGAATCTCTACCAAGGGGGTGTCTATCCCATCATGATTTACAACACAAAAGTAGGTCTATAGTGAGATACTATTGGATGCACTAGATGAGGATTCTTGATAAGGTGGGTCTAATATTACTTTTGCTTTAGTTAGCAAGTCATTTTCACTTACTAGATGGAAAAGACATTTGAGCTAAATAATATTAAAAAGATGCCATTGTGGTACTCCATTGTTATTCATATTGTGTGGATTGATGCAAAATTAGGATTCCCACTCCAACTGTCTTCATATAATTGTGTGTACTATAATATCTTGACTATCATCTTCCAACTTGTGAATTCTATGAGGATCATTTATGCTATATATTTTTAAATATGCTCATTATACTATGATATGATCTTTACGTGCCATGTCTACAAAGTTCTTTTGATTAAATCAACAAAATAATTATAAAGTAATTCACTATTTAATCTATGAATAGTAATTATTCCTTCTTGATGATGGTGGTTTGCTTCAATGTGGGCTATTGTAAACATCTCAAGGTCTGAATAAGCTCTATGAGAGAAGCGTGTATACCTTGGATGGATTCCTTCTCTCAAAATCTATTCTTTCACAAGTATATTCAAAGTATTGAAACTCTAGTTGTGAATTATTGTTAGATTGAAACTAGGGTCTGGTTGGAACATTAAAGTGCAAGGATAGTTTCTAGTTAGAACATTAATATTTACCTCATGAGTTTGATGAAGGATAGCACCTAGTACCAATCAACATGCACATGAAAGGGATTTGTCTATTTCATAAACTAGAGAATGGGGGTAATAATTATCTTGTATTTGAGTGTGAGGAGTGCTTATTGGTGAGCATCGGTCTAAATGAATTTATCATTAGGTCTAAGTAGTTCCTCTAATGGTGAAAAATATTATCATAACTTAAAATTAACTTCCAATAGTATCATGTGTGTCCTAGGAAGGAATGAACCTCTTACTAGATGGTTAGTGCTTGAATATAAAGAATGCCTATAATATTGTATAGATCCACCAAGATTCAATCATGAAAAATAACATGACCTAAGAAAATTCCAAATAGGGAAACAAAAACAAACTTATTAAAAAATTAAAAATCTAAAGGTGTTAGTAGTACTCAATCATAAGACAAAAATTAGTAAAATGGTTCTGCACTAAGCCATATATGGTCTAATCATCCAAGTATACCTAAAGGAATTTATAATTTTTTTTGAAATCCTTGACTACAATCCATGATAACATTGTAGGAACATTATTGTACCTAAATGGAATCACATTATAAGCAAATAAACCCCATTTATTTGTAAAGGTGGTATTTGATTTATCTTCTTCTATGATTTAGATTTGATGATATCTAGAAAGACCATTAGTGAAAGTATAAATATTACACCTAATAACTCCTTCTAAGATCTCCTTACTGAAGGGAATAAAAAAGGGGTCAATTGTGTAATAAACATTATGTACCCATTAGTATATACAAACATTAATGTAACCATCTTTACTGATATATGTTACCATGGGGATCATCCATTTATACTCAATAATAAGAGTGATAACTCTAGTGTGTGGCATATTATCAATCTCCTCCTTAATCAAAGTGCACAAGTTATGATTCATGTGATAAGATCTTAGTTTAATAGGTTGATCACCCTATACCAACTTGATTTTAATCTTTCCCAATGAATAATTCATTCCTTTCATCTCAATGTAATTCCCAAGAAAAATGTATTGATATTATTATAATAGTTGAAAAACATTAGAGATCTTAGTATAAGACCAATAATTCCCCATAGTGGCCATCTTAGGTGATTTCTCTATGATAATATTATATTGTATCATCTAAAGTAGATATAAATATACATGATGGTCAATCTTTATGGTGTCTCAGACATTACACACTCCATACTTAGTATGTAAAGCTAAGTTATCAACAGTTGAATATGGCATGTCAAAATTGGTACCTTTGTCAACCTAACACACAACCTTATATTTACATTTATAAATTTTCTCCCTTAATGCATATCTTGGTTGAGATTTAAGTAGTGATGGAGATGATGATTCATATTAGTTCTTGGAAAATTTTCAAGATTTCCTGTTACAAACCATATATATTTCTAATGTAGTCTTCAATTGACATTAGATAATGTACAATAGCTAGATGCATGGCTTATAGGTTAAGGCATAAATCCATCTAAATAGATGAGTAAGATATCACTAAAATGATATTACCTCAAATTATATGCTAGGAATCTATCTCCATGTCTCAATATTCATGTACATACCAAGATCTAGACCAAGTGCATGGAGTACCATAGAATACATCAACCCATAGATACTTAGACAAAAATGTCTCATTTTTTTTCCACATGAGGTTATATATCACTAATTCCATCATAACTTAAGGTGTCATGAATGTGATTATCATGATGAAAGTGATGGTGCATTATAGAGTGAACTTGATCTTAGGTGATCAAATTGTGATGGTGAGTTACCCACTATCGAGAAACTATTCTATTAAAAATATGGATAATCACATGCTTCCATTCATTTCCAAACACATATAAATACTCCAAATATTGTAGATACTCTTAGATATCTATCTAATGATAACATATGTAAGATTCGTGTAACCACATAGATGGTACATCCATGATACATCCATGAAGAAGGAAAACAAACTTATGGTGTTTAGGTTATTTTTGTGGTGCATCCTCTCACCTACTAATGACACCACAAATTCATCCAATAAGATCATACTCACAATGAGCCTAATAGTCACAAGCATTACTATTACTGTTAGATACATACTATACATCTTCCTAATGTAATATGACATCCAAACTAAGATCAATACATTTAAATCCTTGAGGTATCACATTTTACATATGATTAATGTTCTAGTCAGTGTTAACTAGATTAACAAAAGGATATAATTGAGCATGGTCTAAGGGGATTATGATGAATTGATCATCATTTTCAAAATTGATGTAGAATTTTTTGAATCTCAATTTAGCATTATTCATATAACACCAAGGGAAATCTAGAAGAGTTTGGAAATCATCAACTTCAGCCAACTCAATCACTTCAAATTCAGCCTTGAATGTGACACCTAAAATATCCATGGTGGCATCCTTAAGAAATCCAATACGTAATGCACAAGTATTATTATATGTGAAAAAAACATGAGGAGAGGGATAAATATTAGGTATTTCCATATTTATCCAAGAATATTTAGTGTGTAATTACCAATATCGACTAAGATATCCTTAGTGATTGATCTATCAATAGTGGCATTTACAAAGAACGCTTTATCACCCTCTATATTAGGTTGGATATGAGTCTCTTGTCATCATGCATGGTTTAACTAATGATCCTCTATAAGCTTTGGTTCTTGAATACTTAGCCAAATTCATAAAATGGGCATAATGTATTAATCAAGAAGTTGTTTTCATAACTCATAAAACTCATCATGCATCGATTCATAAAGATTTAAAACTATCTACATTCTAGTGCACATAAAAACATCTCTATCCTTAAGCAATTAAATCTCACCTTGTAGATCCCATACCAAAGTCATGTTGTGTAACACTTCCTTATGTTTACTAACATCTAGATAATGAGTCATAAGAAGCTCCTGCCATTGAACCTTATCAAGGAGTTGGTTTGATATACACTAGTATAGAGAACCACTTCATGTATTAATGTTGACCTTAGGACTAGTCAGACTATTAGGGTAGGTCTCCATTGATTAGTTGGATTATTTTCAATCCATATCATTACAAAACGTTTTTCATTTCACTTTTGTGTGATGATAGTATATAAGTCTAGTCATTCCTCTAAATGATTCTCATTCTTACAAAAAAAACATGTAGGATAAATTAGGTAGTTACACTACTAGTGCTATGGGATTTGCACTTGTATTAGGTTCTATGTATAAAATTACCATCTCCACATCCATAAATTTTAACTCTATAAGACTAGCTTCCACCATTGTCCTTGTTATTATAAACATAAGTCTAATGAGTGCCTTGTGTGTGTGCCTCATGAATCTCAATAATAAGGTGGAAATCATTGGTATCATGAGTATATAGGTCATATATTTTACAATATGAGGATATGTTTGATTGTTTAGCATATTTAAGTATGGGTCAATCCATCACATCATGGTATTTTTGGAAAATATCAGAGGATTACTTCACCATAACATTAATACTTTTTTTGGGGTAGTTATTCCTAATGTGGCCTTTAGATTCATAGTCAACACACCAAAAATTGTTATGAGTATTGTGAGTACTATTCACAGTGAAATTTTCTAAACAAGATGCCATAGTAGAAATATAAACATCCATAAAGGGACTAATCCATATTTCTATGCTTCTAATAACTTCAACATGAAGGCTAGCTTTCAAGGCATTATGTGGGTCAGTGAAGGTCTTTTGGGATAATGTGCATTGAAACGGAAGTAATAAGCCTCCTAAAAACCACTTGGCATGCTGAGTTGTATTTATCTTAAAATAAAGATTAAAAAATGGTGTCTTAAAATGTGCATCATACTCATCCACACTATTAGTTAGGTTTTTCTTAATATCCTTTAGGGCAATAATGATCTATTGTTCAAACTCTATGATTTCAAATTCCTAGAGAAAAGCTACCTTTATTTGTTCATAATTCACCATATCTTTTTGTAGATAAAAATAATGGTGTCACTTATGGCCATGGTCTAAAATCATAATGGAAAATTGATTTATCTTTCATTTAGTAGATGCAAAGCCACACACTCACTAGATAATTTCACACTTATGAACATGTTCTACTACATTTTTCAAACCATAATACTTAGGTAATTGGAGTGTCATTTTGAAATAAATACTAGGAAAATGAGGTGATATAAATGGATTTTGTTATGATGCACTTCTAATCCCTCTTAAATCTTGTGTGAGAGGTCTACCAAAGCCTCTTGTGCCACCTCTAGATCCTCTAACTGAGCCACCACTGGTATTGCCTCTCACACCTTCTACAATACTAAAATCATTTGATACATTGGGTACAAAAGTAGGATGATTAAATATGGATGGGTTATTACTCTACCCATTATATATGCTTAGTCCACTAGACATGCCAAACTAAATCATAGAATTATCCTTTAATGCAAAATAAATTAATAACAAACTACTATCTTGGTCTTGGTATTCAAAGTATTTAAATAGGTTAAATTTTTGATTCTATACTATTTATATCCCAATTACATACAATATCATCATATAATTCAATAATATGAGTGTGCGCTATGGGTGGGGATCTACGCCTATCAAAATTAGGTTCTTTAGTCACTAATGCTTGACTTGTATCTCTTGTGCATACAAGTGCTAGCATTGGGTACAATATTATGGTTAGGGAGTCCTAATTATGCCTTTTTTCCTCCATACATACCCTCAAAATACTTCTTAAGTCCTCTTGGTCCCTCCCTAGATTGCTTCTAATCATATTCATTCACCTAGTCTCATCATACTTATGCTTCCAAAACTACCACTGACTAGATGCCATGTTGAACCAATAATCTTATGTCAAATTATGTCCCTTAATTTCCCCATCAACTAAATTTCTCATGTGTGAGAGAAAGAGAGAGTTTATACATCCATGAAGAATATTTTAAGTATAATATCAACTATAAGCTTCTTAATCTCAAGATAAATGTGCCTAAGATACCTTCTATGTGACTCTTAAAAGAAGTGAAATCAGGTTTCATTTGGACAAGAGCTTGTTAAAACTACAAATTCAAAAATATAGAAATTCAAGGTTCCTCTCCACCAAACATCCAATACACATGTCTAGGTCACTCCTAATCTTCCTAAGTCTAATTGATGCTCTACTAACTTTGCAATCTTCCATCTATAGTCCTTTGACTGGTCTTTGGCATACATTGAAAACAAAGAATGAAGGTGAACAAGCACTTATATAAATAAAGCTTCATTATTTGATTTTTATATGTGTTATTATACCCATTTGTGTGTGAAAACCCCTATTTCAAAATGTTGTAAGGAAAAATTGTCTTCTACATTAGTAACCCATTATTAGACATTCTTCATAGATAGTTTTTTGAGTATCTTCCCACCATCTTGTAAACAAGCACTACAAAACCTGACAATGGAACCAAAATGTTGGTATATTTTCCTTTAGTCTATCATATATGTTCCTTAGTTGTGTGCCTAATAAAATAAGAGTTTCAATGTGATAGCATGCTATCATATCATGATGAAAATGGTTCTTACATGCTCACCTAGAGCATGTAGTTTAAGATTAGTTCCTATTGGATTTATTGTGTGAATTTGTATTAATCTACTTTCCTAATTTAGGGAACTCAAACAAGAGCTTATTCCTAATCTCATCCTTAGTTGTGTATCTAACTCCAAACTATTCATTCATCACTTAAATAATAAAATAAAATAAATTTGGCATAAACTAATAACAAATAGTATTAGTTCCATTACAACTATAGGTAGATGCACATAAGTATTTCAACAATAGATGATTATTTTCATTATGTTCATAAGTTAGCTAAGATTACAATTATTCCATAATTAAAATGATAAACACCTCATCAACAACAACACTAAGTATAACAAGATTTTATTTATACATGGTCTACCCTAACCACTCAGTTACAGAAGTAAATACAATCATGATGACTTGCCAATAATCATTAACAAAAATGAGTCATGGAAATCCATTTACAATTATTTCCTAATGACTCATCCCTAACTTCCCCTATATTCTCTCTATGCTAGATCCTCATCACTAAGAACCTATTTTCCTATAGGCTAGTACTAAATTCATACTTGAATTATACTTTTCCAATTTTCTTTTTGGTATTTTGGCTTCCCAAGGCCAAGTTCCAACACCTATAACTAAAAACTTTTTATGGAACCCACTTAATCATATACATGATGATATGCTAAATGATGATGTCTCCTAATTGATTCTTGAAGTCATTTAACACTCCTAGAGGTATCATTATGTCTATTTGTGATCACCATATCTCCTATATGTATTGGGTCCTTAGTGATGTGCTTGATCATCATGATGTTATTAACTATCATATGAAGGGAGTAAGTATCAATGTATTGTCATTTTCATGTTTATGTTTTAACTTGTGATAAGAATCCTTTTGATGTTTAACTATGTTTTGATGTATTTTATAGAGGATTAAAGTGGTCTTATGATCTAAATGTACCTTAATGAAGATGGTTGAAGGTGGTAGTTGATGACTCACTATGAACTTATCTAGTGTATTCAGTATATGCATGGTATGGGTCTGAGTATAAGATTTGAAGCATGATAAAAATACATAGAAGCCAAATTGAAACCTTATAAAAGACTATAACATACTCTTTATGATATTAATTGGTAAATATCCTTTGTGATGCTCTATGTATATTATATAAAAGAAACATTTTATTCTTAAAATGATAATTTTTTACCTCAAAAGGCCACTAAATCATTATTAACAACCTTAATTACCCTCATAGTCATTATATTACTTTAGTCAAATGGTTTCATGTTTTAAAGTTAACCCATCCATGAGTCTAGAATATTATTTTGCCTTCAATAGAGCTCACACATGTGAAATATGTACCCTTTTTCTCTCCAAAACTTATTACTTATTTTAATATCAATTTTTACTCACATTATCCCTCTTGATTCCCTAAAATGGTGGTTCAAAGATTAAATCATGGAGAAAATACAAGAAAAGAGGTGTTTTAAACCATTTTTGTAGGTTGTAGAGACTGATATGGTTAGTTGTATATATGTGAGGGTAGTGGATTATATGTTGGTTATTTTCAAGTATCTTGGTGAAGTTTCATGGTCTAAGGATTCTATACAAACTCAAAAACTATCCTCTTACCTCATCGAGCTCGTTTGCATATTGGTAGAGCCTTTTAGATTTGCAGATGGTATGAGCATGAGAGAGAATATCAAGATATAAAATTTTGGGAAAAGGAAGGGACCTTAGCTAGATTCCATATTTGGGAGCTTTTTATTATTTTGGATCTCTTTCCTTTATGAACAATCCTTAACAAGGTAGATCACTCATAATGGCTTCTCCATTTAAGAAGGTTACCAATTTTCTTTGTTTTCTCATTTATTAAGCATGGTGACAAATAAATGAAATATGTGATGGATTTTTTGGGTATACACCACCTTAACACAACATTATATATCCTCATGTCACACTTTTGAGGGTGTGAGAGTAAGGGAAACATTCTTGCTCTCTTTGTTTGCATACTATAGATAGATTCCCACATGTTTGAGGGTGTCCAAAGCTTGATAACATAGGTTAATGGTGGATACTAGTTTGGTAATATTTATTTTTAATATACCTAATCAAATATACTTCCCATGCTCAACTAAGATCCATTAAACCAAATAACTCTTCATAATCCTATCTTAGGACTATGACTATTATGTATGTAATGTGAAGTTATTTTTCCAATACTTGTGAAGAGTCTTGGGATTATTTAAAATCATAAACATAATCCCATATTAGGTCCATGATCTATTTTAATACATCATATTCATTTGACTCTTGTACATTAACCATCCCTACCCTCAATCCACTATACAAAATCTAGACCTCTCACAATCAACTCATGCATGTGCTTGCATACTAAAGAGACAATGATATATTTATAGTTAGAGGGTTGAGTTATACTTTGGGTTAGATGTTTATGATTAAAAATATTCTTTTAGGGAGATAATTATAATATAAAAACCCTGTGATGAACATGAGGGCATTAATAAGTTATTGTTATAAAGGGATAAAAGAACACTAAGATAGTTAAGCAAGTCTACCTAAAAGATTTGAATGTCTCATGGGGGTTAAAAGATATTTTAAATACCTTTAATATGTGATTTTAAAATAATATCAATGGGAATTATTATCTCAAATAATTATTATTCATTGTAACTTGGATAGAGTTCTTGAATACACTTAACATAAAGGGAAATTTGGGAAGGTAACCTAAGCATAACCATGTGTAGCCAGCTTAAGAAGGTCCAAGGTAGTATAATCAGCATGTTAAGTACTTAGAGAGTGTATAATAAATAATAAAACTATCTACCAAGATATGATAACCAAACAGGATCCATTGAAGGTCATTGATACTAGATATGAAGAGACTCATCTTTCATATACAATTAAGAAGAAAGTCTACCACCTATAGGTAGAATAAAGAGGACATTGTCAATAATATATGAAGGTGATAGTAGAGAGATAATTTATAGTTTATATACTTTCATTTAATACCCTCAATGATTCTAATAAGTGATGAGAGCCCAGGTTGATAAAGTAACCTAATTACCTAACCAAGCTAGATAGGCTTAATCTAACCCACATAAACCTATAGGTTAACCAAAGACATGCATAGTTTGGAGGCTATCTGAGGTTTTGATAATATAATAGAAAAATGTCATAATATATAAAATTTTCCAATGGAATCCAAGCTTGGTGAGAGAACCTAATGGTCTAATCAGACTAAAAAGTCTTAGAGATAATGCACACAAGCCCACATAGGTAATCTTAGGAAAATCATGTAACAAAGTGAGAGGTGTGGCCTAAAAGGTGTATTTAATGTGTATATAATAATTTAGTAACCTATTATAATTTATATTTATATCTAACTAGTGATTTAAGGTACCAATAATGGGTTGTTTACATGGATGGCACATGCTTACCTAGTCACTATACATAGTCAAAATGAAAGATTGATATCCACAAAAATAATAATAATTAATGTAGTGAAGTGTAATACTAAAGGTGAGATAAGGATTCTATCATTATTCCATAAAACCATTTCATATTTTCCAAACTAATGGTCCTTTGAGAGAAGGAATCCAACAATCTTGATAGACCTATTAGGCCTAAAAGTGCCTAAATAGGTTTGTTTTTGAATTAAAGGTTTCTACTTATTTTAAATATTATGAAAGTTAAAATCATTTTTGGGTAGTGAATAATAACATATAAATGATCCCTTATTTTTTATACTCCCATTTAGGGTAAAGAGGGGACTGAAGTGAGTCATCAGGGTTCCACAAAGTTGACTACATACAAATCTTAGGACAAAGGATGAGAGTGCAGAGGGTTGAGTTAATCAAGAAACATGGATATAAGGGTGATATTAGGTATTATTAATTTGTTTATTCTCTTTAAAAACCCCATCACTATATCAAATAGGTATATCATTCAGGCATCCATCACCTATTACTAAGTACTCAAACATGGAAAACTAGTAGTGTTACCTACAACTAGACATGAAAGCATGAAGATAAAGTAGAGTTTTGAGAATCTAAGGATATTTTTAAAAGGTTTAAACAAGGTGATAAGGATATATTATGATCATTTTATAGTCCCAACCACCTACAAGTGACCTAGACCTTTAAGATTCAATTTAGGCTTGTTGGGCCTAAAAGCCTATCTTAAGCCTAGAAGGCTAACACCACCTTGAGGTAAACTCAAAACATCATAAGTATACCCAAGGATATGATAAAATTTTGAATGATGTTTTATAACCTATAAAGTATTTTTCAAATAGGGTAATTTAAAATAATGTCCACCTTGAATTATATAGTCTAGGTAGCTAGTTCTAGCCATCATTTTAAGTGCTTGTATCTCCCATCACATGAAGACTCAAGGATAATTATATTACAAGGTTTTAGTCACAAATATACAACTTATATCCATAATAGATGGATTTGATTTAAGATTACCACAAAGGCTAAGATTATAAGAATGTCTAGATTACATGTAGAAGACTATAAGCCTACCAACATCCATTCATATATTAACACACCTTTTCCATGAGAAAATAAGATAATAAAGAAATTTTAAGGGGTATATATAATTAATATCCATAATAATAAGTTTTGGTTTGGAGGTCCATTCTTTATGAACCATCGTTAAGATGATGGACCTCCAACACCCTCCTAAAACCCTACTACAGACTAGTCTTGGAAAAAGTGAATATTTTTGAAAAAAAACACTCATGAATGAATTGATAAACACTTTAATCATAAATTAAACTTAGAGGATACCCTTCCCATGGTATTTTTTTAAGGACCTATCAAAAAATAGTGTTTTTAAATAAAATGTGCCAAAAAAGAGGTACAAGTAGTTTAAGATTTTACAAATCACTGTAAATGATTTTTTGGGACTTATTTTATCTCCTCAAGGAATTATATATCCAAAAACATTCCTATAAGTGCCTTTGTAAGTGTTTTCTAAATAAGTAGTCTATAGAAATGAAGGAGAAGGTGACCTAGTCACCTAGTTGGATAAGGTTGCATGTGTGAACTACTCAAAAGGGATTATGGTATGATGTAGTGTGTATTTTAGGCCTAAAATTCATATATTTACAATTTCTCAAGGTTTTATATAGGATTTCATGTCCATCAAATGTAAATAGTTAGGCTATTAGGCCTAATTGGCATATTTAAGCTACTTATTCAATAGGAAAGTTGAAGGTTGGCATATAAGGATGATGAAATGAGTCAATATAGTTATATTATAACATATATCTAATTAATTGAATGAGTTAATTACAAAATGACGGTCATAATAGAGGAAGTTTCTTAACTAGGTCATATGATCAAAAGGAGTATGGATTGTTATATTTTATGATTGATCAATAATATCTCATTGATGTTGTAATTGCTAATAAGAGAGTAATTTGACAAAAATGTGGCATATACATGATTTTAAAGAGATTAAATAAGTCAACCACATCCTCCACTATCACATATCAATGCTTAAGGAGTCATTAAAGAACATCAAACATGGAGAGTTAACAAGAGGATTATTTTAATTAATTGTAACTATAGTAATGAATTTACTATGGTCATTTATGACCTTTTACTCTCACTTCCATGTCATTTTACCTCTTATTCTCTCCTCATTTTGCTATATATTTAGGTCTTAAAGGCCTTAATTTTTAATCCCTCTCTTGGCCATGAGGAGACTCTACCTATATTGGCACTTTTTAACCTCTTCAGTGAATACAAATGACTATTTTCAAATTCCTTGATATAGGTTTAGTGTGTTCCAATTATTTTTATTTGAACATGTGGTAGTTTTTCTCCCTTGGCAGGTCTTAATCTCACCTAGTTGCTAGTATATGATCTTATACAAGTCACATATAGTGTTTGAATGTTAAGTATATGAGTTTGGAATGGATATTTTATTGGTTAGTGAATTTATCTATGCCTTAAATCATTACCCTCATATTTTGATCACTTAGTGAAACCATTATGTGAAACACTTTTGCATAAGAGTCCTTGGAGTTGTAAGTTTTAGTCACTTATACTACTTACTAGTGTTAGTTGAAGTTCAAATTGAGTGGATAAATGTTTACATTGATGCATCACCATCTCTTATATAAGGTTTGTTTTCTACACTTTCTATCCCTTTTCACCCTAATAGTAATAGGTCTTATTAAACTGAGCTAAATAGATGCAGTGGGGGACTGAGCCCCATAATATAGAGGTTTGGTCCAGTTATAAGGTCACCCACATCCTTTAGTCCATTCTCATGTTAGTTTAAGTTTGAAGAATATTTTAAAAATATCCTTAAATAGGGTGTAATTAGGGTTGCTAATAGTTCCTACAAACTACTCTGTAACCATCTTTGCTTTCTATGCTTTCCCCAAGTCTTCCACTAATATATAAGTCCTATATTTTTGGCTTCTCTGTGTATCATGATTCTTTATTCCATATCACTTTCCTATTTTTCATGATGATATTTAGTACCATGGTATTATTCACCTTATCTCTCCCATATTGCTTGTCATAAAAAATTACTGAGCCAAAATGTCCTCAAAATTGAGGGCCCAACACTACCTCTTATCGTGCTATCTTCTTCTTTCTTATAGTAACTAAATATATATTTTTATATTCATATTTAATATCTCTCTTAATTTTTTAAATGACAACCATATTTATATTCTCTTATTTCATACTTTCAAATTCAAAACTATCTCTAATATCTATGATAATGTCTACGAAGACCTTACACAACATAAAATTAGGATTTAATATCAATTAAACCTATAATTTTACCCTTACAAGTAGTAATTAATTTAGAAGACTCTAGGAGTAGGTTATACTAACTAGGAATAACATTAGGTTGTTTATCAAATTAATGATGACGAACACATGAAATTTAATTAATTAAATAATAAATATGGGCGTGACTTGTAAAACTTGAACTTGAATCAATAGGGGATAACAATAAACGAATAAAAGGGATAAATATCATCAAAGATATAAATTAATTTCTTTATGAAAACTTATTGACCCTAATATTTCACTTAACACATTATTAGTAGTGGGATTATAAAAAATAAGTAAATTATTGGTAATACAAAATGTTCATTCACTTGGGGGATTGAAAGGGAAATAGAGAGTATAATATTAATGTGTGAATGAGCCCTAGGCTTATATATTTCTACCACATAAATGGTTTCTAACATCCACACATCTTAAAATCAATTTAATTTCAAATTTTTCATTTCCATTAATTACCTTAAATAACTTGGTTTTCCATCCTTAGATACTTTATTTGTAGCTTCTTAACTATTATCCATATCCATAAAAATATCATGATATGGATGAGTTTGGTGTTTATATAAAATGTTATCTTTATGCCAATCGAGTTGAAATAATTTTTTATTATTCGGAGAGGATCCCATGGCAAAAATTATACTTTTTTAAAATCATACATGGTTAATTATAATCCTTAAATTTTCCAAATGATAATGAAAAAATTATTATCCTAAGGACATGTGATAATGTGATCATTTACCAATTATTTTATTTCAAAATCAAAACAACTCCTATAGATAAATGATAATATAACTTCATGGCAATGAGATATTCTGGTAAAAATTGGTGAAAGACATGGGGAGGCTTAAAATATATTTTTAACATTATTACCATGTTGTCTTGAAAAAATAAATATCTCCCATATCTATATATAGGGTTTTTCATAGTTGTAAAACTTCTAAGGAATTTTGAGTCATGGATAGCTTCATGAATGACATGGAGAAAGTCATTACATGTTTTAGTATAACTGGGAACATGTAAATAACTATGAAGAACACTACAAGTAACATGAATGGTCTGCTTTTATAATAGAGACCATGGATGTAACAATTTTACATTAAATGGTAGTGTATATTTTACCCTATTTTTTATAAAACATAATAAATTTTATTTTGTTAAATAGTTATAAAATTTAAGAATATTAGAATGATAAATATATTTAATACTAAACTATTATAATTTTTACAAATTTATAAATATGGATATTTGAATTTTGAGAAAAAAAACTTTCATTATATTAAATATAGACTTATTTCTAAGAATATGGACTTATAGTATCATCATTTTTTATTTTATAATTGATAAAATTGTATTCCAATATTTCTATTTTGGTTTTTAACAAGTTTTACATTGGATTCCAATATTTTCAAGAATTATTTTTAACTAGTGTGATATTGGATTCTAATATTAATATTATTGGTTTTAATTTGTGTGATATTGGATTTCGATGTTTAAATTATCAGATTCTAATTAATAGTGAGTAAAAAAATTCAAATATTTCCATTTATATCCAAATTAGTCTTGATGACATTATGGCCAATAATTTTCATATTGTAACCACCTAATACTTTTCATAATACTATCTAATATTTTTCCAAATTTTATCTCATATTAATCAATTATATCATGGAATGAAATATTCACAATTACTAGTACACCAATGTAAAACATTTATACACTATAACATACAAATTGTATTATACAACACTTTTTATCAACCAAAAAATAATTATATTACACCCTTATAAAATCAATGTGGTTTCCATGTCATAAATTTATTTTAAATTTTAAAACTTTTCACTTAATGTAACCTTATTAAATAATTAATCACTTTGTGAACACATCATATCAATGTATTAAATAAATATTTATATTTATTTTCATGTCAAAATCTTATCTCCATGACCAACAAACCTAGTTTTAATATAAGGTGAAATCCATAAATTAACACGTCGATGATGATCCCTTTTAATTTAAAGTGAAGATGTGATTCTTGAGATTTTGTGTCTATGTGTCCCCATGATCCCATTGAAATCACCACATTTATTCACTTTTATATATCAATTTTTTTTTTATAAAATTATAAATTGTGATTTGTTAGAGTCAAATATATGATCATTGTATGTTAATATATTATGTGCATGAAAAAATAAACATATGGAGATACAAAATGGATTTAAAGTTTTAGTGGATCTACATAATTTGTAAGGACACCTCCATGATAAAAAAATGACTCTGAATCCCTACTCTGATGAATATTTCCATGCATTATTTTTTTTTAGAATTATTAATGTTTCAAGTGTGTCTAGGATGGTTATTATTCTGAGTATACGATGTGATGAGCTCCATTATTAGTTTGCATATTCTGCTGAATACTTATTTCTAGTTGTGTGTGTATGTTGTAAAATGCAGTTTACGTGTTAATGCTTTAATGAGTATGTAGTGAGATTATGGGTGTGCTTGCGAGTTACTTTCAATATATTATCTATAGGTAAGCTATAAAGGTGAAGTAAATTTGTTATAGTGAAGATAAAAATTCAATGAAATTGATATCTCTGAATTAAGTCATTTAAAAAATAAACTCTGTGAACTTGAGATAATGAGACACTACCATGCCCACATATTTTCACCTTATGCCTTATCATTTATCACGGATAAATTATAATTATTAATCCTCTATTTACTTTATTAAATCTATTTGAAACATTTATACCACATCAATAGAAATTTGGGATTATAATGAGCCTATAAAATTCTCAAGAATAAACCAAAAGCACCTATTGAAATTAAACTTAATATAATTTCCTTATGGATCAACACTTATTTTACCTCTTATTTTTGAATCACCATAGACATATATTGTTTGCTTAAAACATATTTTCATCAAAAAGTGGGAATTTCCAGACTTACGTGCAACATTACTACTAGTGCATCTCCCTTGAACTTAAGTAGAATAATTCTAGTTTTAGTTTGAAAAATATTTTGATTACATAATCAAATGTTAATCTTAATATAGTCATATTTATAAAAATATGATTCAAAAATAGTTTTTAGAAATAAGTATTATTATTTTTCTCATATTTAATAAAAAAATAAAATTACATTATTGTCTTAACATATTTATAAATGTATTACAAATAATTCAGAATTGATGAAATAACTATCAATATTCCATTCAATTTAGTATAAAATAGTAAAATTATAATGTATTTTTAGAGTATGATTTACAATATAAATTTAAAAAAATCTAAATTATGAACTAAGGTGATATCACATATTATTATGATCCTCAATAGTTTTACCAAGTTAACATTATTTACGCAATTCAAGTAGTTCAAGGTAATATTTATACTTCTTTTAGTGTCATAACTACAATATCCCTCTTCTGGATCACTATCATCCGCTAGGCCTCTACAAATGTGATCACTATGAATAATTAGAATTTATGAATATATGCATTTGAAAATTCCCTCTTCTTAAGAAATATATAATGAACCTTTATTCTACACATCTACCAAATTAGGTTTCAAATTAAATCACAACTAAAAAATATAATTGTAATTGTCCATCCAATACCATAAACAACATTTTCACACATATCTACAATGGAATGTCCTCTTGCTTGGATACTCTATCCTCTATAATACTTTGGTTCCTTATTAAAATAATTCCACTTAATACTCTTTTCAAAATCAAGGAAACATTAATGCTATAGTAAAAAAGAAATGTGATGTGAAATAAAATATATAAAACCACAAAAATCAAATAAATAACTAAAAAATAAATGTGAGATGATTCAAGTAAATATGTATATAAATGTACTAATATATGTCTTAATTAAGGAGATTCTAGTTGTTTACAGAAGTATATGTGCATATAAAAAGAAGAATAAAATGTAAGATGTCAAATATGTGAAAATAAAACATGACATCTAATGCATCACTAATTTTAGCATATCATCGATAAATATAAAATTATCTTTTTATCATCCAAAATTAATTGAATAAGATTGAACCACACAATTTACTATATGTATGTATGTATGTATGTATGTATGTATGTATATGTATATGTATATGTATATGTATATATATATATATATATATATATATATATATATATATGGACACATATACTCTCAAGAAACTTAGAAGTTAATTTCATTACCTAAACGTAAATAAAAATAATTCTTGTTGAACCTTGAAAGTTTTAATTGGGTGGAATATCTATTATTATAGAATCAAAGATATGAAACTTTCGATATTATAATATGACAATTGTAAAGCATACTATTAATAAGGAGATAATTTAACAAGATTTGGTCCAAATTTTATTTGACCTTAAAAAATCTTGATATAATTTTACACCTATTACTCTCCCAGAATGTATTTAATATTTAACCCTGACTCTTTAGCCACATTATTAACATCTAGTTTAAGTTAAATATCCCCTTTTGTCCTACCCATCCATATTGGGTGATTTTATTCAACTGGTAACTTTGGGGTCTTTCTAAAATATCTCCACCTAATTGATCTCTCGAAATGAAAGAGAAATTATTATTATTTTATAAAAAATATAGTTTTAAATGAGATTTTACATAGTATAAAACATAATGAATATTATTGTTTTCTATAACCATTCTTAATTTTTTTACATAAATAATTCAATAGGAAAACTCATTTTATCTATGCTTTAAAAAAAAAAAAAACTCATTTTATGATGGATTTTAAATTAAATGATTAGGAAAGGACACAAAGCTAACCATAAATTTAAAATTAAATGTGAAGTCTTACAAAGAGTGTATTCTTTTTAAGGAGCATATTTTAGAAATACAATTGGGAATGGTAGTCTAAGTAAAAAATGTGTCCATATTACTAAATTAAATAGTTTCAATCAATAAGGAAAGAGAAAATATATAATACAATGTTAAAAACATTACTTTCGAGAATGTGTTAGAAACTAAAAATATCATTAAAATGTTATAAGAAAATAATTTAATAAGTTTTTCAAAAGATCATGTCAAATTTTTTTTTATAAAAATAAGTTAATTAATAAATATTCATTTCAATTAAAAAAAAACCTTACACAATTTATTTTATAGTGTCGTCACCTTCCTCTCACTTTCCCAAATCTCGGTCATATTGGGGCTCTCTATATTAGGTAAGTACACAAAGTGGGGGACAAAAAGGGGGACTACCCATATACATGATTTCTTGAAATTTCATAAATCTAAACTTTTTTAGATAATTTGAGATATCTATACTCTAAAGTTGAAGATAGTGTAAGAATATGAAATGTAGAATTTCTAGTCTAGTTTGCAAAACTTTTAAAAAGAAGGTTAAGTATAACTAGGTAAAACATCTAAAATTTGAAAAAGAATTCCTATTTTTTATAAAATAAAATAGAGTAGATAGATGATCATGTGGTGCACCATTTTTTAGCAACATTTAATATTGTTTGAAACACTTGAATGAAATTTTAGATAATATCTTCTAGTTTTTTACATTTATTTTATTATATTTTTTCAATGATTAATTTTTTAATGAATTTTATAAGTAAATAGATCCTTAAAACTAACAAAAAAATGGATAACTACTTATACAACATGCCTAAATACCTCAAAAATAAAATAAAATCAATTAATTTTTTGAATGTGTGTATAATTAGGCCTAGTTTGTGACCATATAATTTATTTTTCACTTGGATAAATCAAAGATAAATTACATGAACATGTATACGCATGTATGTTTGTGGCATGTAGTGACCTAAAAAAGATATAATCAGAAATCAACATAGTTTTAAACCTTAAATTATTCTAGAAATTATAAAAACCATATTTTGGAAAGAAGAGAGTGTGATTATTGCAATGGTATTAAGTTTTTTAATTTTACCATTAAAATTCATAGTGTATTTGGTAATTAAATTTTAATTATGTTTTTTCTTATCAATACTCTCAGACTTGACTATAGATTGATAGGTCCAAGATTTAGCTCAAGAATCCAAGGCATTCCATAGCCAAAAGTATTTGTTTTTTAATTTAAATTCAAATAGCTTGATCATTTTAATAATGTGATCATGTTATTAACCACATTATTAATGTGATCACATTATTTAATAACATGATTATGTTAATAATGTGATCTTGTTATATATTCATAACACCCAAAAATCCAAATTTGCTCCTAAGCTCAAATTTTATATGTGTTCTTATATATTTTTTAGATAACTAATATTTGTTTTATTTCATGCATTATAGGAATGGTACCTAACTTTGGATAGTAAATTAAGGTGTTTTAGTATCACATTAGACTTCAAAAAATTTATGGGCATTTTAATATGTTGACTTGACTACTTATAATTACTTGGTTCTAAGGTGTAACTCATTATAAATTTTATGATATAGCTTATTTTATCATGAGATTTCATAAAATGCATTTTTTAAACCTATGGCCAAAACTTAGCCATTGGATTACCAATCTAGCTATGCATCTGAAGTAAATTGGGACTATTTCAAGCCCCTTCAGCTTAATTACATGACTATAAAATGTGATTTGGGGGTTGATCATATCTAATTTCATTAGATTGATTAAATTAAGAAACATTATTTATTTATATGCAATTTCTACATATATAGAATGTGGTTTTGAGATCAATAAAATTGAAGTCATCAGCTAATGAATGTAAATGTCAATTAGTTCAATTTTGGAGGTAATTAGTGTCAAAATGATCCACTTGAACCTAGTCTAAATTATATATGATTTGATATGGAGTGAAATTAACCCTAATTTCATGTCATATATAATTAACCAAAGTTTTGATTCATTTAATCAAGGAATTTGAGGCCAATTTGAACCCCTTCAAGGGAAAGATATGATTTGGGAAAAAATTAAGTTTCATTCTATCATGAATTGATCCAATTAGTCAATTTGTATAATTAGGGGCATGATTTGGGAAAAATTGAGCCCCTAAACCAAATTTATGCCTCAATTAATTGTATAATGTATGTAACATGTATGGCTTAACTAATCCTACTTTCATCATAAATGCAAACATGAAGGTACTTGCCATAAATAGGTAAAAAAGCATCTCAAATTTTCTACAATTACCTTAGTGATTAGACCCTATATCTAATATATTAAAACCTAAACCCTATACCATTTAACTTAAACCCTAAACCATATACCATTTACCTTAAATTTTAAGCCATAATCCCTAATCCCTAAATTTTTTAAATTATAGACACTAAAACCTCAACCAATAAATTTATCTCTAATTAACATCCTTTATATAGTAAGAATTAGGTTCACAGGGATGAACTTGGTCAAAATTTCATCACTCATCACCATAATTGACTTAATTAGCTCAATATATGATGATGTGGGGGCTAATTGATCCTAAAATCATATTATTTAATCATATATGTAGGTTCAAGAAGCTCAAATTTTCCCTAATCACCTTCACAATTATACCTTATATACCATAAAACCTATACCTTAAGCCCTAATACCTAAAGTTCTTAATCCCTAAACTCTAAACCATAAATATAAACTATTTAAACCCTGAAATAATCATTTTAGACCAAATTAACATGATTTAGACTAAGAATTATGTTCATAGGGCTTAATTTGGCCTAAATCACATGACTGATTACCTCATTTTGACTAATGCACTCAATATATATGATGACATGGGGTATAATTACAACCTAAAAACACATTCTATAGTCATAAATGGGTCTAAGTGATTCAAATTATCCTCAATTATCCTTACAATTGACCCTATGTGCCCTAAACCATATATACATTAAAACCTAAACACTAATCCATAAACCCTAAACACTATACCCTAAATTATAAACCATAAACATTCCCTATTTACCAATTTATTTATTCCTAATTAACATCTTTTTTAGTAAGAATTAGGTTCACATGGCATAAAGTGATTAGACCTTATATAGACCCTTAAAGCTAAACCCTATTCCCCAATACCTAATCCTTAAACCCTATAACATAAATTCTAAGCCCTATGCCCTAATCCATAAACCATGTGCAATAATGTATTAATCCCTAATCCCTTATCCCTAATCCCTAATATATATTAAGTATAACATGATTATATTATTAAATAATGTGATCACATTATAATTAATATTGACAAAAAGCACTTATCAATGTCTATATTTAACCCAAAGTGAGTATTAAGAATAACGTGATCATTTTATTTCATAATGTAATCACATTATATAATTCAATCATGTTATTAGATAATGTTATCACATTGTTATTAATATAGATAAAGCTCACTTTTTAATATCTATTTTTAACCAAAATCAAGCATTCTATCCCCACATTATCTATAGGACCTACAAGACTTGTGTACTTTTGACCCCACCTTTGAAAAGCTATCAATTGTCTTTGATGGGTGATGGATCATGTTCAAGGAAGAGGATGATGTTTAAGGATAAAATTTTAGAGGAATTAGAATATTTGAGAGAGAAACACAAGATATGAATGCAAAAACCTTAGTGTAGATAAGGTATAATCCATAATCCGAACAAAATGTCATAGATAATTAGCCAATTAACAATAATGAATTAAATAATGATGAAATTGACCATAATGAATTGAATAATGATGGAATTAACCATAATGAAATGAATAATAATGAAATTGACAATAATAAATTAGCTAATGTTCGAAGTTTACATTCAAAGTTCCAAGTTTTTTATTTTGTTGATGATGAGTCTATGTATGATGCTTCACCCCCATGAATGAAGAAAATTTTATGGAGACAAATAATGATGAAATTAACAAACAAGAAAATTTCATGGAAACATATAATGAAGAAATAAACAATGAATAACATGTCATCCCACCTCTAAATAATGAAAGTAATAATGATTTTGAAACACCCTCTCAACAAATTCTACCATTAACAACAACTCCAAGAATTTTTGTATAAAATATAAGTACTTAATTAAAGTTGATGAAAATATTTTAGACCCAATGCATAATAAAATATTGGCTTGCCATTTAAGAATATTGGATCAAAAAAATTGGGATTATTTCTTTCATAATTTGGATTATAATATTCAAATATGTTAATTATTTATTTTATTGATAAAATTGATTAAGATGAGACCTATTATGTGCACATTAGGACTAAGAAAATCTAACATGGATAATGAAAATAATATTTTTTTTGAAAATCTACATGATGTATATCATACATTAGGCCCAAAATTAGACACCTAAGATAGTAATGTTTCCCTACATATACTTACAACTTGTGTAGTAAGTGGCCAAATAGGGAAAAAATGAATGATTTATAAAAAAAATTGAACTCTTAATTTAAATATAAAAACATTAATCAAATAAATTTAAATATGTGAAATACTTAATGAACTAGAGTTCTACAACCATAATTTAAACTTTGACAACATTTGTTGTCAGTGTTTCCATGCTCTTGAACGATACTCAAATGCACTTCTAGGTAGATTTTAATGTCAGAATTATAATAACATTTAATTTTCCTATCAAGATGTGATCAAAGTGATAGATTCTCAAATGGATTACTTTAAGCATAAATGGTATTTGGAGCTCAAGAAGTTACATATTCAATGCCAAAAAGATGCATTTTTAGACTTGTCACTGCAACTTATCCAATGGATTTCTCTAGAAGGTTCCACTTGAGTGATCCATGGTGTGATTATAAGCATTAAAGAGGTAGGAGATGGTTCTGATAGCTCATAGAAATGACTTACAAATTTCATTTTACATGTGTTTGAACTTAGGCTAAAAACTACATTTTTTATTTTATTGGGAATGGTGTTTTTGAGGATGGAATGGGTGATGGGTTTGTTGATCTAGCCTGATGGGAGCATAATTATCTAGTACTAGACATTTTATACCATTGGACATGCTAAACATGTCAATTTTTAGTCAAGAAGCATTAAAAGTAGAGTTCTAAAACCATAACTAAAATTTGATATGTATTACCAGTGTTTTTGTGCTCCTGAATGGTAGTAAAAATGCTCTTATAGGTGGATTGGAACATTTTTATAGTCTAATTACATGTAATTTTCCTATTTATATGTGATTTAATTTATATGTTATCAAGTGGAGATCTTGGAGGTAGAAATGGCAGTTGGAGCTCAAAATGTTATCTTTTCAATTCCAAAAAGATGCATTTTTGTAAATGTCACTGCAACTTATCCAATAGATTACTCTATAAGGTTTCACATTAGTGATATAGGGTGTAATTAGAGGTATTAAATAGGTAAGTAATGGATATTATGGTTCATGAAAATTACTTACATGTTTAATTTTATGTGTGTTTGAACTTAGGTATAAAAATTACATTTTTATTATATTGGGAAGGGTGTTCTTGATACTAGAATGGGTGGTGGGTTTGTTGATTATGCCTAATGGGAGACCAAGAAACTGGTCCTATAAATTATCTACCCTAACCCCCTCTAAATATCTTGATAATTTTATTTTTTGTTTAGGAAGCATTGGAACTAGAGTTCTGCAACCAAAACTTAATATTGGACAACATTTATTGTCAGTGTTTCCATGTTCCTCTCTTCCTTTTCTCACCCACTTTTGCATGAAAGTGTATTTTAAATGTTTAATGTGATTTGAGGATAGAATAGGTTTTTTTTTAATTTTCAAATATTAGTTATAGGAGGCCTAATACCCTTAAGGTATAGGCCTAGAAAGCAATAGATGTTAGGAGTGAAGTGTTGAAGGTGATGAATGAGTGAGGCATTGAAGGGTCAAAATGAATCTCAAGAATGTGCATTAGGCCTATTAGGCCAAGTATCCCTTGAATATAAAAAAATAAATAAAGTGTAAATGATTTTTAAGGCCTTTTTCATTAGATTGAGTGGGTTGAATGAAGGTTGGATAGATGGATATAAGAGATAGAGGAAGTGTTCTTGAAAGTATTACATAAGAGGAAAGCATTTAGGCATAGCCAAGCCTAGGTAATTTATAGAGAGAGTGTGTCAAGAGTGAAAGAAAAAAGAAGTGGGTTAGAGGATATTAAAGCTGATTTAGGATCATCACTAAATACATATAAAATCTTTCATGACAATTGTCTTAGCTAAGCTCCTGACCTATAGAAATTTTGAGTAAATCCAAAGCAAGGGTTTCATGAGTAAAACACCTATAAAACTCAAATGATTAAAAAAAAGGTGTGAAAATTTGTGATCATCTAGGGAATATATATTATAACTTATTAAAATTATCATTTAGTTGACAATAGGTTTTTAATTATAGTTATAAAGGACTATTTTACATGCACCTATAGAAATACCATTTTTGAGAAAGTTGTGCATAAGGTAAGATGTGTTTTTGGTTGATTTGAGTTATATAAACCTATGTAACTATTATAAAATGTTATGGATTATATTAAAATACTATAAATATAATTTTTAGTATCTAAAAACTCTATTTTGATAAATTGGCCTATTGGAGTAACAACTAGGTCTAAAGACCTAGAAAATTAAAAAGAAAGAATTTGAGATTGATTTATTGATTTATTTTAAGTTTTAAATATTTGAGAGTTTTAAATTATGTTATTATTATGTCATTAGTGTGTCCATGTGATTATATTAAGAGCCTTGATAGTTTAGTTATAATGACAAAGTGTGTAATGTGCTTGTTCTATTATGGTTGAAGTATGATTGGTTGATATTGAGTTTTGCCATGGTTAGAGATGTTTAGGGATGAATATGGTGTATTTATCATGTGAAATGGTTCCCTAATATTTTTTATAATCTTTTATTTCTTGTTTACATAATTTGAATTCATTTGGTTATCTATAGTTTTCATCTAAACAATTTGGGTCCAGTTGTAAAAAATATGAGTAGGTAGTTTGATGACATCACCTTTACCACGTATGGATGAGGTAGGGAGATTTGGTCATATGGTTGTGATAAAATTAGTTCCTAATTCTTATTAACTAAATATTATTTCATTAACTTAAGTTTGTCAAAATATATTTAAGTGCAAAGTTGGGCTCTCAGTCTTTTGATAGTGTCTTCCCATAGCCAAATTTGCATGAGGTAAGAAAGAGTCAAGTAAGAATTTTTATGGTATAATATATCATACTGTGGATGTTTTAAGATAAGGTTATCATATGGGTTTGTTTATTTTTTAACCTATTTAATTTTCACTAAATTTTAGGTCATGCACTAAAGTGAATCAAAAGTTATGCAAGTACAAAGTTGGCATACCAAGAAGTTTTTGACATAGTTGGCTTTGTGGCAAAAAAACTTGAGAAGGAATTTTAATGGAAATATATATATCACATGTGTGAGGTTTAAAATATAATTTTTTCACATGGTTATATTTTCATATGTGAGGAGATCATATTGTCCAAATTTGATAATATACGAGTAAGCAAGGTAAAAGATATGATTGTATAAAGTTGGCCTTCTAGGTAGATAAGCAAGGTTCACATAGTCAAATTTACATAAGTTAAAGTTTGAACAGCCCATGAAGAGGTAAATATAGCATGTTTTCTCTAAAATTGTATAAATTAATAATGAGGATAGGTGTATGATGTTTAATGCTAAGAAATAATAAATATCAATCTTTTTCCAAGGATCAACAATGAACATGAGATCATACAAATAGATATGAATATTGTGTATTGAAGCAAATAGGTCAAAGTGATATTTGTTTAGAATTTTTAAAAACCAAGAAACATATAGGAGATTGATGGAGTGTATGAATTAAAAGTTGTAAGAGTGCATGAGATGAGGTCAAAGTGATTGAGGTTTAACGTTTGAGCATTGACACCTATGTGTTAAAGTTAAGAGAATATCAATGGTGAATGCTTAATATGAGTAGTGAGGACATGATATGAAATAACATTTTTTGAGGTTTAATTTTGACTATTTTTATTTGAATATTTGAATTTTCAAATTAAAAACTAGTGATCTAAATTTTGTCTATAATTTTTTATCCAAACATAATTTTCTAATGGTATAAAAATAAAAGATTAAGAGGAATCCATGGTTCATATAATGAACCTAATTTGAAGATATGTAAATATTTATATTCAAATATATTAATGTTAAATTTTGACTATGTGTTCATGCATGTTCTACAAGTGAATTCACCCTAATAGCTAATTTACCCCCAGTGATTGTACCTCTAAAAATTAGTATTAGAGTAGGTCCTTTGGTAAGAGGTCCTTTGGTAAAAGGTCCTTTGGTAAAAGCTTGATATTTTGAAGGTGATCCAAGGTACAATATGGGTAGTCATCAAGGAGGTTTCTATACTAATGTTGACATAGGAAATTGCACCTGGGGTAAGGAGGTCAAACTCCTACCTTCTCCTCACAACATGGAAACTCCCCTCTCACCTGTGGGACTGGCGAAGCTGGAGGGGAGAGTCTCTAGATAAGGGATAGCTCCCTTTGATGTATCATTGTTTGTTCCAACAAGTGCAAAATATAGGTATATATATATAAACTGGGGGGATGAAAAGGGAAAGGAGACTACAAGAAAATAAGCTACTTTAAGGAGGTGATACACCAAAATGAAATGACCTTCTCACATCCACACTCAGGATTAGATAAAACAACATACATACACTCAGACTTGGCAGAAAGACCAGGCTATAGGAAAATGGCAGGGAGATTCTTATGAAAACACAAAAATAGGGACTCACCAAGATGATATGAGATACATACTATAAATGACTTCCTCTGTTCTATACTTCTAAATAGAGCTGTTCTTCTGTCAGCTATAGAAAATGGCACTTTGTAGATAACTGGTGTGTTGGTGTTGAACCTGTGAGAGCATCAAAAGACAATGGCTGAGCACAAATCAAACACTCAAGACATACACAAAATATCTATCCAAGAAGAGGTAAAATTTGCTTTTATTTGATTTAGGTGGAGATTTTAGTAGGGCTGTGCCTTGTAAAATTGTGAAAAGATGATTAGAAAATGACAAGTTCACAATATATATGGAAAAAGCAAGGAGACTCATTTGGTGTTCCTTGTTTACAAGTGGCATATGTATTTTATATTGGGAAGAATAAGTCACTCCAAACATTAATGAGCTTTGCACTTTGTCTCTTTTGAAGACTGCATTTTCAAGGTCAATACATGGTTTGTCCACCCATTAAATGTAAAATGGAGAAAACTAGTTACCAGCTATTTGCATCCTCTCATGATCAATTCACAAGAACTATTTCACCTACTAAAGTCACTTCTCAAATGGCACCACTTAGACACCTGCTTGCTCATTTCATGCTTGTTTCCTTTGTCTTTTCTTGATTTTGTCTTATCTAGCTCATTTGGCCCCTTGGGCAAACATTCTTAGCAGGTCGCTGCATTTGGGCTCTTGGTTAACATTGCCTTTGCTTTGAAAACAAATGGCCATCCTCTTTGTCAATTTTGACATCCCTATGGATGTCATGCTTTGAATGCCAATGGATTTTTTTCCTTCTTGAATTTGACGGTCTTTGTGACGTCCTCAGGCCCATCGCAACGTCACTGGGTCCATGGTTTCCCTCTAGGCACTTCTCTACCTTTGTTATTTCCTCAGCACCCTTTACCCCCCCAAAATGCCCCTTTGTCCTTTGGCCAGAAGTCTCCCACAAGGGTCCCTACCCTTCAGGGTCCTTTGATAGGTCTCTTGATTGCATTGGAAGGCCTCTTGGGCTCCCGTGGACAAATTGTCCTCAAACAATTCCCTGGGTCAATTTCCCTGGGTATGTGGCTTCATGCATTTCTGTGAACTTCTATCTATGGACATTTTCCCATGGACAAAAAGTACATGGAAATTTTGTCCACCTTCCTTTTGACTTGAACTTTGACTATGCCTAAATTCCTTTGAACTTTTGTCTGAAGGAATTCCTTCGGGCAAAAGTTTGAAGGAATTTGGGATCTTAACAATTTTGAATGAATTGAACTTTTGAACTTTGAATAAAACTAGACTTACCCGGTCCCTCTCTTTGGAATGCCTTCTTGAATTTTAGGACTCCCCTTTAGCTAAGGGCATACCCTTGAACCAAGCCATTGAAGTAAAAGGTTCAATGGTTCAAAGGTTCAACCAAGTGCACCGATGAACTAAGGCAGATGAACTTCCATTGAACTGAACCTATTAAACTTATGTCTTGAACCAAGCCATTGAACCAAAAGGTTTAATGGTTCAAAGGCTCAACCAAGTGCACTGATGAAGTTCTTTTCTGATTGAAATGAGACATTGAACCAAAAGATTAAACCATTCACTTTAAACAATGCTTGTTGAACCAATCCATTAAACAAAAAGATTTGGTTCAACAGTTCAATGGTACGAAGGTTCAACACTATTTGAATTGAGATGCTTGAACCAAGTGATGAACCTTTGAACCAAAAGGTCACTGAACACTTGAACCAGGGCATGAACCAAACTTGTGAATCCTAAAGATGGATGAACCAAGTGCTAAAAACATCACATGAACCTGTGTAACCTAAAAGAGACTAGCATTTCATAGCAAGGGAAGAGGATAACCAAAATTTCACCTGTGGGCAAAATTGGTTAACAAATTGGTGACTCTTAGGGGAAGCATGCCTGTTATGCTTAAAACTATTTGCCTTGAAAGTCCATTAGGCATAGATTCAAATGTAGCTTTAACAATAGCAACAACCCCAATAATCAGAACCAAAGACGCAAATCTACCTCCAAGAAAATGAAAATGCACAGAAGACTAAGAAAATTGATTATGTAACAGTACTTAGGGAAAACAAGAAAGAAAATAAGGGAAAATATGTACAGCTAAAAAGAGACTCAGTGGCAATGCTTCAAATTTATCCCATTAAATAGATACGTAGTTCTTCACCATCTAACCTAGAGAGTTGGAATGCATTATGCTACTTGCGCTGAGTAATTATGTAAGGACCACTCCATAAGGTGTCAAATTTTGCATGCTTTCCAGGCTTGGCTCGGTCTTCATCCCACTTTAAGTCAATGTCTCCTTCAACAAAAACTTTTGATGAAGATTTCTTGTCGAAGTGTCTTTTTACTTGCTATTGGAGACTGGTCACAGAAGCCATAGCCCAGTCCCTTATCTCTTAGAGCTCCATCAACTCGCACAACCTGACCTCCATGTTGGTTCCTTCTTCTAATTAAAGCTGATGAGTGAGGTCCAGTGCTGACAATTCAAGTGAGATGGGTAGCCTAGCTTCCCTTCCATATATGAGCATATATGGAGAGTTTTTGATTGCCCTCCTCATAGTGATTTGATCGGCCCACAGAGCTATCTTTAGCTTCGCATGCTGAGTCTTTTGATTTTCTCCCATGGTCCTCTTAATGATCCTGATTAAATTTTTATTGGTGGACTCAGCTAGCCCATTCCCCTATGGATAATAATTTGATGAAGTGCTGACATATATGTCATATCTTAGTGCCCATTCACTAGTTTTGGTTCCCAAAAAAGCCAAGGCATTATCTGAGATTATGGTGGCTGAGACCCCAAATATTTGTACCAAGTCCTCATAAAACTCCAGGACTATGCTTTCATTTGCCTCTTTCAAATCAATAGCCTCCACCCACCTAGTTAAGTAATCCATAGCAGTAAGGACCCATTTGTGTCTAGCATTGGAGGGAGGATTGATCATCCCTATGAAATCTAGGCCCCACTACATGAATGGTTGCTCCACCTGAATAGGTTGTAGAGGCATGGTAGCCAACATTATTTTCCATCAAAAAGTGCACACTTCTAGCACTTTATTACCTAAGCATGGGTGTCTTTGAAAAGAGTATGCCATAAATAGCCAGCTCTCATTATCTTTTCTACAGTAGTTCTAAGAGTGAAATGACTGCCTGCTGACCCATCATAAAACTCAGCCAGTATCTTATCAGCCTGGTTTGGGTCAATGCATCTTAGAATAACCCCAGAGAGATCCTTCATAAACAATACTTCATCAACCAAGACACAAGGGAGAGATTGGAGTTTAAAATACCTTCTACTAGTCCTATCAAGACCCTATGGGCACTCACCAATGAGAAGGAAATGCCTCATGTCTAGCATTTAATTCTTTATGACAGTTTGTTCTCATGTAGTGGTTGCATCATGAATTAACAATTTGCCTTCCCTTTTTTGCTTGAATTCCGCAGTGAGTTGTTCGCACAAGCCTCTTCCCTTCACCAGCTTGGTGATCTTGATGTCTACATCATATTCCATCACTTTGGTGATCCACCCCACCCTTTTCTCATTTAAATCTTGATTGGTTAAGAAATCCTTGACGTAAGGATGTGGGACCATAAGGTGAATCTTGTTGTTAGACAACATATGCCTAAATTACTTTAGGCTCTGCACTACTGCCAGGACTTATTTCTCTACATATGTGTACCTAAATTTAGAGTCCTCTAACCCTTGGCTAAAAAAAACAAGTAGCTATTCAAGGTCATCACTATTTTCTTGGGTAAGCATGGTAGAGATCACCTCTTCATTGTTGAAAGTGTAGAAGTTGAAGTCTTTGTTGAAGTCAGGGCTGATCAAAGTGGGAGCCTAGGTTATGGCCTACTTGACAGCTTCAAAACTATCTTTTCTTTGTGTTGTCCATTTGAACTCTTCGCCCTTCCTTAGCATAGAGGTCAGGGGCTTGATTATCTCAGTGAAATTTAGAATGAACCTCCAAATGAAGTTTATCCTGCCAAAGAAACTCTACATGCCTTTCTTGTGCTTTGGTAGTGACATCTCTAGGATAGAGTGAACTCTCTCGATGTCAATAGATAATCCTTCCTTGGACATGATGTGGCCTAGGAGTTTCCCCTCATGAACAACAAACATGCACTTCTTTGGATTAAGAGAGATGCCAAACTCTCTACACCTTTCAAAAATATGTCTGAGGTGTTTTATGTGTTGGCTTGCTTCTTTGGAGAATACCATCACATCATCGAGGTATACCAGCATGTTGTTGTTTATCAAGCCTCCAAAAACCATGTCCATGGCTTGCTAAAAGCTGGCACCAGCATTAGATAGCCTGAATTACATCTTCTTGTAGGCAAACATTCCCCATTTAGTAGTGAAGGCCATTTTGTGCTGATCGCAACCTTGCACTAGAATCTGATTATACCCTGAATAACCATCCAGGAGGGAGAAATGCTCACTAGCTATTACCTTCTAAAGGATCCATTCCATACTTGGAAGGGGATAGTGATCTTTTAAAGAGACTTTATTAAGGTCTCTAAAGTCGACACACAGCCTGATCTCCCCATTCTTATTTCTAACAAAAACAAGGTTGGCCAGCCAAGAGGAATGTTTGATTAGAAATATAATTTTGGACTCAATCAATTTGGCCAATTCCCTCTGCATGAGGGGCTCAATTATTGAATTGACAGGTCTTTGCTTCTATGTGACTAGCCTAGCAACTTCTTCTAATTCAATGGTGTGCTAGGCAAGCCTTAGGTTGAAGCCCTTTAGATCACTGTAATTCCATGCAAAAACATTAGCAAATTCTTGACACAGTGAAATGAAAGCTCACCTTTCCTGAAATGTGCAAACTTTTCCAAGCACAAACAGCTTGTCCTTGAAGATTTCAACTCTTTTGTAATTCTCCTCTTTGGTCGTGATGCATGCCTTGTCATTTCTCAATTGGTCATCTCCATTGAAGATGCTTTCAAGCATGACCAGACCTTTAGGGAGTTTATTGTTCTTCAACTGAACAATCTGATTGCCATATTGTTATTATAAGTTTACTTGATTTTATGTTGCAAACTCAGCTTCCTCCTATAGAAAGAAAGCTATTTGCTGGTCACTTTTGAAAACTTGCCAATTTGCAACATTATTTGGGACAGAGGGCCAAACCACCACTTTTAAGTGGCGCAAACCACAACCTTGGCTTATTTCCTTTAAAACATCAAACTAAGCACCAATCACTGCCAGCCTATCCACTTGTTTATTCTACTCTCTAGGAATAGAGTCAATGTTAAAGGCAAGGAAATCCTCCATCAAGTCCCAGACTCTACTTGTAAGACTTCAACAAGGAATTCTTGGTTAGATTCTGGCCTTTCACCTGATTTACAATCAACTCATTGTCTCCCAACACTTGTAACTCTTTGATCCCTCTTTTTCTTGCCCATTCTAGCCCTTGGATCAGAGACTCATATTTTGCAACATTACTTGTGCAAGAGAATTGTAAATAGAAAGATAAAAAGTACCCATCCTTTGAAGGGGAGACCAACATTACCCTGCCACTATTGCCTAGCTTACTTCTGGAACCATCAAAGTATAGCTGCCATAGACCAAGGTCATCTTGGCTAGCCTTCATTAAATTAGACATGAAGGCATCTTATTTATGTAGGCAGTAGACTCCAAGGTCTGCTTCCTCAATAAACTTTTAAGGATCATGTTTGAAGTTATCATTTCCCCACTCATCCAAGAGTAGGTCTACAACTCCCTCAAGAGCAGAGGATGGAGATTAGTTTGTCTATGACTCTTCTAGGTCAATAATAATGTAATTGACATTTGTTGCCTTGGGTGAATATGGTTCTAGATGGTCTTTGTAGAGTGGTTTAGACCTAATTTTCACCTTGGTCACATACTTGGTTCTAAAAACCAGATATGACCAAGTCACTACTAGATATCCACCTATCTCTGAAGTGAAGCCCCTGGACAAGTAAATTGTGAAATATAGAGGAACATCTGCCACCACTGTATCATGGGGAATTGAGAAGGTTAGGTAAGCATGCAATTTCAAGCCTAAACCCTTCATAATCCCAACTATTTTTGTAGGTGTCCCATCTAGCTATAGGACTCTATTTATTTCTTCATACTTCAGTCCCATCTTGTCAGCAATGCACTTTGGCATCACTGAAGTACTAGCCCCACTGTCAATTATGCAGTTGTGTACCAAGAAGTCCCCAATGACCAAGGATACATATACAGGGGGAGTTTTCTATTCCTTCTTTACCTGACCTAAAGTGGAAGCCTACCCGTTCATCATTAAGACATTATCGGGGCTTGCTGGGATAGCTTATTGATCTAGCTCATGTAGTTCCTTCTTTAATACATCTTTCTATCCTAGAAGAGACAATGAATCCCATAAAGAGATGTTCATATGTAGCTTCTTCATCTAGTCCACTATATTGACCTAAGGACTGCCTCCCCTCAAGTTCACTTTGGGGCTAATTCCAACTTGAGCTATAGGCTGAGGGGCCGAAGGCACAAATGGTTGCCTGAAGTTTGAGGCCTTCAAATTGGAGTGTGATGGAGAAGGTGCTACTGCCTCTTAGGTAGTAGCCTCGGCTTCTATCATTGATCTTCTCTTAAACCTTGTGTTGGTCACAACACAGTCAGCCTGATTACCTGTAGTGTCCACATAATTAATTGAATGAAATTCCCCTTCCATGTGATTCATGAGAGTGGAATTAGGCTGAGCCTGATTGCCACTCGTGTTGGGTTGTGTTGAAGGCTTGAAGACCTAGGAATGAGAGCTATTTGATTGTCTACATTCTAAAATTAATTCATCATCTCATTTGTGTAAACATCCTATTCTTGACCATATCCAATGGTTAAACAGCTTGGTTACTCTTGTACTAGATTATTCTGAACTAGCACCATGACTTTAGATGATGAAAGGGGGCCTGAGTTATAATTTTGAAAAGGCGTAGTCTGAGTGAGCTGACCTTGTCCTTAATTATAGCCTTGAAAAAGGGGTCTAGGTGCTTGACCATACTACTGATATCCCTGGTTTGGCTTGTTGCTTTGAGCTTGCTGCCTTTTAAGAGCTACAAGTTTGTTTGACATGTTTTGCTATAGGCTTTTAACCTCATGAAGTTCATTGGATAGAACAATAGCTAGCTTTTCAATGATAGGTAGGGGAGCAATTGGGGGAGTAATGGTGTGAATTGGGGGCATAATTTCTAGGAAAATGGGCATGTGAGGCCTAGGGGCAATTTTCCCAGCCTGAACCAAGCAATTTTTGGTTGCTATGGCTATGTCATAAGCAACTGATAGTATATGTCCTCCCATAGATTAGATCATCATAGCAATATAACTATTTAAAGCCTTTAAATAGTATAAGAAAGCATAGCTGGGAGTTAGTCTTACCAAAATGGGAATTCTATCCCAAGTCTTTTGAAAATGTGTGTTGAAGTCCTACATATACTTGTGGAGCTCTCTTTATGGTCATCAACTGCTCAGCAAGTGAGAGACCATCACTCTTTTCTCAAAAATGATCTATCAACTAAGTCCCCAATTCATTCCAATAATGTATTGAATTCATAGGCAAGGTCCCGTACCAATCAAGAGCCTTGCCTTTGAGAGACAACACTAGCAATCTGATGGCAATAATCTCTTCTGTTACATTGTGAATATTGCAGAGGTTGGCAATATTCCTAATATGTTTGATGGATGTAATGGGCCCCATTCCATCGAAAAAAGGCACATTCTTGAGAGTTGTTCTTGGGATTGGATCATAGCATGGGAGATTCAAGGGGCTCTCACCATGAAAAGTGGCAAAAGGTAATGCCATGGCTAGGATTGGCTATAACTAGGGTTTTACCATGACTGCATCTCTTATAAAAAGCCTAGGAGGATTGTTTGTTGGATAAGGATGGGTCCTCTCAAATCATAGTCTTTTAGCAGAGTTTATAGGTAATTTAATGAAATCAAAAGGAACCCCTCTTGAAGTAGACCTTGTGGTGACTTTAGCCATAAAAAGTTTAAGAAACTAGTCTTAATTGAAAACTAAAGATCTTACCAGTGGAGTCACCAGATGCTGGAAAACTTTGAATTAGTTGTATCAGGACCAACATCAATCCTAAACTTTATTGAGTGTTAAATCAAGTCCCACTAGGTGTGCTAAAACTGCTGACATAGGAAATTGCACCTGGGGCAAGGAGGTCAAACTCCTACCTTCTCCTCGCAGCATGGAAACTCCCCTCTCACCTATGGGACTGGTGAAGCTAGAGGGGAGAGTCTCTAGATAAGGGCTAGCTCCCTTTGATGTATCATTATTTATTCTATCAAGTGCAAAATACAAGTATATATATAGATAGATAAACTGGGGGGATGAAAAGGGAAAGGAGACTGCAGGAAAACAAGCTACTCTAAGGAGGTGATACACCAAAATGAAATGACCTTCTCACATCCACATAGAATCATATAAAACAACATACATACACTCAAACATGGCAAAAAGACCAGGCTATAGGAAAATGGTAGGGAGGTTCTTATGAAAACACAAAAATAGGGACTCACCAAGATGTTATGAGATACATACTATAAATGACTTCCTCTATCTATACTTCTAAATAGAGCTCTTCTCCTATTAGCTATAGAAAATGGCACTTTGTAGATAACTGGTGTGTTGGTGTTGAACTTGTGAGAGCATCAAAAGATAATGGTTGAACACAAATCAAACACTCAGGACATACATAGAATATCTATCCAAGAAGAGGTAAAATCTACTTTTATTTGATTCAGGTGGAAATTTCAGCAGGGTTGTGCCTTGTAAAATTGTTAAAAGATGATTACAAAATGACAAGTTCACAATATATATGGAAAAAGCAAGGAGGCTCATTTAGTGCTCCTTGTTTACAAGTGGCATACATGTTTTATATTGGGAAGAATAAGTTGCTCCAAATATTAATGAGTTGTGTGCTTTGTCTCTTTTGAAGACTGCATTTTCAAGGTCAATACATGGTTTGTCCACCCATTAAATGTAAAATTGAGAAAACCAATTGCTTACCAATTGTTTACGTCCTCTCATGATCAATTCACAAGAACTATTTCACCTACTAAAGTCACTTCTCAAATGGTGCCACTTGGACTCCTGCTTGCTTATTCCATGCTTGTTTCCTCTTTCTTTTCTTTATTTTGTCTTATCTAGCTCATTCGGCCCCTTAGGTGAACATTCTTAGCGGGTCACTGCATTTGGGCTCCTCATTAACACTCCCTTTGATTTGAAAACAAACATCCATCCTCTTTGTCAATTTGACATCCCTATAGCCATCATGCTTTGAATGCAAATGGTTATTTCACCTTCTTGAATTTGACGGTCTCTGGGATGTCCTCGAGCCTATCGCAACGTCACTAGGTCTATGGTTTCCCTCGAGACACTTCTCTACCTTTGCTATTTCCTCAAGACCCTTCAGTGCCTTAAAATGCCCCTTTGTCCTTTGGTTGAAAATCCCTCGCAAGGGCACCTACCCTTCACGGTCCTTAGGTGGGTCTCTTGATTGAATTGGAAGGCCTCCCAGGCTCCCACAGACAAATTATCTATGGACAATTGCCTGGGTAAATTTCCCTGTGTCTGTGGCTTTGTGCATTTCCACAAACTTTTGTTTGTGGACATTTTCCCATAGACAAAAAGTCCACAAAAAATTTGTCTACCTTCCTTTTGACTTGAACTTTGACTATGCTTGAATTCCTTCAGACTTTTGTCTGAAGGAATTCCTTCGGGCAAAAGTCTGAAGGAATTCAAGGTCTTAACAATTTTGAATGAATTGAACTTTTGAACTTTGAATAAAACTAGACTTACCTGGTCCCTCTCTTTGGAACGCCTTTTTGAATTTGAGCACTCCCCTTCAGCTAATGGCATACCCTTGAACCAAGCCATTGAATTAAAATGTTCAACAGTTCAAAGGTTCAACCAAGTGTACTGATGAACCAAGGCCGATGAACTTCCATTGAACTGAACCCATTGAACTTATGTCTTGAACCAAGCCATTGAACCAAAAGGTTCAATGGTTGAAAGGTTCAACCAAGTGTGCTGATGAACTTCTTTGTTGATTGAAATGAGACGTTGAATCAAAAGATTGAACCATTCACTTTGAACCATGCTTGTTAAACCAAGCCGTTGAACCAAAAGATTTGGTTCAACGGTTCAATGGTATGAAGGTTCAACACTATTTGAATTTATATGCTTTGATCGAGTGATGAACCTTTAAACCAAAAGGTCATTGAACACTTGAACCAGGGCATGAACCAAACTTGTGAATCCTGAAGATGGATGAACCAAGTCCTGAAAACATCACATGAACCCGTGTAACTTGAAAGAGACTGCCATTTCATAGCAAGGGAAGAGGGTGACCAAAATTTCACCTATAGGCAAAATTGGTCAACAACTAAGAAAGAATTGATGTTAAATAGATCCAATTATGATTTTTGGAGTGCAAGGATGAGGAAATAAACTATATCGCTAGGGTTTGATGTATGGAAATATGTTTTAGATGGTTATGTTTATCCTACTACTCCTTCATCTAATGCTACATACAAAAATCTATTTGAGAGCAATTCCAAGGTAATTAATGCTATCACTTGTGGTGTTTCAAAAACTAAATACACTAAGGTAACCCATTGTAAATCTACTAAAGAGATATGGGACAAAATGTAGATCATTTTTGTGGAGATTCAAAGGTCAATCTTTCTAAGTTGTAGACTCATATAAGATAATTTGAAAGTATCAAATGAAGGAAGAAAATTCTATGGCATCCTTTTTTTAGAGTGTTGATGAGACTGTGAACATCATCAGATGTCTTTAAGATAATATTGAAGAGGCTATTATGGTCTAAAATTTATTAAGGTCTCTATCCCTCAAGTTTGATCCAAAATTATCTATTATAGATGAAATTAATGATCTTACTCAATTGAATATGGATCAATTTCATGACTCCACTACTACCTATGAGGTAAGAGTAAATGATGATATACCACCAAAAATTGAATCAACATTAAATTTTAAAATGAGGCATAAGAAGAAGCTCCAAGGTAAGAAACCCAAGGAGGATGAAATTTTTGATATTGATGAGGATGATCTAAGTACTTTGATTATTATGAAATTAAATACATGCTCAAGAAAGCATAAGGGTAAACTACCCTTCAAATGTTTCAATTATGGAGAGATAGGACATTTTGCTTGTAAGTTCCCTCATAAGCATGAAAAGAATGTTGATGAAGAGTATGGTTAAGTCCAATATGAAGACAATAAAACTTACATAAATAAAGGATTTAAAAAGTATAACAATAAGAAGTAATCCTTCAAGAACAAGAAGAGCCTATACACAAAAGAATATTGTAGCTCATAAAATGAGAGTGAAGATAGTGACTTATAATATGATCATGATGATGATTGTCTTGATGAATATTAAGCTATGTTCATAGCTGAAGAAAGAAGTTGATGACATATGAAGGAGTCTACTTGGAGGGATTTAGATGATGATGAAGATGAGGTAGACTATGAGTCTATATTGATTATTTCTCTTGAAGATATGAATATTGAGAATAATATCAATAATAATATGAAATCTAAACTCAAGTAATATGAGGAGGAATTTAGTGTATTTGATGAGTGTCATTTAACTCTTCATTTAATTAATCTCTCAAATTGATGTCTATCAAAATAGGGCCAGTGTCTAAATCTATCTATAATAAGGTTTTTGGTAGTATATCTATATATTAGTATTGGGCCGGGGGGGGGGGGGGGGGGGGGGGGGGGGGGGGGGGGGGGGGTTATAACCTTAATCTAACTTTTACCAATGAAAGGATGCTTCTACACTAGTTGTTTCACACTTTTTAAAAGAATAAATTAATTATCAATTTAAACTAATTCAATCATTTTGATTTAAAACAAAACACACTTAATCTAATGCATACCTTTAATCCTTTTACTTCAAATCAAACACATTTAATATACTTCACACCTTATTGAAAATGTAAACACTCAACTTGACTTCTTAACAAGAAATACTATGATAAAACACACTTGCTTGAAAGGAAATAACTATTGAAATGTAAAATTTAAATCCACTTCTTATAAATCACTCCCTCATGTATGTATATGAAATATTTATATTATCCAATATCATGAAATCAACTAACATAAACATAAATATCATAGACAAGTTCCTGATTCCAAGGAGAGTGGGCCCTTGCTCTTCTTATATTTAGGAATGAAGTTTACTCAGTACTAGAAGCTAGAATGATATTGCATTAATAAATGGAAAGATGGAACATTTACAATATATTTGAAAGTTTTGGTATAAAAACTATATTCATTCCCTTTTTAAGAGAATATTTACATATTTATGTTAAAAAAATCAAAATAAAAACAATATGAATAAAAATAGAACTACTTAGTCAATCCATTTATCTCTAAGTTAGGAGATTTGGATTGATCAAGATCCTAAAAAATCTATCTGCATTGATGAGACACTTGTATTATACTTATAATAGTTTTAAGGTTCAAATATATACTAAATATATCAATATTAAATCATTCAAAATAAGAAGCAAGTATTTCTTTGATGTGACTCCAGTTTAATTAATCTTACTCTTTTAGACTAGATACAAACTCACCTAATTATTAGATCTTGGACCTATAGAGTCTATAGAAATAGATATTTATAGTCCATATATGTGGTCCTATAGAGTTTCTACATAGATTTATACTACCTTCAAGCTGTTGATGATGACAGTGACTTCTTTGATGCTTTACACTTCAAATCATCCTTTAGTATACATACATAGCCTCTACCCAAGTCTGTAGATGTGGACTGAGTGAGTCCATAGATATGGAATGAGTGAGTTCATATCTTTTCAAAATTGGGATCAAAACTAGAGATTCTACAAAATACTGCTTCTATCATTTTTATTCTATATTCTTTAAAACTCAAACACTAACACATGTTTCTTGTTAGACATTAATGACTCAAAATTTGGTTTGATATAAATGAGATAAAGTATATATTTTCCATGCTAAATTTAGCTAAAATTCTAATAATTTCATAATATTATATCCTTAAAGAGATGAAATGAAGGAAACACCATATTAATAATGACCCATATTTTGGGCTCATCATCTCCCGCAAGCTTTAGCTTTTTCAAGTCCCATTACAAAAATTCATTTGGCTTCATTGGTTTTGGGTTTGTTCTCCATGCCCTTACTTAGATCATAGTCATCAAATTCATCTATGATATGATGATTTGTACTACTTGTAAATCCTTTATACCTTTGAACTATTTATTTCTAGATGTTAAATTATTCATTAGATTGAGTTACCTAATTCTGCCTTCTTAGAATTGGTATAATGAGTAATGGAGATCTATACCTCATTCTAATCCATGTTTTCTTTTCTCTAGAATTTAATACTTCCACAATTTATTCAATAATTACTTCAACCCTTCTTCTTCTCCATCCTAGATTATTAGGGGACATAATTTCACATATTTTGAGAGAAACTAGTAAGTGGTACCATATTTCCACACTAGTAGTGGTAATTGAATCAAAGTTTTGTCTTATGAATACATCAAATGAAAAAGTACAATCATAAAAAGCTTTCAAAGAGTTATCTTTGACAATAATGTTTAGATAAGATTTTTTTAAATTTTGTTCAATCAATTTAGGAATGGAGAAGGTTGGCCTAATGCATAATACTATAGTTTTAGCATGCTATGTATATTCTTCAAATCTACTTTTTCAAGCAAACTAATTTTTGAAGGTGTAATGGAGTGCTCTCAATTTGAATTCTCGTACATGTATATTTATCAAAAATTTATTGTGTTGATGATCTCCTATTATCAAATCATGAAGATAAAATTCATAGAGGATATATTGCTAATCAGGCTAAAAAATGTAAAATATTTCTAAGAATGTGATGGATCCTAAATATTGTAGGGAAGATGGAAATATATTATAAGAATTTACCATCTATAGAATTGTAAAAATAGAAACAGACTATATTTAGGAGTAGGACTTCTGTAGTCCAAAAGAGCCTCTCCTAATTTACAAGAATTCTACAAGTCTTGTTCCAAAGTCTAAGTTTTAGTTTCTAATATCTATTTTTCACTTTATAATATCTTATTTGTAGTAACTAAAAATTTATTATTATATTTTAATTTTTAGTATTCCTCTTCAGACTAATTCAACATTTCTAATAGAAGAATGTATAGATGGTTGGTTTGATATCCTTGACCAAAAAATGCTTTAAGAGAAGAGGTAGGCTAACTATCCTTTTCAGGGGTAATAATAGGAAGTGTCTGAGAATAAATCAATAGTTTTTGTTTTAATATTATATTTTATTTCTCAAGACTCTCTATATATATCCATGAATTGACTTCTTTCTCCTCTTTCTGTTCTATTACTTTTTCTAGTTCATTAATTTTAAAGGCATAATTTAAATATGGTGTTTCTATCTTTTGTTCTAACATAAAATTAATTTAATCCTTACTATGTATTTGGATGATTAGATCTACAATATCTAATAATTATTATTAGATCAACACTTAAGATTTAGAAATTTCAATGGTTAATTGCATAACAGGGTCCTTTGGATAGTATGATTCTCCTTAAAAACTACATGGAGCTTTACCTTTGTCCATTGAAATTTCAATTTAAGTATTTTGTTCTTCTGTTGTGTTACCTTGCTCAAGTTTTGGCTCCCTTATTTTGGCTAGAGATATATTTTTATTCCTCCAATGCTTGTATTGTAGGGATTTCCACATGTTCTTCTACATAAATTATTTTAGGAATTTCTTTTTCTTTAAAGATATGCTATTATGAATGTTGAGATAGTTGTTTAAGGCTATCCAAAGTATCAACTGCTTCTTGTTCATTTCATCCAAAATAATAAAATTTATTCTTCTTCTCTTAGTTATATGGGCCACACTTGATCTTTATTCTACTATATCAATCAAACCTTTACACTTCTCAAGTCTTGGTGAACCAACTTTCTTTTGTACTTTTCTTCTCCTTGATAAGAGGATTGTTTGCTCTACAAGTGCTTGAGGTTCTTGTGGAGTATTTGTAATAGAGGGGGTTTGAATGTTTTTGGATATTTTACTCCTTACAAAATAAGGAAGAGCTTCATTTGAAGATATAGACTTCTTTTTTTCCCTCTAAACTTTTTTTCTCTGTTGATGTAGCATATGTAAGTGAATGCCTTTGTGATTTAGTGGTACTTGATGTTCCAACTTCATCTTGTGGAGATGGAGATGAAATTTATCTTGTTACCTTGTTCTAAAATGATTCCAATTTTTTTTTCCCTATTGAATAAAATGATGTTGAATGATCAGATGGATGAGGCCGTGGTGTTTGAGAGGGACATTAGGTGTTATAGTCATGACTTGGAGGGCACCATATAGAAAATATGGAAGATTAATTTTGAATTGAGGGATTTGACTCCCATGTTTGATATGGATCATAATTTTCATTCCCCTCCCAAAAGAATAAATTACCCCTCACAAGTTATATATTTGATTACCCATAATGCTATGGAATGCCATGATTCAGAAAGTTTATCCCTATGGATTCCCTTAGATTTTTATTTTGAGTTGATTAATTATACAACTCCAGTATCTTCATTACCATTAAATTGAACAATAAGGTCATTGAAGAGAATTCATATTGTTACTCTCATCCCCTCATCTAGAATTTATATAATTTTACTTATAACTTATATAGACTATCTAGAATGACAATATCTTTAATAGTAGAAAAATTAGGATTAAGGTTATTCATAAATTCCCTTACCAGTTTCTCATGGAAGCCTTAGAATTTCTAGATAGTCCCTATGTTATTACCATAATTATTGCACATTCATTATAGTCCCATATAATTTCTATGAAATAGGCCATCCAACTATCATGATGACATGGATGATGACATGACATGGTGGTAATTTATTGATCACATGGGAGGGATGGTTGTAACTGTTGACACCATAGGCTTTTAATTATTGTATTTAATCTTTGATATAATTAATCCTTTATGGGATGTTTCCATAATTTCCCATCATGATGATTAATTATGTAATTGATGGAATTAGATATATTTATCCATTACGGCATGTGTTCCCTCATCTCTTTCTTTTGCATGCTATGATTACTCTTTTGTTTATAGAATATATGGTTATCCATTTATACTTTTTCATCTCTATGAAATTAACCTTATTTAAATCAAAAAAATCTAATTTATAGAAACATGAACAAATAAAACTTATAACTCATTTATTCTTACCTCATATCTTGTCCTTATTTTGCCATTTGTCCTATACAAGTGAATTTGCATGGATTAATTGGCAGATTTCATGATAAAATTCCTATATATATATATATATATATATATATACACATACATACATACATACATACATATAGGCACACACACACACACACACACACACACACACACACACACACACACACACACACACACACACACACACACACACACACACATACATATATATATATGTACATATATATATATATGTATATATATATATACATACATATATATAGATATACATATATATACATATGTATATATATACATATATATATATATATATATATTATTTTTTAGTTTTTTCCCCTTGACTAACCATTGCTAGTTTTCAAGACAAGGCCCTTTCTTCAATTCATGACCAGCCAATAGGTTGGTTTTCTAGCCATGCATTGTCAATAGCATCCCTGAAAGGATTTTTACTATTGAAATATTATTTTTTAACTTTTTTTTTAATTAAAAAGTGATCAATCATTAAAGAATAATTTCCATGGAAGAAATTGGTTCCTCTAGGAAAGTTACCTGACTTTGCATTTTTTGTACAATTTTTTCTTTACTGAGAGGTTTTTGGTAGAGTTTCAGTCTATACCCATTGAATAAAAGAGTACTTATATTATCATCAATGGGAATCAACTTGATAAATACATTATAAAATACCTCATCTATTTGGTAAGGTCCTAGACACCTTGTCTATAGTTTTCCCTTAAACTATTAGAATTTTGAATAAAATAACAATGCCCAGTCTCCTTTCTGAATTTTTTTTGGTTTGATATGTGAGTCATGCCAAATATTACTTTGATTATATACCATTTTAGTCTTATATACATCTTAAATTATCATCTCATCAAGTTGATTAAGCTGCATAAGTCTATTCTTTTCTACTTCTTCTAATTCAATTCCTACTTCTAGTGTTATTTTCAATGTTTGTATTTCAAACTCAATAGATATTAAAGGTTTCTTGCCATAAATTAGATAGTAAGGAAAAAAATTAGCAGTTGTTTTCTAGATGGTATTGTAGGCCTAAACTGATTTTGGTACTTTATCTACCCAATATTTCCCACTGGTACTGACAATCTTGTTCAAAATGGTTTCTAATTCTTTGTTGGTGACTTCAACTTGTCTGTTGGCTTGTGGATAATCTAGTGAGGACTTCCTATGCTAAGTGTTATATGATTCCATGAAGTGATTTATCATGTTTGACATGGATTTGGGTTCTTGCTTTTATATTACCTCTCTTGGAGCACCAAATCTCTACATAATTTTTAAATACAATATATTTTCTAAAACTTTTTCTTGAGTATGTGTTAAAACTTAAACTTCTTCCAACTTGGTAACAGAGTTTGTACAAACTAATAAGTATGTTTTTCCTCTAGATGGAGGTCCATAGGTCCTATGAATTCAATTAACCATTTTTCAAATCGTTCCAAAAATAATTGAGGATGGAAAGGCATTTTAGCTAAAAGAGTGGGTTGTTTCATTCTTTGACATGCATCACATTATCTAAAATATCTCTTCACTTGTCTGTGAAGGGAAGGCCAGTAATAGCCTTCTCCTAGGATTTTGTGTATGGTTTTTTGGGTTGAGTAATGTCCTCCTCCTAGTTAATCATGATAAGATCTGATGATGTTATAGGCTTTATTATTTGTTACACACCAATGAAACACATGATCAAGTCCAAATTTAAATAACATTCCATTAGTCCACTTAAAATAAGAACTTTTTATAATTAAACTTTTTATTTACTTCTTTGATAAATGTAGAGGAAACTTCCCTATACTAGGGTAGTTAGCTATATCAGTGAACCATGGAGATTCTACTAAAATAAAAAATAATTAATCTGGAAAGTTATCCTCCACCAGTTCTTCTTCTCCTAATGTGTTAAGTTTGGACAAGAAATTAGTAACCACATTAAATTTCCCTAATTTATCTATAATGATTATATCAAATCATTGTAAAAGAAACAACCATCTGATAATCGTTCTTCCCATGATTGATTTGTTGGTAAGGTATCTAATAGTTGAATGGGCTTTATAGATAAACACCTTATAGCCTAATATATAGTGTCTAAATTTGTTTCATGCATAACCTACAACAAGGAATTATTTTTTAGTTTTGGTGTAATTTTTCTCAACAAGTGTCATATTTTGGCTAATATAAGAGATATAATTCATGTGATCATTCTCATCTTTTTGTCCCAAGACTGCACCCATTGCTAAGTTGGAAGCTTCCATATATATATATATATATATATTTGGAAAGGTTGTGTCTAATTTGGTCCTCTTAACACACGGGAAATACTAAGTTTGGATTTTATGGTTTCTAAAGCTTGTTGGTAATCATCACTCCATTCAAACTCACTATCCTTTGTGAGAAAAGTAAACATAATATTAGGTATTTTTCTCAAGTTGTCTATAAAGAATATGTAATAGCCAACATGTCCTAAGAAAATTTTAACCTCTATTTATGTGTGTGGAATGGGCAAGTTGGAGATTATTTCAATTTTTTTTGGATCTAATTGAATGCCTTTTGCAAAAATGTGATATCCTAGCACTATTCCTTGATCCATCATCAACAAGCATTTTTCATGACTTAATGATAATTTATGTTCCTCACATATTTTTAAAAGTCTTTCTAAATTAGTAAGAGCTTCTTCATAGGTTTCACCATGGATAGTGAAATCATCCATGTAAACCTCTACATAGTCATTAGTGAGGTCATAAAATATATCCAAGATTGTTCTTTGAATTTTTTTAGATAATTACAAATTCCAAATGGAAGCATTAGGTATGTGAAGGTTCCCCAAGGATAGGTGAATGTGGTTTTGTCATGATCTTAAGCTACTACTATTATTTGGTTGTATCCACTAAACTCATCTAGAAAAGATAAATATTTCTTCCCTACCAAATTGTTAAGAATTTGATCAATGAAAGGCAAAGGAAAATTATATTTTAAATTTAACTAGTTCAAATCTCTATAATCCACACACACATGCCATTTCCCATTCCTTTTAGGTACAATTACCAATGGTAAAAACAACTAGCTATCTAAGATGGGATAAGTAAAACCCACATCTAGAAATTTTTGAATTTTAGTTTTAACTATCTTTCAATGTTAGATTTATTCTTTTCTATGACTATCTTAATGGTTTTGTTGATTTTGTGTAGATATGGTGTGTGCATACACTTGGGTGAATCCCCTTCATGTCAGTGTAATCCTAAGTAAATGCCTTGGTATTTCATTCTAAAACCTGAAAAATGTTAACCTCTTCCTCATTTATTAACAAACTATTAATGTTCAAGACTTTTCTAGGTAATATCATGAGAGGCTTAGTGCCTGTATGATTATATTCCACTTTTTTATATTCACTCATTAAGTAATTTAGAGGGAATGTATGAGGAAGTAGCATATGGAATGTGGTTATGTTCTTAATAAATCCTTCTTTAGGAGGAATATCTCATGCTAATGGGCAATGGAATGTACTCAATAAATAGGTATGAGGTGTTTCTATTCAATTAACAATATTTTCCTAAATCAACTTATGATCATATGATGAAGAATCATCCAAAGGATTGAGAGAATATGCCACTAGTAAGTTTCCATAGTCCATATATTATGGACTGGCATAGTCCATAGATTTTGGAGTGGCACACATTTATGTTAAATGGTCATGTTCCTTATAATGTGGAATTATTTCTTCAATCAATTCTTCTAAATTCTCTTTAAATATGATGGTGGCCAAAAATGAAATGTCATTTGTTATGTCTTCTGACTTATCTACACAAAAGATTTTTATGTGGTTCATTGATGGCTTTGTAAGAGGGTATAAGGAGACACACTTAGATTATAAATGATTAGAAATGGTTATGTATCCTATCTTTCGATAAATTAGTACTACCAAAGTAGCTAGCCATGGGATTAGAGGATATCCTAAATTCTTTATTTTGGGTTGCAATACCATAAAGTCAACTGGATACTCTTAAGATTCAAAAAGTACTAAAACATTATCTATAGTTCCTTCTGGTTTAGTCATAAATTGATGTGCCATTTGAGGGATGGTAGAGGTAGGTTGCATTCCCATGAGAGATAATGTTTGGAGAGTATCAATTATCATGACATTAACTATTACTCTGAATTCTAATAGAACATTGGAAATTTATTTTCCTCCTATTTTGACTATTATAACTGGACTACTCAGGTCTGTATACTTAGGTATTACTACTTTTCCTTCTAACAAATCATAAATATTTCCATAAACATATATGGTTTTTGGATACTATTTATTCCTTCCAACTATTTTGACACATAAATTCTTAATGATTTTGTTCAATTCAAAAATATCCCTAATAGCTTGTAGTAGGGGTACCTCAATACTAATCTTTTATAACTCATGGATAAAATTTGATTCTTATTTGGTCTCAATTTCTTTTGATCTCTTAGAGAAAGGAACTACTGGTATAACAATATTTTCCTTGTGTTTATCAGAGTTTTCATTACTTCCAATTTCTTTATTGTTTGGTTGAGACTGTTTTGCTTCTTTATTTTGATTTGGTACTTCAAAAATGAGGATTGGAGGGTCCTTTAAAAAATTTTACTAATCTTAATTGAATATCATAATAGTTAATTGCTCCTACATTCATTGTCTCCTTATTTATTGACATAAATAGGGACTGGCTGCTTTTTCTTTGGATTGGCTACTGGTTGTGTAGGCATTAAAGGTTGATTAAGTTATTTTAGATGTTGGACAATAGGGGGTGGCAAAATAGTTTATTATTGTGGTAGCCTTCTTGGTTGATTATATTGTGGGTTAGGATTCCATTATATCTTCCATTGTGGATTCCATTATGGATGTGACTATTTTTGGGGCACCCATGGTTGTTGTGTCATCATCCATGATTTAGGTGATATCCATTATTGTCCTAGCCATGGAATTTGATTTAATGGCATCTAAGTTTGTTCCCACATAGGTGGAGTCATTAGAACATTCCAAGGTAATATCTAAGGGTTACCTAAAATTTTGTGACCAAACTATTCATAGACCTAGTTTTGTGGAAAAAAATTTTCCTCTGAATATAGTTTATCTCTTCAATCAGTTGAACATTTGATTTCATTTGAGTTTTCAAAGTAGGTAGATAGGTGAAATGATTTTTTTCATGATCTTTTCCTTCACATATTCCACAAGAAGAAATTTTTATTTTATCTAAGGGAAAATCTCTAAGGGCATCTTTCAATCTATACTTAGGATAGTATATTGCCAATGGTTATATTGTATTGATTTATCCTTAAGGCCATTGAATGTATTATTTAGTGTGACCAAAATGTCTATTTTTATATTAGCAAATTCATCCATCAATTTACTCATTTCAATGGATTTCCATAGTTGTGTCCTCCCAATCCCTAGTTTTGTCCTAAATTAGTTAGTACAAAGTTATGAAATATAATGAAAGGGTAGTTTGTTTGTCTCCTCCTCCCATTATATTAATGCATATATGATTTCCTCATCTAATCTTTTGAGGAAAACAAGTTTTAGGACATCCTCAGTAAGTGGGTAACTACTCCATTTATAAACAAATATAAATCTATACAAATAATCTTCCAAGGATTCATCTTCATTATATTTGATTTTAAAGAAATATTCCTTTCTTTCCCATACCCTACAATAATCTCGATATTTATTCAAAAATGTAGTTTCCATTTCTTCCCATGTATGAATAGAGGTACCTGACAAGCCCATGAACCATCTCATGGGTACATCTTTTAGTGTAGATGGAAATAATTTCAGTTTTTTATTGTCTATTGTATAGTCATAGGTTTGAAAAAGTACCTTAAATTCAAATAAAAACTAGTCAAGATCTTCTATTTATCTTCCACAAAAAATTGGCAAATTGGCAAGAGAAATGTTTTTCATTAAAGTTTGATCATTAAGATTTGAAATAATGCGAAAAGAGAAAGTCCTACCTTATTCCACAACTTGTTGGTTTTATTGTTTAGCCATGTCTTCTTCTTCAGATGATTCTTTAAAAATGGGATTAGATTCCAAATGAATGTTGGTTGAAGGTTGTTTAAATTCTTCAAGAAAAATTTCAGTGATAGCTTGTTCAAATTTTCTTCTAAATATTTTGCAGCCTCTAAATACTCTCTTCTTGAGAATGATTTTTTTGGATGAATTCTTCCTATAGGACTGTGTTATGGTAACACTCTAGTCCAAATAATATTTTAGGATAATCCTAAATATGAGACTCAATAGCTTGATCAAGGATCTCAGCTAAAGATGGTGAAGGACTTCCTTCTCAGAGTTCTGAAGTAGAGGTTTTAGCTTTTATTTTTGGAAGGTATTTGGGAACAAATAATACTTTAAAATCTTTGGGATAGAACACAAATGGATTTCTTTTGATATGATTTTTTTGTTTTATGTTTTTTTACTATAGATAAATAATATTTACCTTATTAACACCTAAAAATGATCCTTGACAATGGTTCCTAAAATGATGAGTGTCATTTATCTCTTCATTTAATCAATCTCTCAAATTAATGTCTATCAAACTAGGGATAGTGTCTAAAGCTATCTTTAGCAATGTTTTTGGTTTTAGTCTATAGATTGGTGTTTGGGGGGTTTTGATAACCTTAATCTAACTTTTACCGATGAAAGGATGCTTCTACACTAGTTTTTTCACACTTGCTAAAAGAAGATATTAATTATCAATCTAAACTAATTCAATCCTTTTCCTTCATATCAAAACACACTTACTATACTTCATACCTTTAATCCTTTTACTTCAAATCAAACACATTTAATCTACTTCACACCTTGAAATTATAAACACTCAAGTTGACTTTTTAACAAGAAATATTATGCTAAAACACACTTGCTCTGAAAGGAAATAACTGTTGAAATGTAAATCTTAAATATACTTCTTATAAATCACTCCCTCATGTATGTATGTGAAATATTAATAATATCCAATATTATGAAATCAACTAACATAAACATAAATACCATATAGAAGTTCCTAGTTCTAATGAGAGTGGGCCCTTGCTCTTCTTAGATTCAAGAATGAAGTCTACTCAGTACTGAAAGCTGGAGTGATATTGCATTAATTAATAGAAAGTTGGAACATTTACATTATATCTAAAATTTTGGGTATAACAACTATATTCATTCCCTTTCTAAGATAAAATATTTACATATTTATTTTAATACAATCAAACTAAAAATAGTATGCAGAAAATAGAACTACTAATTTAATCTATTTATCTCTAAGACAAGAGATTTAGATTGATAAAAATCCTAAAAAATTTACCTGCTTTGATTAGATAGTTGTATTATCCCTATAATAGCTTTATAGTTCAAATATATACCAAATATATCAATATTAAATCCTTCAAAATAGGAATCAAGTATTTCTTTGATGTGATTCCAACTGGAGCAATCTTCTTATTTTGTACTGGCTACAAACTTACCTAATTCTTAGATTTTTGACCAATAGAGTCTGTATAAATAGATTAATAGAGTCTATAGATGTGATCCTTAAAAGTATATAGATAGATTTATACTATCTTTGAGTTGTTGATGATGACAATGACTTCTTTTCTACTTTATACTTTGAATTATCCTTCAGTCTACATACATAGCCTCTACCTAAGTCTGTAGATGTGGATTGAGTGAGTCTATATATATGGACTAAGTGAGTCTATAGCCTCATAAAACTAGGATAAAAATTGGAGTTAATACAAAATACTACTTATATCATCTTTCATGTATATTCTTCAAAACTCAAACACTAAAACATGGTACTTTTTAGAAATTAACGAAAAAATAGTGATTAAAAAATTGGTTTGATATAAATGAGATAAAGTATCTATTTTACATACCAAAGTTATCTAAAAGTCTAAGATTTGTATAAGACTATATCCTTAAAGATATGAAATGAAGGAAACACCATTATAATAATGAGCCATATTTTAGGCTCATCAATATTTGAGTCATGATTAGTTGAAGACTCTAGGGAGCATGAAGGTGTTGTCATGTTTCTTAATTCTAAGTTTGAATCTATGTCTGAAAGTCTAATAGCCAAATGCGAAGAATGCTCATGGTATGCTTCTGAGATTATGTCTTTGAAAGATGAGTTATAAAAGTCTACAATCAAGGTGAAGTCATTTAGGAGATTTGAAAAAATCTCAAGTGATCTAGATAATATTATGAGTGATTAAAGGCATGTTAGTGATATAACTAGTCTTGGATATGAAGAAGAACAAAAGAATGTAACTCAATACAAGATGAACACTAATGTTAACTAAGATAGTCATACTTTGAAGTTAAATCATCAGACAAGGAATGAAGGTGGTGCAAAGAAAAGACAATTCAGATTAGATAACCAAATTATATGAGGTATGCAAGATTTAATGGTCACTATTACACATGTAATCATTTTCGGCATAGATCTATAGAATGCAAGAGACCTATTAGAAATGATGTTGCATGGGACTATGATGGGGGTCATTGGTCAAAAGGGGTGACAAAAATAAAGTGCTTCAACTACCTTAATGTGTGACACTTTACACACCATTATCCACATAAGATTAGACAAGGTGAGTACTCTTCACAAAGGGGAGGTTTATTTATTTGTCTTGACAAAGAACATATTACCTATTTCTATGTAAACTTGGAATTGAGGGTAACATACCCCCATATCTAAAAAATGGGAACCCATGTGTCAAATTATGCTAATTTATACATTAAAATTTAAGATTCACTTCATTAGAGTGTCATTAGCATGATTGCACATTATTTTTATTTGAATTTCATCTACACATGGGTTGGTTAGCATATTCTTTCATGGTTATGGTTTACCCTTATCTAAAGTGCTAACATTGGATCTTTGGGTTTGAGGTTACAATTCCAATAAGGTCTACTTAGAATGAACAATACATGGATTTCATGATTTTAATTTTAACTTGATTATTTACTAAAATTTGGTTTGTTAGATTCATATTTGAATAGATAAACCCTTAATATAAGTTTAATCTAAGTACATTATTTGAATGTGGTGTGAACTTTTTAAATGAGAACATTTTAAATAATATATGGGCTTAGTTTTTTTTAATCCTAAGTCTTGGTCATGTTTTTTTAACACAATAAAACCTTAATTTAACATCCATTCTTAGTTCCTTTTATGTCCCAATCCCCCTTTTTGGTCATTTTATTATTCACAAGGTCCTTTTTGTTATGTTTCTACCTTCCTAGTTTTATATTTTAGGCATGTCTTTTTGGGTTTTTCCTTTAGAACTTTGTCTCGAATGAATTAACCGTCAAGATTTATGTTTCAGATAATTTTCCAAGTGCTTTTAGAATTTTTTCATGAGAATTTTTTTGAAACTTATCCTTTAGAATTTTTTTTAAACGCCAATTATCTTTAAGACTTATCTATGTTGGGAAAATTGTTTTGGATATTTTATTCAAAACAATTTCCTTATGGACTTATTCTATCAGGTATTTTGCCTGATAGAATTTCCCTTCAGCCTCTTTGCACTTACCCTTTAGCATATTTTTTTTGGTATTATTATTTTTTTAAAGTGAACCTTCAGGATTTTTTTTTCAAACATCGTTCCTATAGCAATTTTACTAAAACCTACCCTTCAATATTTTTTGAAAGAGCCCTTTAGAAGTTTTGTCAAGGATATTTTCCCTTCAGACCTATTTTTCAATTTTTTTGACAAGGATTATTTTCCTAACTAAATTCCCCTTCAACCTTTTTTAAAATTATCTTTTGCTTTAATGGAATTATCCTTCATATTTTTTCAAGTGACCCTTTGAGATTTTTTATTTTAAACATTTTGTCTAATGCAAAAGGCTTAAAACATATTTCCTGTAATGAATTATTATCAACCCTTTTGAATGTGACCTTCTCCTTAGTAGAATTATCCTTTAGAATTTTTGTTTAGGCCAATTATTATTCAATATTTTTGAAAGTAACCTTCATCTTTTTTTAAAATACCCTTCAATATTTTTTTGAAGGGCACATACCCTTTATATTTTTTGGAATGACCCTTCAAACATTTATCATTAGACATTTTATCTAATGTAAAAATCCCAAAAAAATGAACCCCAAAGGCATATACCCTTATACCTTTGTGTAATTTACCCTTTGGAAGTTTTGAAATGGTCCTTTGTCTTATGAGATTACCCTTTAGGATTTTTGAAGTGGACACTTGCCCTCTGAGATTGCATTTCAGCCTTTTCAAAATGATCATTTGCCATCCTAAATTACCCTTTGGACTTTTGAAAGTGCCATTTACCCCATGAGAAGTTACCTTCTTGAATTTTGTCCCAGGAAAATGCCCTACCAAGTGACTCTTTAGGAAGATTATTTTGGACATTTTATCTAAAAATTTTCCCCTGATGCCAAAAATCTTGAAATAAATTATCTAAATTAATTCAAGTACCTTATACCTATATATGCTAAAGTATGTTTTCTATTTATATTTTCAAGAAGAGAGTGAATCAAAAAATGACAAGTGGTAGGCACAATAAATAGTCTTATGAATGTGCTTAGAATTTATGGTCATATGCCCATCAAAGACATTCACGTGGATGTTAAATAATGGTCACACGAACATCAAATTTAAGATGGTAAATAGTCCTAAGGGCATCCTTAAAATTAATGGTCATGAACCCATCAAAGACATTCCCACATACATAAAATCATGGTCACATAGATGTCAAATTAAATATAGCAAAGTTCATCCAATAGTGAAAGATCAACAACAACTTTTCAAAGGAACAAGGACATGACAAGTTTCACCATCATGGGAATTTAGTCATAAGATCTAATGGAGTAAATTTTCAAAGATAGAGATGATCCAATAGAGCTTGATTCATTTTTAATTTTAAACATATCTAAGAGAAAACATGGTAATGACATGCATCATAACCATGTGAAATATAGCCAAGGTATCCAATGGCATTCAAATCCCAAGATCAAGATCAATGGCCTACACTAGTCTGTGCAAGGCTAATCTAATGATGCAAGATGAAGGGAGGATTTTAAAAGGAAATGGTCATTATGTGAACATTAATGAGTATTTTTTCTACAAAAGTGCCATAGGGATGCCATATAGGTTCCAAAATGATGCCACATAAGCAGAAAAACAATAGGAACTAAAAATCTACAGGATTGTTGGTAAGAAATTTAATATAAGTTTGTGGCCATGTGAGATTTATGAATTAGATTATCCATAGAAAAATATACTATAAGGAAAAGTTAATGTGTTATATAATACAATAAACATGACACATATTCTATACACTTATACAAATGTAATTGGATGGGACTAACTAACATATTGACTTGTATCTTATAAAAGGAGCTTTGTCAATTATCAAATAGGCAGGAGTTATTAGAACCAAATTGTTTTTTAAACTTTGAGAAATTAATATAAATAAGTAATTATAAAAATATTGTCAAGTATTTATTTTTATGAAGTGCTATATGGTTTATCTCCCAGTTGTCTGGTTTACTTTTAGATTTGAATGGTTCCTATGGATTCTGGACATGCATCTTAAATATAGAGTTAATAATTTGTGCTCATGATAGATCAACTGCAAGTTACTAGGATTCTTTTATTTTTTCACTTGTATTTAATTTGAGCTAATGGTGTTTTATTGTAGGATTGAATCTTTAAACTAAGCCTAGTTCCTATTTGCATCATTTCATACCTTCCTTAGAAGCTTGCCTAATCTATGTTGTGATTTGGGATTAAGTTGTTTCACTACGTACATTGGTTAATTTAATGTCTAGATGATATTTGAAATTTATCATAAAGTATATAAAATATACTAACAACATCCTCATTTTCTACCCTACTCTTCCTTTTTCTTCATTTTTAACCAGATCACCTTAGTTTAAGGTCATTATAAATATACATATTATATTAGTTCTTAGATTAGTTCCTGATCATAATTCATTTTTATTAGAACATTATATTTCATATTTTACATAGATCTACTATTTGGGCATGGTGGCTCCCAACCACTATATTTTATAAATATTATGAAACAATCACTTATTATGCCTCTATTCCACCAACAGATAATAGGATTATTATAACTTACAACTCATGCACTGAATTCTTATGAATTATAAAATGAGAAGTGTTCATTAAAAGATATGGGAACCTATGGTACACATTTAGGTGTCAATAAAAGGAGCTTTGTTGGCACTAGAAGGAGAGCCTTTATTTAGATCTTTGTGAATTTGTAGAATATTTGTTAAATTTGGTGTGTTTTGATCAAAGATTAATGTATTCTCTGTATATTTGTGCTTCTTTTAGAATATTTATGTAGATATAATTTATATTTATGGTCGTAGACCAATATTTGTGCTTCCTTTAGAAAAATACCAACATTCTTTGAAGAACCATGGACATTCATGCAAAGGTAGTTCATGCTTTGTGTATTTCCTATGTTTAAGGTTAGTAATAGAAATTTTATACAAATATTGATTGGTTCTTTGAAATTTTAAGTTTATTAAAACTTAGAGATGTAAAGATCCATTTTATTAATTAGTCTATATGTATATTTGAGCTAATTTAGTTAAATATATTCATTTTTTACATATATTTGTGCAAAATTGGCCTAACATGGAAACTTCATCATTGTAATTTACAAAGATTAGTTTGATGCATCATATTTTAAATAGGTTTCAAAGTCACAATCTAGAATTACCCAAGGCAAGGCTTAGGTGAGTGAAATTCTCAAATTCTCAAACACTTGACCAAATCAAGGAACTCATGTGTTCAAGGTATGGCTTGGTTAGGTGGTTCTCCAATCAATGTGTCAACTATTGTACATGACTTACCAAGAAATCCTGACAGGTATTTTCCTTATTTCAATCCTAATGATGTCATCATGACTAGAGATCATGTTAAAATTTTAAAATCTACTTTAAGACTTCTAAGTTTTATTAATGAAGATGTAGCATGTGGATTTTTCCCATTTAATTTCAAAGATGTTGCATAAAAATGGTTCATTAACCTTCTAGAGGATTGCATAACCACTAAAATTTGGTAAAATCATTAGTCCATGTATTATGTATCAATAATTCACCATTGTTAAGAGGGATGCTAGTGAGACCATTAGAGCATCAATGCTAGATTCTAGAAGTTATATAGTAAAACCATAGCTCCTTATATACCTGATGAGGCTTTAGCCTTTTAAATTTATAAGGATGCTATATATCCCATGACCTTTATGTTCTTAAAAAGGTCTCTTCTAGTCATAAACACATTGACCTAGGCTTACTATGAAGTCATGATCATTAATGACCAAATGTAGTCCCAAGGTTAGATGATGTATTCCATAGATAATGTAAATTTAAATTGGCTCATCATGAATGTCATTCCTAGTATACCTACTTTAACACAAGTTTTGAACCATTTTCTTATAAGTCTTACATATCTTAGTCAAAACATAGAGTTCTTGAATGGAACTACAAGTGGATCCCATCTACAAAATCATCAAAATCTAATGCCCACAACTAGTAGTAATGTTCCTATTCACGAGTTTGAGATACCAAGAAATTAAAATGACTTGATATTAGAAATCATCCAAAAATTGAGCACTAAATTTATTTATTTTCAAAAATAAGTAGTAAATATAGGGAAAGGCTCTAATCAAAACTATTATTCTCATAGGTTCAATTGGCCTCCAAATAGGTTTCATGATAACAATAGTAATGTATCATCTAAAAACATATAAATGAGTTTTTGTGATATTGATTTGGTTGATCATTACAATATTTCTAAAATCTCTAAAATATACCTAATCAAGAATTTATTGTAGGGATATCTAGATTTGTAGGAACTTATGAATCATTCATGAAGGCCTTTGATTTCCCATTGGAAGATGAAGATGAAGATGAGCCAATTGAAGAAGTTTCATCTTAGAGGACTTGTATTCCTAAATATGTAAAAGAAATTATAATTAAAGACCAAGAAGACATCATCATTAGAACATCTATAGATGAAGAAGAAGAGTCATTAAAAATGGATATGTGTTAAGTAAACGATGATATTTCTTTAGAAGGGAGACAAAAAATACAACCCATGTAGATTTATTTATAAAATGGAGAATACTCTTAAAGAAGATGATCACTAGTAAAAATCATACCATGATTTCTTAAATAGAATTAAAGAGCTAGAGATGGTAGATGATAGAATAGAACAACACATGGATGCTTCATATTAGGATTTCACCAGTGATCTAGAGTTCTTAAAATATGATATTATTTTAGAGGTCCTAAACCAAGATAGGTTCAAGCTTGATTAGATAGAAGAGTTGCCTTTCTTTAACAAAAATGAAGATGAAGCAAGTGAAGTAGATCAAAAGTTATCATATGAATTCATTAAAAGGTCAGGAGTATGGGACCATCATTTCTCTCATGATAAGATTCTAGATAGGAATCATTCAGTTTATTAGCATGAAGAAGCCTTGTGGGACAACTTGGAAGATTTTTTTGTAAATATTGGTAGTCCATGTCCACCTCACAAAGAACGTAATGGATACATCAGTCTAAGGATACTAGTTAGGCTATAATTATTGAGTGAAGATGATATAAGCCACTAATGACTATGGATGAAGTATAACTAGCACTCCTACTACAAAGTAGAAGAATTTGGGAAGAGTATGATTTGGTCTTAGATTCATATCTTAGATCCATACATCTAAGAATGTTAATAGGAGACCGTGATACATCACCTAGAGGACTCAAACATGTAAATGATCCCATACACAAGAAGAGGCCACTGAATGAAAGAAAGCATGTTTCAAGGCCCTATGGCAGGCTAAATAAATTTCCAATTAACCTTGGATGCAAGTAAATTATGCAGTTAGTGTAGGCTTAATTTAGTTTCTTTCTTATTCTTTAAGTCTTGGTTTTTTTTCTTTTTGTCCCTTTTTATATATAGTGCCTATTTATATTTGTTTATTTTCTCTTAATTTGTTCTTTTATTTTGAATAAGTCTTTCTAGATAATTCTCAGCTCAATTTTTATCTAGTTTCTCAAGAAACTTCATAATTCAAAAAATATGCGTATGACTTCTCAACTTTGGTTGATCATGGATTGTTGAAATAATTTCTTGATGTTGTAGTTTAGAGAAACTAGAAAAGCCTGATGGATGAGTTAAATGTTCCTTGAGATTTTAAACCTTGTTCTAATCTAAGCTTGGTTTTAAGAAAGATTACAAATGTAGGATGAAATATTAAACTATTAGGACACAGTCATTGCACTTTAAAAACATTAATTGCATGGGACAAATTTGAAAGCCAAGGATGATTGTCTAAAAATCAAACACTTAACCAAATCCTTAAACCTGGCTAACTTGGTTCCCAAACTTTGCTAGAAATTCAAAAATGATCTAATGAACAAAAAAATAAGAGCTTATTGAAAAAACAAAAGATTTCTAAGTAGAGATGATTCTAGTGACCTACACCAGGGCTATGGACACCTAGTTGGCAGTGGAGCAAGGCCTCAAGTGGAGTCAAAAGCATCTTTATTGGGGATATGGATACTTGGCTTGAAGTAGAGAATTGTCCAAGCCTTCCTTGAGCTAAAGTATTGTTCTTAATTAATATTTAACCATGATGAAAGCCAATGTTAATGATTAAAGTCATAAACTTGGAAGTTGTTCTCTAAATCTTTTGATAATCAATAAGTGGAATCAAAGCACACACACAACATGACTAAGTTTTAATGTTTGATCCTAATTATACATATGAAATAAATGTTCTAACCATGAACTAATCTAAATAATGGTGCCTAATCAAATGGAATAAGTAGTTTAATTATTAGTCTGAACCAAAATCTCTAAATTATAACATATTACTATATTTCCCTATAAATCACCATTTATTGAGGGCAACATACCCCCATTTCTAAAAAATGGGGACCCATGCGTCAAATTATGCTAATTTGTACTTTGAAATTGAAGATTAACTTGATCAAAGTGTCATTAGAATGATTTCAAATTATTTTTATTTAAATATCATCCACATCTGGGTTGGTTATCATATTTGTTCATAGTTCTAGTTTGCCCTTATCTAATGTACTAACATTGGCTCTCTAGGTTTTAGGTTACATGTCTAATAAGGTTTACTTGTAATGAAAAATGCTTGGGTTTCATGATTTTAATTCTAGGTTTTATTCTTTACTAATATTTGGTATTTTAGATTCATATTTGAATAGCTAAAACCTTAATCTAAGTTTGAACTATATACTTGATTTGAATCTGGAAGGAACTTTTTACTTAAGAACATTTTAAATAATGTTATGGACATAGTTTGTTTTAATCCTAAGGCTTGGTATTATTTTTTTAAAATAACCAAACCTTAGTCTGACATCCATGCTTAGTTCCTTTTATGTCTTGAGCCCCCTTTTTGGTCTTTCTATTATTCACAAGGTCCTTTTGTTATGTTTCTACTTGTTAGCTTTTACATTTTGGCATGTCTTTTCAGCGTTTTCCTTTAGAACTTTATCCTAAATGAATTACCCTTCAGGGTTTATGTTTTAGATACTTTGTACAAGTGCTTTTAGAATTTTTTCCTAATTAATTTTTCCAAAACTTATCCTTTGATATTTTTGTGAAAGGCCAATTATCCTTTGGACTTATCTATGTCAGGATAATTATTTTGGACATTTTATCTTAAATAATTTCCTCACAAATTTATTCTCTCAAGAATTTTGCCTGATAGAATTTCCATTCAACCTCTTTGCACTTACCCTTCAACATATTCATTTTAGACTTAATGTTTTTTGAAGTTACCTTTCAATATTTCTATTTTGAATATTTTTTTTGATGCAAAAAGCCTTAAACATCTTTCCCACAAATTTTGTTGAAACCTACCTTTCGGGATTTTTTTAAAGATCCCTTCAGAAGTTTTGTTAAGGACATCTACCCTTCATACCTATCTTTTAGGTTTTATATCAAGGCTTATTTTCCCAATATAATTTCCATTCAACATTTTTCAAATTATCCTTTCCCTTAATGGACTTATCCATTATATTTTTACAAGTGACCCTTCAATTTCTTTTGTTTCAAACATTTTGTATAACACAAAAGGCCCAAAACATCTTTCTCATAGTCAATTTTCCATAACCCTTTTGAAAGTGACCTTTGTGTTAGTATAATTATCCTAATTTTTTTTTGTTTAGGCCAATTACTCTTGGATATTTTTAAATTTACACTTTGAATTATTTTAAAATTCCCTTCGGTATTTTTGTGAAGGGCACATACAATTTAGATTTTTTAGAATGACCCTATGGAATTTTATTACTAGAGATTTTATTCGATGTAGAAATATTGAAACAATTAACCCAAGGGAACATACCATTTGAGCTTTGTGTAATTTACCCTTTAGAAGTTTTAAAATGGTCTTTTGCCATATGAGATTACCCTTTGGGATTTTTGAAATGGACACTTGCCCTCAGAGATTACATTTCAACCTTTAAAAAATGGTACTTTACCCTCCTAAATTATCATAAATTTTTTTTAAAGTTCCCTTTCCCCCTTAAGGATTACCCTTTAGAACTTTTTTCCCAAAAAAATGCCCAACCATGTGACTCTTCAAGAGGATTATTTTAGATATTTTATCTAAAACATTTCCCCCAATGACAAAAATATTGAAAAAAATTATCTATATCAATTTAAGTACTTTATATGCATATATGTTAAAGTCATTTTTTAATTTATATTTTTAGGAAAAGAGTGAATCATAAAATGACAAGTGGTAGACTCAACAAATAATCCTAGGAATGTGCTTAAAATTGATGGTTGTACATTCGTGAAAGACATTCATATGGACATAAAATGATGGTCATGTAGACATAAAATTTAAGATAGTAAATAATCCCAAGGATGTAATTAAAATTTATGATCATATAAACATTAAATACATTCCCATAGACATCAAATGATGGTAACATAGATGTCAAATTTAAGATAGCAAAGTTCATTTGATAGTGGGAGGATAACAGGGAATTTTCTAAAGAATGAGGATGTGACAAGTGTTATAATCATGGGAACCCAGTCAAAAGATATAACAAAGCTCATTTGAAAGGATAAAGATGATCTAATAGAGCATGATCAAGTTTGAACTTCAACATATCTTAGAGCAAATTCGGTAATGACATGCATCATAACCATGTGAAATATAGTTTAGGTAGCCAATGGAATTCAAATCCTAAGATCAAGATTAATGACCTATAATACTCTATGTAAGGCTAATCTAATAGTTAGAGATGAAGGGAGGAATTTAAAATTCAATGGTCATTATGTGAACATTATTGAGTAGTTTTGATACAAAATTACCATAGGGATGCCACATAAGTGCCATGATGATTCCACATAAGAATAAAAGCTATATGAACTAAAAATCTAGTGGATTGTTGGTAAGAAATTTAATAAAATTTCATAACCACATGAAATTTGTGAATTAGGTTATCCATAAACTAGTATACTAGAAGGAAAAGGTCATTTGTTCTATAATGCAACAAAAATGACACCTATCCTAAACACTTGTACAAATGTAGTTGGATGGGACTGACCAACATGCTACCTTGTATCTTATAAAAGGAGCATTGTCAATTCTCAAATAGGGGGAGTTCTTAGAACCAAATTAATTTATAAAATTTGAGAAGTTAATATAAGGTAAGAATTATACAAATATTGTCTAGTATTTACTTGTGTGAATTGTTATATGGTTTCTTTCCTAGTTGTCTAGCTGCACTTTCAGATTTGAATGGTTCCTATGGATTCTTGATATGTATCTTAGATACAAAGTTGATAATTTGTGCTCATGCTACATTATCTAAAATTTCTTAGGTTTATTTCATTTTTTTTGCTTCTTTTGAATTTGGGCTAATGGTGTTTACTTGTAAGAGTGAATCTTTAAAGTTGTCATGGTTCCTATTTGCATCATTTCATACCTTCCTTAGAAGCTTACCTATAATATGTTGTGATTTGGGTTTAGCCTATTTCAATACATACATTGGTTAAATTCATGTCCATATGATATTTGAACTTTGTCATAATGTCTATAATAAAGACTAGCAACATCCTTCTTTTCTTCACTACCCTTAATTTTTTTTAAGCAAATCATGTTAGTTTAATGATCATTATAAATATCCATATTATATTATTTATTGATCATAATTCACTATTATTAGCATAGTATACTACATATTTTACACATATCTACTATTTAGTCATGGTGGCTCCCAACCACCAAATTTTATAAATATTATGAAACAATCACTTATTCTACCTCTATTCCACCAACACATACCATGATTATCATAACCTATAACTCATGTGTTGAATTCTTAGGAATTATAAAATGAGAAGTATTTCGTAAACACTTTGGGAACCTATGGTACATGTTTAGGAATAAACACATGATAAGATAAACTATGTTTCCATCAAGGAGTATGGTGTGCTACTATTTTGAATAGAGAGGTCAAATTACTAGGTTCTACAAGTTAGAATAGGTTTAATCAAGATCTTAGATTGAAATACAGAAGGAATGTTAACCCATAGAAGCCAAAGGTGACAAGCGTAGGTCATGATGATTCTATAGGTTTAAGTAATTTTTTTTCTATGGTGGAGAAAGCTACAAAATTTGAAGAGTGATAAGAGGTCTCATTCTTTTTTCATGTTGATAATGAATAGATAAAGCTCAAGGAGAAGACCAAGATACTGGTTGAGGCTAGTAATGAGGTGTGTATGAATCCAAGTGAACATCTTGTTGTCATTGAGCATATATCATGTAAATAAAATCAATTATCTATGCTTAATGATGAGGTTCCAAGCTACAAGATGGATTTTTTAGATGAAAAGTTATGTCATGAATCTTTGTTCTCTCCATGCATTGTCAATTCAATCTTAGAAGAGGAGAATGTTGTGGTGTTTAATCATGTTTCTTATCTTAATCCTAAAAATAATAATAAGAACTATAAGTATCAGATGACCAAGGAGGAGAAGGAATATGAGTTATGGGAACTCTTGATTTCACACTGTGAAGTAGGGTGTCTCTACCTATGCTTCTTAGGAGACATATTTTCTTGTGGAGAAGTTTGTGTTCTCAATATGATAATTCCAATTAGAGAAGTTATTTGGTTAAGGGGAAGCATTAAGTTCATGAGCTTGATCCACAGATTTTTGAATGAGCTATTATGTAGGGTCATAATGGGTGTTTCTAGATGACATAATGAGTTTGATGAATTTTTAAGAAGAGTTTGATACCTAGAAAGGTATATGCATTTATTTGTGATATGACCTAGGTGTTTTTGTGGTCTAAAGGTATGTTAAAGATAAATTGAATATATTTAAGTGCTCTTGGTTTTCTTAGTTTTTGGCTTAAGGGAAAATAGACTTAAAATGGGTCATAGGAAGTATATGTTCTTAAATTTATGGTGGATAAATTTTTAGTCCATAAGTGTGTGATGATTTTCTCTAGGTGTGCAAAAAGTTTTAGAGATGGACATTGACTGGAAGGTGATGTGTTGACCTTGTTTGTTTTGAGTTTCTAGGGTTTTAGGCTCTAATAGAAAAGTGGTTTGCCTTATGATTTGAGATATAAATTTTATTAATAAGTTTAATGGGATAAATGGTCTATTAAATAAAGATTCATAGAGATTTGAAGGTTTGTGGTTTTTACATTATTCATGTTTTTGTCAAGATGGAGGCCTAATTGGCTAGTTGGTTTGTGAAGGAAGTATGTTTCATAAGATGATATAGGAAATGAAAATTGGTTTTATTAAGGGGGAATATGGGAGTGATCTAGATATAATGTTTTAGGTCTTGAATGTGTGTTTTCTAAAAGTTACTGGCTTTGCAAGTTTTAGGTAGGGCTACAAGGAGACTAGATAGGCCCAGTGTGAAGAAGAGTGTTTTTTTATTAAATTATCCAAAATAGAAAAGATTGAGTGTTTAAAGGTGATTTATCAAGATTTTTTATTTAATATTTCATAGTTGGTGAGTGGCATGAAGTTTTTTTTATGGTCCTTGAGGTTGTTTGATAGAGAAGGCTAGTAAGCCTATATGTTGGTTCTTCATGATGTGTGGAGATCTGAAGATGCTCAAAAGGGGAAATAACTCAGAGAACTTATGGGTAATATATATTATATTATTCATGGTGAGTTCCATCATATTCTAGTGGTTTTATGAATTCTTTCTTCATTGGTGGCAGTGCTTGGTTGAAGAGAGTTTTGGCATGGAGCAAGAGGAATTTGTCAAGGTAGAAAGTGGTAGGATTAAGGTAAAGGGGATTTCGTATAATATTTATAATATGTTACTCTCCCATTGGTAATATTTTTAGGTACTTAATATTATTTGGTGCCCACTTTTTCATCATGTCAAAGGGTGAGAAAGTTCCTATTATGAGAGTGCTTGAAGAAAGAGAAGGAAGGTGAGATATATATTATTAAATATTATGGTTGTTAACATCAATGAAAAAGGGGGAGTTTGTTAGAGGTTTATAAATGATGTCATTTTTATGTCTTGAAGGTGTCTAGGTGAGTGGATGAAGATCCTTAATAGTCTAGGTGACAATGATAAAGTGTGGAATGTGCTTATTCTTGTATGCTTGAAGTATGATTGTTTGATTTTTAGTTTTGGCATGGCTATAGATGATTATGATTGAGAATGGTGTATTGATAATGTAAAAAAAGGTCCATAATATGTTTTTTAATATTTTATTTCTTTTGTGCATAAACAGAATTCATATGGTTGTCCATACTTTTCATCTAGACACTTTGGGTCTAGTGGTAAAACATCTATGTAGGTAGTTTGATGACCTCACCATTGCCTCATATGGATGAGTCAGGGGGAGTTGTTCTTATGGTTGTGATAACATTAGACTCTAGTTATTATGTGATAAATATAATTTCACTCACCTAAGTTCATCAAAAGATATGCAAGTGCAAAGTTGGGCTCCTAAGCTTTTTGATAGTGTTTCCCATAGCCAAATTTACATGAGGCAAGAAAGAGTAAAGTAAGAATTTTTATGGTAACATATATCACACATGTGTTAATTTAAAAATAATATGATCAAATGGATTTATTAATTTTTTATCCTATTTGAGTTTTGCTAAATTTTAGGTCATGTGTTAAAGCACGTAAAAAATTATGCAAGTGCAAAGTTGGCCTCCTAGGTAGTTTTTGACACAGTTGACTCTATGGTAGAAAATTTTGAGAAGACATTTTAATGGTGATATATATCACATATGTGAGTTTTTTAGAATCATTTTGATATATGGTTAGATTCTTCTATGTGAGAAGATCATATGGTCCAAATTTTAGAACATGTGAGTGAGTGAGGTAAAAGATATGACTGTGCAAAGTTAACCTTATAGGAAGATAAGCAAGTTTCCCATAGTCAAATTTGCATAATTTGAAGTTTTATCAACCCATGAAGAGATAGATGGAGTGAGTTTACTATAATATGTGAAGAAGTAGTGAGATGAGGATAGGTGCATGATGTTTAACACTAAGTAGAGATAAAGATCGAGTTTCTTCTGAGGATCAATGGTGAGTGAGAGATCATAAAAATAGAGATAAATGGTGCATATTAAAGTCAAGAGGTAAAATTTATAGTTGTTTATAATTTATAAATATCAAGCTATGTACAAGATATCAATAGAACATATTAACTCAAAGTTGTAAGAGTGCATGAGATGAGGTCAAAGTTACTAAGGTTTAATGTTTAAGCATTGGTGCCTAAGCATTAAATTTAGGAGAAGATCGATAGTACATGATTAATATAAGTAGTGAGTACATGAGATGTTATCATAGTGTTCAAATTTTAACTGTGACCTTTTGAATTTGAATATTTGAATTTGTAAAGGAAAAACTAGTGCTCTGTATTTTGGCTATAAATTTTGATCCAAGAAGAATTTGCTAATGGAATAAAAATAAAATATTAATAAGACTCCATGGAGCATATAATGAACCTAACTTGAATATATAAATTTATGTAAAATCAAAGAGATTAAGGTTCAAAGTTGACTGTGTGTTCATGCTTGTTCTGCAAGTGACTCAAGAAGGGTAATTGAGCTTATATAGATGCTTTTTCAAGTTTCATGGTGAATTATCTATTAGGGAGTGTTACAGACTATGTGATGATGATCTATGTGAATTATTAAGGTTTGACCTATTGTATGTACTATGAATAAATGTTTATAAGTTGATTATATGTTCATCCATAATGACTCTATGCACTAAATGTTATTTGAGTAAATTTTTATTAAGTAGAAGGGTACTATGTTGGTTATTGGCACTTAAGGAGGACCTATATATTATATGGAATGGGTACATTATTTTTAAAGTGGTATTGTGTTCTTTTTTTTTTAATGAAGTGATAAAGGAGTGAATGAGTTCACATGAGACCTATAAGAGCTACAAGAGCCTTATTAAAAGGTGTAGCTACTTAGGGGTGACCTATAAATTCTATGACTAACCTATGAAGAACTTTTTGAGCCATGTCTTCATGTGAAATATTCCTTAAGGGATAAGGTATGCCTAATGGATGACCAAGGTGTTGAATATGAAGTATTTTCTATAAATAGTAGAACCAAAGATGATGGTTTCTAGATTTAAATGAGAGACATGGGAGTGTTTTAAGAGAGGCTTGTGTGTGTGAATTGTGGATAGGAGGGGTAGAGAGCCCTATGGATAATTTGAAGAGAAAATAGATTAGGGAATGTTTTTATGATCTATAATTTATAATTCTACTGGTATAATAGTGCAATTGTAGATTGAGTATGAGTGAAGGTGAAGAGTGATAATTAGAGCTCCATCATCAGGTCTTGAAGACATCAATTCAAATTTGGATGTGTAGATAGGTGTTGTTGTAGCATCTCAACATCTAATGTATTTTTAGCCTCACTAAAAGGTGAAACTTTTTAAAAGTTTGGTTATTATTATAGCTCAACTAGACAGGTGTTATAGCACCATTTGAGATTATAGTCTCACTAAATAGGGATTTTAGTTCCTTGATTAGCTATAGCTAGTTTAAATTGGTTCTTTATATTATAGGATAGCAATCCAATTATAGGTTCTAGTGTGTTTTTTCCTCTAATAGTGTTTACCACATATGTCATGTGTTATGTGATTGATCTTGCATTATCTCTCTTGCTATTTGCTATGAATGATGTGTATGCTTCATAAATGCTTGTGGTTATTGGTTAAGTATTTGTAAAGATTACAATTGAAGTTGGATTATTTAGGATCACTAATTCACTCCCCCTCTCAGTGATTATACCTCTAAAATTGACATATACATAAATCCTTGAGTTTTCCTAAGACCTATCCAAAGTTTAGTAAAGAATAACTATTCAAAGGAAGGACAATAAATCTAAGAGATTGGTGATTAGTTAAGAACAAACTAATTTTTAATTAAATAGTTTAAAATAATATTATTTCAGAGTGGATTTTAAAATGAGTTGAGAACAAGAGTGGATAAGTTATGTTATAATTCTTAATGTTCTTAGAGCATATGCATAGGACTTTCATAGCCTTATTAAACATAGAAGATAAAATTGTGCATTAGGTGGTATTAGGGAATGATAAATGGTTGTCAAAAAATATGGATCATTATATCATGAGTGCATATTCTATTTCAAGTTATTAAGGTTACCTTTTTATTAGAATAAAGACAGTATAGTCAAGGTCAGGTAGAAGTTCATCTTGCAAGTTTAGCAAAGATAAGGCTTCAAAGGTGAAGAAGTAGACCATGTACATGGTCACTAAAAGGATTTGAGTGTAGAATATATATTTATAGGGATTAATTTAGAGGTGAAAGAAAATATAAAGGAACAATAATAATAAATGGCATACAAGTACTAGGCCTAGTTTCAAAAAAAACTAGTCAAAAAGGCATTAGATCTAGGTGAAGATGATAGATTGGGTAACTTGTAGGTATAGGTATATGAGTGATAAATTTGTATGGATTTATGAATAATTTTATGTCTTTTCATTATACAAGTATGATAATGATTGGGTATGGGCCTTAAGTGAGATAATATTATGTTAATGATAAATAGAAAAGTTGTAAATGGGTGATGACAGATACAAAATAGATAAGAGTGTCATTAGTCATTTCTAATACACACAATCAATTAAAAACTAAGAGGATCCTCATTAAATAATTCAATAAAAATCTATGAAATAATAAAGTTAAAAAATGAATAGAAGCACTAAATATATTATATCGATCATAGACCACTTCAAGGGTGAAACCTCCTTTGAGTAAGCTCAATACCATTAATTCATGGATGCCTTTAATGGCCTCAACACTTGCTTACATATGAATTCTAATCTAAGCAACTAATTCTTCCCATGAATGTGGGATAAAAAAAAATGCTCACAGGATGACTTTAAAAGAATATGCATCCATACAAAATACTAAACTAACAAAGTAAAGATAAGAGATATCACATTTTCATAACATCCCCTCCCTCTTAGAAAAAGCTTTGTCCTCAAAGATTTAGATGTGGGAATTGGTGTTGAATATAAAATAATTGTTCCCATGTTACATCCTCTTGTTGTTATGAAACTAAATTAAAACCTTAGTGATGGAATGGGAATGAATTTGGCATGTGTGCCTATCCAAGATTGCCTCCATCTCAAGAAGAATTGATCCTTCATTATCAAGTTTGGGTAAAATAGTTTACACTCTAGTGTTTGTGCCAAAAACATTATTTAGACAAAAGACATGAAATATAGGAATCAAAATCATATAAAATCCTAGATGTCCAGGAAAATAGTTTTGTCTTTAACTTGTATAAACATCAATAACCTCTAAGAATCCAGAATAAAATATTTAATTGTGATTTCCTTGCTCACAATTTTATGCCAGTAGATATACTCTTAGGAGGTGCTCTTATAAATTGATATTCTCCTTATGGATCTACTCCTAAAAATGTTATGTTTTCATGATCAAAGGCTTATAATTCCTTGCCTGACTTATGCCACAAGACAATTCCCAAGATCCATGAGCCAGACTCCTAAATAAATACCCTAGTTAAAATGTTAAGTTTAGGGAATAAGATAAAATAAATTATTTGTTCTGACAACCCTAAAAAATTCTATTCAAAATCAATGTCGACCATGGAAATTAATTTAATAAATGGAAAATGAATGAAATTAGGGAATAAAATACCTATCCTTTTATCATCAGTAGATGCTTCCAACAATATTAAACAAAAAACATATGAAAGTAGGTAGGGGTCGAATGGTTACAACTTCAATATTATCAAACTCAAAATTACACTATTCTTTTTACAGTATAGATTTTGTACATCTGATTCTCAGGATCATGAATGGGTAAGATAAGAGCATTCATGAAATCCATTACAAACACCTAAGACTAACTCAATAATTTGATCTATTTTTGAGGAACTAAAACCAAGGAGGAAGGGTCCTTATATAGAAATTTGGGAGGTCCTGCCTAGAGTCTCTATCAAGGTGGTGTCTATCCCATCATGATTTATAACACAAAAGTAGGTCTATAGTGAGATAATATTGGATACAGTAGATGAGGATTCTTGATAAGGTGGGTCTAACATTACTTTTGCTTTAGTTACCAAGTCATTTTCACTTAGTAGCTGGAAAATACATTTGAGCTAGAAAATATTGAAAAGATGCCATTGTGGTACTCCATTATTATTCATATTGTGTGGATTGATGTAAAAGTAGGATACCCACTCCAACTATCTTCATATAAATGTGTGTACTACATTATCTTGACTATCATCTTCCAACTTGTGAATTATATGAGGACCATTTATGCTATCTATATATAAATATGATCATTATACTATGATTTGATCTTTATGTGCCATGTCTACAAAGTTCTTTTGATTAAATTAACAAAATTATTATAAAGTAATTCACTATTTAATCTATGAATAGTAATTATTCCTTCTTGATGATGGTGGTTTGCTTCAATGTGGGCTATTGTAAACATCTCAAGTTCTGAATAAGCTCTATGAGAGAAGCGTGTATACCTTGGATGGATTCCTTCTCTGAAAATCTATTCTTGCACAAGTATATTCAAAGTATTGAAACTCTAGTTGTGAATTGTTGTTCGATTGAAACTAGGGTCTGGTTAGAACATTAAAGTGCAAGGATAGTTTCTGCTTAGCCAATTTGCAACCACATTATTAGTTCCTTTGATATGTTCCATAGTATAATAGAATTGATTAACATATTTACATCTACCATGTTTCCTACCATGATCCTTTTCTTTGAAGGTTAAGAATCTAGTGTAGTCAGTCCTTATAATAAAATGTTGTAGATGTATCAACTTTAGAGCAAACTTTTCCAAGTATTTTTTCATTGCATAAATTTCTTTATGAGATGAAATCCATTTTAGAAATTTTAAACTAAAAACACCATTAGTAAACTCACACACAAATTCTTTATCATTATTTACACAAACTAAGAAACCACCCGAAGCAACATCAAAAGCATCAGAGTAAACAATACACTTATCTGATCTAGGTGTGTATAGCTCAACCAAAGATTGAACCTTTGAATTTATTCTTCTGATGGCTTGAGTATGTTCTTATTTCCATTTGAAAGAATTCTTTTTCTGCAATAGTTCCTATAATATAAATTTATCTTGCTTGGAATTAGGATAAAAACTATTGAGATAGTTTAATAATCCTAAAAATGATTATAGTTTGGGCTTGTCCATTTTTTATATAAATTTAGTAACCTTTTGTTTTATATGTGGTTGAACCTATAGTCTGTAATTAGTTACAACCATGCCAAAAAAATTTCACTCTATCTTACATAACTAAATCTTTGTTTTAGAGAGTACTATTCTTGCATCTATGGCTAATTGATAAAAAAATTCTAAATGAAAAAGGTGTTCATTTAAGCTACTACAGAAAACTAGTATGTCACCTATATACACACACAATAAATCTAAAGTATCTCTAAATATATTATCCATATAACCCTGATAATAATCAAGTGCATTCATTAATCCAAATGGCATGACTATCCATTAGAAATGGCCAAAAGGACAACTAAATGATATTTTCTCTTTATCAGATTCCTTTACTCTAATCTAGTAAAATCTAGATTTATAGTCAAATTGTGAGAAGTATTTACATCCTGCTACTTTTTTTAGTAGATATGTCTTATCTAGTATGGCATATGGATAAGGTTGAGTAATGGAATTTAATGGCCTGTAATTGATGACCATTATCTTCTTACCTCTTTTATATTTTGAATGCTTATTCACCATGAATGCATAAAAATAATAGGATGAGGTTGATTTCTATATCAATCCATTTTCTAAAAGTTCTATAATATGGTTTTCCATATCATCATAATAATTACTAGGTATAGGTATTTTCTTCCCTACTTTCATTGGTTTTCCCTCTGTCAAATTAATTTCTATGGTCGGCATTGATTTTGACTAGAATTTTTGAGGTTTGTCAAAATACATAATTTCTTTTATCTTATTCCCTAAACTCAACATTTCAATAGGGGTATTTTCTTTAGGATTTTGGCTCATGGAGCTTGGGAATTGTTTTATGGCATAAGTCAAGCAAGGAATTCTAAGCCTTTGATAATTAATTGTAAACATAATACTCTTAGGAGGTGCTTTTATAAATTAAAATTATCCCTATGGATCTACTTAGAGAGTACTATTCCTATTGACTAAATGATAATTTTTTTCTAAATAAACAAGGTGTTCATTTAAGCTATTATTGAAAACTACTATGTCAGCAATATACACACACAAGAAATATGAAGTATTTTTGAATATATTATCCATATGGGCTTGATAATAAGTAGGTGGACTCATTAATCCAAATGGCATGACTGTCCATTAGAAATGGTTGAAAGGAAAACTAAATGCTACTTTCTCTTTGTCAGATTCCTTTACTCTAATGTAGTAAAATCCAAATTTACAGTCAAACTATGAGAAGTATTTACATCTTGCTACTTTTTCGAGCAGATATGTCTTATCTAGTATGGGATATGGATAAGGCTTAGTAATATCATTTAATGGCCTATAATTGATTACCATTCTCTTCTTACCTCTTTTCTATTTTGAATTATTATTTACCATGAATGCATAACAATAATAAGATGAGGTTGATTTTTCTATAAAGCCATTTTTTAATAGTTCTATAAAAAAATTTCCATATCATCATAATCATTAGTAGGGATAGGTATTTTCTTCCCTACTTTCATTGGTTTTCCCTCTATCAAATTAATTTCCATGGTCAGCATTGATTTTGACCAAAACTTTTGAGGGTTGTCAGAATAAATAATTTTTTTATCTTATTCCCTAAAGTAAATATTTCAACTAGGGTATTTTCTTTAGGAGTCTAGCTCATGGAGCTTGGGAATTGTTCTATGGCATAGGTCAGACAAGGAATTCTAAGCATTTGATCATTAATTGTAAACATAACACTTTTAGGAGTAGATACAGAGGGAGAATATCAATCTATAAAAGCACCTCCTAAGAGTATATATATTGGCATAGACTTGTGAGCAAAGAAATCACAATTAAATATTATATTCTAGATTATTAGAGGATGTTGATGTTTATACAAGTTACAAATAAAATTATTTCCTTGGACATCTAGGCTTATATATGATTGTAATTCATCTAACTCTTGCTAGTATTTAATAACTTGTGACTTAGAAAATGACAATGATGTGCCGGTATCTATCTAAGCATTTACAAGTCTACCATTTATTTCTACTGTGATAAAGTGACCAAACTTGCCATTAATAAGATATGTCAAATATGTAGGCTATAAAACCTCAAGATGAGGAAAAGTTGTACATACCAGTCTTCAATTGGATGGATCTTGAATGGTGTTATACTCATCTTTGTAGGCTTGTACTTCTTCTCGAAACTCTTCTTCTTCTTCAAGAGTTTTGTTACATTCTCTTGGTTCATTATAGAGGAATTATTCTATCAGCTCTTTTGTTTCTTCTTCTTCAATTTATGGAGGATAAATTTCATCCCATTTTGGCTCTATTTTTGGAGAATGAATATCTTTAGGTGGATCTTTACAAGTAATTTTTTTTCTAATCCATGAATAACTAGGCAAAAGGAACTTAGAAAATGTAAAGGAACATTTTCTAGTCTTTGCATTGATGGAGGCATCTTTGACATAGAAGGTTGTCTGCCTCTTGTGTTTTTTATTGAATGTGGTCTAGGTCTTCTTTCATATTTTAGTATCACTTCATGGTGATTCCTTGACCACTGTCCATATGCTTCAAATTGAGGATTTTATCTTTGAGTGTGTGATCTTGACCATGGCCTCTACATGTTAGTTAAATGTTGTTCTAGATCATCAGCTAAAGATTTTAATTTTACTTCATCTTGGGCATTTTCATCTTCATATATATATTCTTCTATGATAGGCTCATAGATATTATCTTGCAGATGTATATCTTCTTCAGGGTCTATTACATCCCACCATGTTGTTATGTTGGAGGAATAAATAACTTTAATAACTTTATTTTTACAATGGAAATTAGGGGTGATATGGCTAGGTTTCTTATAAATATAGTAAATGATGGTTTTGGAATCAGGTCAAGGTGTCTAATGATGGTGAAGAAAATGAAAAGGTAGATCATAGGAATATTTATAAGGAATGGATAAACATTTGAAGGAAAGCTAGGGATGTCATTTCTTTTGAGATTTTCTTGGTTATACAAACTATCTACAACCAAAGGGAGTAGTCTCAAGGAAGATGGGAAGATTTTAAGAGGCTTGATTTTTACTATGCTTTTGGATAGTCTTCATCTAAGAAATAAGTTGCATAGCTTGTTATCTAGCAAAATCAATAACATATGTTAGAGACATGGTAACAAGAGTTAGACCTTTGACATCAATATATTTAAATACCTTATAAATGAGGTTATAAGGTAACGCCTCAAGAAACTTTATTTTAGTTTTTATTGTATTAAAGCTCTTGGCTTTGTATGTTAATTCCCTTAAATTATTGTGCAAATGGCTAAAATTTATTTAAATCAAAACAATTCATTTTCATTAGCCATTTATGAGATTTTATCTCCTTGTTCCTGAAAGGGGGAGCAAATTCATTAATAAGCATATTATACAAAATTGCAAGGGGATCTTGTTGGTTCTAGACTCAAACATATTGTTTAGCTTTTGTCATAGAGTTCCACCATTTTAAAGTGATTCCCTAAAAGTATTTTGAAGCAAAGAGAGTTGTAGTAGAAGGATCTAGATTTGAAACTACTGTAATGACTCTCATGTTATTACACCAAACACTAATCTCATTCCATGGATTTAATATACTATCGATATCAAGATACCAAGGTTGAAGTGGTATCTGATTTCACTACATCATGAAGGTATTTGGACATTTTGTCTTCATTATTGGTCTAAAATTTCCTCCAAAATTTATTGAAGATGTTCCATATGATGGAGTAACTTCTATTCTAGGAATTTCTTCTATCTTCACTATATCCTTTTTCTCTTCAGCTACAAGCCAGTTAAGGTTGTCTTCAGGAGAAATTAATTTTGAATCAATATAAGATAGTTTAACATTGAAATTAGAAATAGCTTGATGTAGTGTAACAACCTTATCATGTGTTATCCTAACATAATTCAATGTCTGGTGTATGTATTATTGTACATTATTACAGACCTTCCTTATATGCATTATATTTTCTTCTATTATAGCTAATCTAGACAAAGAATTTTAGATATACAAGACATCCTTACAAAGATCATCAAAAAATTTAGAAAGGTGTGCATGATATCTTGACACATAATTTATCTATTTAAACTCATTTAAGGGCTTTGTATCAGCTCCTGTAGGTTGGTAAGTTGTAGATAAATAATTGATAACACCTTCTAGTTGTCTGTACACTCCTTTATGAGGATTCTATCTTCCACCTCTATACATAGTGACTCTATCTTCTGTATAAAACTCAATAATTCTTTCTATTGGGAGACTCATCATGGTGAAAGCTAATTGATTATTAGGATTAGTAGGGTCTAGACCTAGATATATTTATTCATCTTGTATAAGGATATGACCCTTTTTAATAGATGGTCTTCTAGATGAAGATGATGCTCATAATGAAGAAGGCATTCTGAAAGATACATCATAATGGTGATGGAAAGATAGGGCTCTAGGCAAAATATCTACAGTCCTTCAATCTATTTTATGAATAGTTACTTGACCTTTTAGTTATGGAGTAACATTATTTGACCAGTCAAGTTCCCATTTTGATGGTATTTCTATAGATCCAGCATGTCCCTTTTATAATTGTATAAAACCACTTAGCCTTTGGGCATATGGAAAATTTTCTAAGATTTTAGGGTGATTTATGTTGGTCATACTATAGACAACTACAAGGTTTATGGAAGCATATTTGAATTCACCAAACACGTCTAAACCATATAGAGAAGTGAACATTCCCCAACAGTCAAGAGAACCATGCTTGACTTCTTTGCAACCCTTATCTCTTATGGCTATGGATAAATTGGGACATAAATCATAATAAATGATAAAATAATTAAGTCTTCATATACTAGATAGCTGATAGGCATGCTTAAAACTAACTTGTCTATGGTCACACAAGGTTAGATATAGAACAAATTTAAAATTAATGGGGATTAATGGAGTAATATAAACATGAATGAGACCAAAATATACAAACTTGACATTTTCATGGGATCTAATATAATCTATTTATGACTTAAGTAATATAGACAATAGATTTATTTGGAAATCATTACCATTTTTATAACTAAGGGATAAATCTACAGACTTAATTATAAGATACATAAAGGATAGGTAGGTAGAGTTATAGGTGAACTTAGACTTTAGTAGCTCTGAGTTTTTATAGACTTGAGAAGTTTTAATACTCAGGGGTTTATATGTACTAAGATCCTTTTCTAAAACTTCTTTTGTAACTTTAATATTAGGAAAATAAGAAATTTGTTTAGGAATAAAATCTGGAAGTTCATATGATCCTTCAAATTTAGCTTCATTAACAATTTCAATAGTAGAATCAGACTGGGTCCTTCCAAACTCCATTCCTTATAAAAGATGAAAAACTAGAAAATGAGTGTTTCTTTGAAAGGGAATAATGATTGTAGAGATAAAAAGGGCCTATGACAAATTTATAAAATGGACAAGGGACTTGATGCAATAATATCCTGAAAGAAAACACCATAGTAGGGTTCTTTCAAGGTTTAATGATCTATAAAATGAAAATACAAGTGTAGTACATTTGAAAAACACTTTTTCACGTTTAAGAGATCCTTTAATTTCTCACTTTTTTTTGTTTAATTTTGTATAAAGAAATCAAAACCAGAATTAAAATGAATATTAGAATATAACAATAATTAGAGAAAATCATAAGAAATCACCAGCAATTGATAATAGAGTTCGGCGTCAATAGCTTACATCTCCAGGTCTGTTCAAAGTGAGGACCATTCTCATTAATATTATGCAAAAAATGTCTTCAAAAATCAACACAAGTATTCAATTCACCTTCTCTAATCTTTTCTTGCCTATAATTATATCTCTCAGACCTAAAAATAATGGCCTAAGGCCTTACAAAGCAATAATAAGACTCTAACCTTCTTAAATCTCTTTACACAGTTAGCTTCTTATCCCTCTTCAAGTAGAATTTCATCCCTTTTATAACACTTCGACCTCTGTATCTAAAGTGGTCAAAGCCTTATCCTTTTGCACCAAAGTTGTAAGGTTCAAAACTGCTAGCCTCTTTTCTAGGTGCTTGGGAACCGTCAGTCTTCCTCCTTGGGCACATTTTGACTTTTATTTGTCCCCCATTTGCTGGGAATAATAGTTTACATTCTTAAAATAGTTAAGTCAGTCTCCTTTTCAAATTCCAAGACTTAGGCGCTAACTTAGGCCACCATTTAGACTTGGTCATTGCTTGATTGGTGGGGTGATGTGGTAGCTTGTGCAAGTTGGCCTTTATCACCTTGTTTTAAAGTGATAAACGTTTGAAAATTTATCAAATAACATGTGAAATAAAAACACCAACCCCAAATTTTTTTTTCACCTAATTATTTGACATGTGTCAAATGGCTATTGGTCCACTTGGCATATTTAAACAATGCCACATCACTTTCGACACCTGATTTCTTCAAATAGCTATATCTTGAGCATCTGGACTCCATTTTTTGTTCCAAAAGAAGCGCTAGAAAGCTCTCAATGAATTCTATGATGTGCAAATGATTCAAATAGAATTTAAAGACTTTTTTAAAAATGGAATGGTACATGGATCCACCTAGATCATTCCTCCCCACTAGGAACTTTTGGACCTCCAAAAGTTGAAATTAATTGGTAATGAGATGAGGGTATTTTTCCCTAACCTTTACAACTTCCATCCATCTGGCCTTGCTTGGGTGCATCCCTTTGAGACCAACACAAAGATATTCAACATTAACTCTTCATGAAGTCTGCATATTCCTATCAAGTATAATATCTTCCTGTAATTTTGTTAGATATTCTAGAGAAAAATCATCAACGAAAGGAATAGATACACTTTCATCATGATCAATTATCATTGGAGGCTCATAAAATTTTAGATTTTCCACATTTACAACTAAATAAATCTACATGTAAGACGGTAAATCTAATCAGAAAGAATTTGTGCCAATTTTTTCCATTATCTGAAAAGGACCATACTGGATTGTTTTCAAATTTTTACCTTCACCTGTCAGTCTTTGCTTACTAATGTGAGGCCATATCATATCACCTACAACAAATTGGTGATCAATACGATGTTTTTCATGCCTAGATTTGTACTTGGCTTGACTTTTCTCCAATTGAGTATGAACAGTCTCATGTATGAGTTGTATTTGTTTAATGAACTTCTTGGCTTGAATGGCTTCTTTTGGTTCACCAATAGCTATATCCTATCCATAACAAACATCTAGAGGAGATTTAGGCAAGTATCCATAACAAACTTCAAATGGAGATTTCATAGTAGAAGAATGAAGTGCCCTGTTATATGCATGTTGTATGTAACACAATTGTTCATCCCATAACTTTGGATGTTTTTTAGTATAATGCCTAAGCAAATATACCATAATGTGGTTCACAACCTCTGTTTGTCCGTCAGTTTGTGGATGAAATGCAATGCTCTTTTTTAATTTAGTGTATTATTCCCCACAAAGTTGACAAAAACTCCCCAATAAATTAAGAATCCCAATCAGAAATAATTGAAGTAGGCAAACCAAAATGAACCCATACATGTTTAAGGAACAAATGTGAAGCACCTTTGCTAGTAATTTGCTTAGCGTAAGGAATCAAAACACACATTTTGTTAAATCTATCCATAACCACATATAAATAGTCATGTTTTATTTGTGTCATAGGAAATCCCCCCACAAAATCAATAGAGATACTTTCCCAGGGGTGAGTAGGAATAGGTAGAGGAGTATAAAGTCCCAGTTTCCTATTACTAGGTTTACTTGTGGCACAAAGAGTACATCCCTTTATATATTTAGCAACATTTTCCTACATACGAGGCTGATAACAATACATTTTCAAATGTGCAACCATTTTAGCAACTCCAAAATGACCAAAAATAAGAGAAGTATGTGCTTCTCTAATCATGTGCACCCTCTCATTTTGAGGAATACATAGTTTACCCAAATGATACAAAAGATCATTATGTACATGATAGTACATATTTTCTACTTGTCTACTACTCATCAAGTCTTTATAAACATCCTAAAAATCAAGATCATTAACATATTATTCTTTATAACATTCATGAGACAAAGAACCATGTTGTAAAAGAATAGATGCAACAACCATAGGAGGCCTAGATAACATATCTACAACCTTATTCTAAGTACCTTTTTTATACTTAATCACTAGATGAAATTGTTTTAAGAAACCCATCCAATGAAAATGTCTAGACTGTTGTTGTTTGGTTTGTGATTAGAGATATTGTAAGGACTGATGATCTGTATGTATTATTATTTCTTTTCCCATTAAGTAATGTTTCCATTTTTTAACACTTTAAACTAATGCATACAATTCCTTATCATAAGTTGGATATTTTCTTACTACACTTGTAAAGGTTTCAAAATGATAACAAACTGGTTTCTTACCTTGCATTAAAATAGCTCCCATAGCATACTCACTTGCATCCATCTCAATCTCAAATGGTTGTTGTCTATCAGGAAGTGCCAAGACCAGAGCAGTACTTATCTTTTATTTCAAAGTGTTGAAGGCTTTTTGATGTTTGCCTCCCCACTAAAAGACCTATTTCACACATGTTAAAGAATACAAAGGTGATTCAATATATGAAAATTGAGCAATAAAATTTTGCCAAAACTGTACTATACCAAGAAAACTTCTAACCTCAGTTGTGTTAGTGGGTGTAGGCCAATTAACAATGATTGCCACTTTTGCAGGATCAATTTTCAATTCACCATGTCCTACAATGTAACCCAAGTATATTAAATAGGTCTTGCCAAATTCACATTTTGACATTTTTAGATAAAGTTTTTCCCTTCGTAATGCATCCATGACTTTATTAATGTGGATCACATGCTCTTCCCAAGACTTGATGAAAATCAATATATCATCTAAGTAAACTATAACAAAATCATCAAGGAACTATCTAAAAACATCATTCATCAATCTCATGAATGTAGCCAGGGCATTACACAACCTGAAAGGCATGACAAGCCATTCAAACAATCCCTATTTTGTTTTGAATGCAGTTTTCCACACATCACTTTGATTAATTCTTACTTGATGATATCCACTTCTCAAATCCAGCTTAGTGAAATAAATAACATGTTTTAATTGATCTAACAAATCATCAATACAATGAAGAGGGTAATGATTCTTAATAGTAATTTTGTTTAAAGCATGAAAATCAATGCACATTCACCAAGTTCCATCTTTCTTTGGCACCAAAATAATTGGCAAACCAACAGGAGATGAACTTGGATGAATAACACCTCTATCTAATAGATCCATTACCTATTGTTTGATTTCTTCATTTTCCACCATTGATAACCTGTACATGCCAATGTTAGGGAGAGGAGAATCCCACAATAGCTAGATTTCATGTTGAACTCCCCTTTTAGGGGGCAAGTCCTTAGGATCCTGAAATACATCATCATAAGTAGAAATGATTTCAACCAATTCATTCTTATGTCTAGGATCACACTTTTCCAAAGCTTGAGAATATTCTTTTTCCTTAGACTTAATCAACATGAGACAAAAAGTCTTGTTTGAATTAACTAGTCTTTTCATTTTCCCTATTGTAACCAAGGAAAGACTCATTCTAATGTGATGTGCTCTAACTATATATTCAATGCCATCTTTAACATACAAGTATTTATTCTCCTCTTTATAGAAGATTGCTTTTCCATCATAAAGATATGGGCTTCCCAAAATAATCCCACATATGTCCAATGGAACAACATCCAACTCAACCTCATCTACGAACTTGGATGTGATGGCAAACCTTAGTCTATAAGTTTGTGAGACTTGTAGCTTTGCATTGTCACACACCCAACCTAGTGGATAAGGCTTCAGATGGGGATTGGTTTATAAGCCTAGCTTCTTAACAACCTCTTCAAAAATTAAATTTGCTTGTGAACAACTATGAAATAGAGTGTCAATCTTAGTATGTTTTGAAATAACTCTAATGTGGAACAATTCATTTTTTTTCTTACCAACATGCACAAAATTTTGTTTAGAATAATATGCATCATTTGATGACTTAGCACTAGAAACTAAAAGATAAAAATCATTATGTAATCCCATAGTTGTGATCTTAGTTTCATCACTTGAATCTAAACCTAAGTCCTGAACCATAGCATTAGCCTTATTTTCTTTCTTTTGAAACCTCTTAGGCCTTAACTCAAGATGTAGTTTCCAACACTGAGACTCATCATGCTTTTTCTTGCAATGATTACAAAATGGTTTTCCTTCTTCTTTTTTAACATTAAAAGTGGATTTATGTTTACCCTTTCCTGACAAACTTTCCCCTTTGGATTGCTTAACATTAGATTGCTTACTTTTTACTTTAGGAAAAGATTCTTTTGATTTTTTTCCTCTAGCCTCTAAATGAATGGCTTGAACACATACTGCATCTAAATTAGTGGGATTGAACATAAGAATCATATGTCTTAAGTAACTATGTAGCCCACCTATATATTTTAGCAGTGTTTCTTGTGCGTATAGAGGAAAATTCAAAAGTAAAGCTTTTTTCCTAAATTCTTATGTATAATCTTGAACATTTTGGCCTTTTACTTGTCTGAAACTTTGCCAATCCATCATGGCTTGTTGCATATAGCCTAAAGGATAGAATTTCTTTTTGAGTTCTTCAATAAATTCATTCCAAGTAGAAATTGAGTTACCTTTTTAAAGCTTGGCTTCCTTCAACTTACTCTCCCACCAGATGAGAGTTGTGCCTCCCATACGAAGAGTAGCCAAATGAATTTTTGACTCATCCCTTGCAATCTTTTGGACCCTGCAATAAACTTCAATCTGCTTGACCCAATTATCCAACTTTTTGGCATTAACTTCACCATTAAACATTGGTAATTCAAACTTAATATCCAATTTTAGTGAAGGGAAAGATTCCATTATTTTTTTACCATCATTTGATGAAGAGAGTTTTTTGATTTCTTTACATTTTGATTCTCATGAATGACCTTATTTTTCATTCTTGTATTCCCTTTGTTTGTCATGGTATAGTTCCTCAACTATGCTTCTCATATCCATGAAGGCTCAGTAGAAAGCTTGTCGAGATTCCATCTCTTCTTCATCCATCCTTGAAGCATGCCTTAAACCAATCTCTAGATTATACTCAACGAGTTTTCCTTCACTCTTTTGAGATTTAGACCTTGTCAACATACACTAGCAATCACTATTAAATAAAAACTGCTATGATATCGAGAATTTGATATATAAACTAAAAATACAAGTGTAGTACATTTGAAAAACACTTTTTCATGTTTAAGAGATCCTTCAATTTCTCACTTTTTTTGTTTAATTTTGTATGAATAAATTAAAACTAGAATTAAAATGAAGATCAGAATATAATAATAATCAGAGAAAATCATAAGAAATCACTAGCAATTGATAACAGTGTTTGGCTTTAATAGCGTATGTCTCTGAGTCCATTCAAAGTGAGGACCATTCTCATTAATTTTGTGCAACAAATGGCTTCCAAAATAAATACAATTCTTCAATTCACCTTCTCTGATCTTGGCTTGCCTGTAATTATATCTCTCAGACCTAAAAATAATGGCCTAAGGCCATATAAAGTAATAATAAGACTCTAACCTTCTTAAATCTCTTTACATAGTCAGCATCTTATCCCTCTTCAAGTATAATTTCATCTCTTTTAGAAAAATTAGACCTCCATAGCTGAAGTGGTCAAATCCTTATCCTTTTTCACCAATGGTGTAGGGTTCAAAACCACTAGCCTCCTTTCTAGGTGCTTTGGAGCCATCAGTCTTCCTCCTTGGGTGCATTTTGACTTTTTTTTATCCCACATTTTCTAGGAATAATGCTTTTCATGCTTAAAATAGTTAATTAAGTCCCATTTTGAAATTCCAAGACTTAGGTGCTAACTTAGGCCATTGTTTAGACTTGGTCATTACTTGATTGGTGGGGTGATGTGGTAGCTTGTGCAAGTTGGCCTTTGGCGCCTTGTTTCAAAGTGATAAAAGTTTGAAAATTTCTCAAATAACATGTGAAATAAAAACACCAAACCCAAATTATTTTTTCACCTAATTATTTTGACACGTGTCAAATGGCTATCGGTCCACTTGGCATATTTAAACAATGCCATGTCACTTTCGACACCTGATTTCTTCAACTAGCTATATCTTGAGCATCCAAACTCTATTTTTCATTCCAGAAGAAGAGCTAGAAATCTCTCGATAAATTCTACAATGTGAAAATGATTCAAATAGAATTTGAAGACTTTTTAAAAAATGGAATGGTACATGGATCCATTGGGATCATTTAATAAGAGAATAATTTCTTACAGACTTTGATCACTCTTTATCTTTCACAGTTGGCTCTAATACCAATATTTTATTGTTAGTAGACACTTTCAAAAATATTGATACATCTAAAATAGATTTCATCTAATAAATAAATTTATGTGATGAAAAACTACCTAGAAAATTTTGCTCAAAAGTTGATACATCTACCACATTTTATTATATGGACTGACTGCACTAGATTCTTAACCTTCAAAGAAAATTATAATAGTAGAAAGATGGCAAAGGTAAATATGTCAGCTGATAGTCATATTTCAATCAATTCGATTATACTATGGAACATATCAAAGGAACTAATAATGTGGTTATAGATTTGCTAAGTAGAAACTATCCTCACACTTTAATGTTCTAACTAGACCCTAGTTTCAATCTAACAAGAATTCACAACTAGAGTTTCAATACTTTGAATACACTTATGCAAGAACAAATTTTGAGAGAAGGAATACATCTAAGGTATACACTCTTCTCTCATAGAGCTTATTTAGACCTTCAGATGTCTACAATAGCCCACATTGAAGCAAACCACCATCATTAAGAAGGAATAATTAATATTCATAGATTAAATAGTGAATTACTTTATAATCATTTTATTGATTTAATCAAAAGACCTTTGTGGACATGGCACATAAAGATTAAATCATAGTATAATGAGCATCTTTATAGATAGATAACATAATATGGTCCCCATATAATTCATGAATTAAAAGATTGCAGTCAAGATACTATAGTACACACAATTACACGAAGATAACTAGAGTGGGAATCCTACTTTTACATCAATCCATTCAATATGGATAACAATGGAGTACCATAATGTCATCTACTAATGTTTTAAAAATCAAATGTATTTTCCATCTAATAGGTGAAAATAACTTGCTGATTAAACTAGGAGTAATACTATACCTACCTTATGAAGAATCCTCATATTGTGCTTCTAATAGTATCTCACTATAGACCTACTTTTGCACTATAAAATATGATGGGATAGACACCGCCTTGGTAGAGATTCTAGATAGGACCTCCTAAAGTACTATACAAGGACCCTTCCTCCTTATTTTTAGATCATCGAATAATAGATCAAATTCTTGAGTCAGTCTTAGGTGTTTGTAAGGGATTGTGCGAATGCTCTTATCTTGCCCATTTAGGACCCTAAGAATTAGATGTATAAAATCTATACTATAAAAGGAATATTTTAATTTTGAGTTTGATAATACTAAAGCCATATCCAGTTTGCCCCTACCTCCTATCATAAGTTTTCTAAACTCAAGAAGAAGGTGGGAGCTCTATCTTATAAACAATCAACCCAATATTTTGAAGAACCTTATAGGTCCCATAGAACTTGAGTGATAACTTATGACACCCTTCAATTTTTATGGAGGATTACTTTTAGGGATGCAATAAAATAAAAACCATATCACCTACTTGAAAAGTACACTCAGAATGGTGTTGATCTACTTATTATTTCATTTTATTTTATACCATATGAATATTTTACCATAGGGTACTAAGGATCTCATCCTAGGTTTGGAGGATTATGTCAATCACTTAAACTAATGAAATATTAGGGTTGTATGGAAGAAACACTAGTGGTGTTTGACCATAGACTACTTCATATGGAGTCATTCTTATTAAAGTGTGATAGGAGGTATTATACCACCATTTGATGAGAGGGATTCACTTTGGCCACTAATGTTGTTCTGGGGTAAAGCAATGGAGGAAATTTTTCAAGCATTTGTTAACAATTTTAGTTTGGCCATCTATTTGTGGATGATATCCAAAACTAATCTTCAACTAAGTGTCAATCCATCAAAATAGTTCTATCCAAAAATGGCTAGTGAAAGTTACGTCATGATTTGAGATAATGGATGAAGGAATGCCATGAAGATAGAAAATCTAGTCCAAGAAAATTTGTGCAACTGTGGAGATAGTATAAGGGTGGATGAGGACACAAAAATGAGTATATTTAGAGAGGTGATCAAACACAACCAAGATCACTATTTTCCTTCTAGATTTATGGATCCCCTTAATGAAATCCATATAAATATCTGTCCAAATCCTGGTAGGAATGGGTAAGGGTATGAGCAACCTAGGGATGAGTGTTGTTTCACCCTTGTTACATTGGTAGGTATCACATTCAACAACCATCTATTGAATCACCTTTTTCATTCCCTTCTAAAAGAATTTGTTTCATTCCCACTTATATGTTTTGAAAACCCTAAGTTCCTTATAGAGGGAAAAGAATAGAGTTCATAGAATATAGCTTGTTACAGACCTATGTTTTATGGAAGCACCAGCTAACCCTTGTATCATAGAGAAGCACCATCCTAGAAATAATATGTTAAAACTGAGGGGTTAGTGGCCAAATATTGAATGATTTGAGATAATGAGATTTTATTGACATACCATTAATATATAGTGTCCAACCAATGTGGAATACGCATAGAAATAACTAAAGGGGAAGCTTGATACACAAAGGTGTGAGACAGAGCATCAACCATAATATTATATTTACCCTTCTTTTAAGTTATCGCATAGTCATAACCCATGAGTTTCCTAACCCATTTATGTTGTGATGGTGTAGAGACCCATTTTTATAATAAATATTTTATACATTGGTGATCATTTTTGATGCAAAAATAATTACCCAATAGGTATGGCCACCACTTATGTACTAAATGTAAAATGGCCATCATTTCCTTCTCATAAGTAAAGAGAAATAATTATTTCCAAAAAAGTCTTTTCTAGTTAATGCAATGTGGCATCCTTCTTGGAGGACAATATCACCCATTCTATTGCTGCAAGCATCATTCTTGATAGTGAAGGTCTTGGTAAAATTTGGCATATCTTAAACAAGTATAGTACACATAACTTGTTTCAATACTTTAAATGCACACTTAGTACATTATGTCTCAGTAAAAGCATCCTTTTTAAACATATTACTTAATGGATCTAAAATCTACATGTTATCCTTAACAAACTTGTGATAGTATTTAGTGATCCCCAAAAAACATGAAGACTCTTGAGTGTTTGAGGATGTGGCAAATTTTTCATATCAACTATTTTTTCAAGATCCACCTAAACCCCTTAGTCTAAAATAATATGCCCAAGATACTCCACTTCATCTTTACCATAAGTATATTTGGACTATTTTGCATAAAGATGGTGGTCAGAGAGAAATTGTAGTGTGAGATCCATATGTTGGAGATGATTAGACCATGTTTTACTATAAATGAGGATATCATCAAAGAAGACCATAATGAAATTTTGTAGTTAGGGCAAAAATATTTTATTCAACAATGCCTAGAATGTTGAGGGAGAATTAGTGAAGCCAAAGTGCATGATCAAGAACTCATAGTGGCTATCATGTGTGTGAAAAGATATCTTAGGGATATCATCCTCATGAAGTCAGATTTAGTGATATCCAGAGCATAGATCCAATTTGGAGAAAAAAGGAGCACCATGAAGCTCATCAAGAGATCATCAATAATAGGTATCAAGAACTTATCCTTTATTGTTAGGTGATTAAGTGAATAAAAATCAATGCAAAGACACCATGACCCATAATTTTTTTAGACAAGGAGAACTGGGGAAGAACATGGGTTGGTATTAGGGTGAATAATGCCTTACTATAGTAGGTCTTGAATGAGCATCTTGATCTCAATATTTTACTAAAATGGGTAGTGATAAGGCTTGATGTTAGGTGGAACACTTCCTAGAAGGAGCTGAATACAATGTTTCTCTAGTTGTAAATGTGGAAATCCTACTAGTTTGACAAAGGCGTGCATACTATTGTAGAATGGTTTGTAGTTTATAAGGAGTAGTGGAGATGATTGATAGTTGAATTTGAATGGAATGGAGTTAAGAAATGATGCCATGTGAATTCTTCTTAAAAATATTTTCCATATGATGTGAACTTATGATACTAAGAGATCCAAGTTGTAATCCTTTCAATGTGTGTTTTTGTCCATTATCTAAAAACTGCATCCAAAGTTCAAAAAAATCCCATAAAATGGGTCCAAATGTGCATAACCACTATGTTCCCAAAACAACATCACATCCACCTAAGGGTAAGGAAAACATGTTGGAACATAATTTATAATCTAAAATATAGATACACACATTGTGATACTTCCCTTTGCAAGGTAATTTTCCCCCATTAGCAATCATGACTTCAAAGTTGGAGCAAGGATGGACAAAAAATCAACTTGTTTGGTGATTTGAGGATTGATAAAGTTATGAGTGATAGTTGAATCAATGAGTATTATGAGAGGGATATTCTTGAAGTTACCCTTAACTCACATGGTTTGTGGGTTAGTGACTTTAGCTAAGGTATGGAGAGAGATCTCTAGTTGTTCTTCTTGAAAAGTAAGTTCCACAATCAGCTGAGCTTCTTCTAGATCATCTATTGTATCTTAAACATCTTCCCAATATTTAGGTTCAAGTGGAGAGTTCACATCCAATAGGTAGATATTTTTATCAGCACATCGATATACCCAAGTGAATTTATCATCATAGTTATAACATTGTCCTTTTTCTCTATGAGATTACATCTTTGCTTTTGTCAAATGCTTGATAGGAGTGGTTCTAAGGGCTAGCATTATTTGAGAGCATTATGGATCTATATTTTTTAATGGAACAAAATTAGATTTCTATTATTATTGAGATATGATCTGTTCCTCTACTAACTTATCCAACCCTAAGGCTTATATAATTATGTTGGGTTGAAACATTTTGACCTTATATCAAATTACATCCTTCAGTCCACTAACAAAGTAACTCATGAAGAATTCATTAGGCAATCCCTTTATGTGATTAGCTAGATTTTCAAATCTGGTTTGATAGTCTTTCATTGTTCTTATTTGGAAAAGTTTAGTGAGTGTTCTAGTGAAGTCATCAAAATCAATACGGCCAAACCATTATAAAACAAGACTACAAAAATCAATCCATATGTGTTCATCATGAGCCTTGGTATACCAATGATACCATTGAAAGGCTTCAAGTTTCAAGTGAAAGGATGCAATTATAACCTTATTGGCATCAAAATTATTATGCAAACTAAAATATTGGTCTATCTAATAGATCCATCCAGTTTGATCTATACCATTGAATTGAGGAAAATTAAGCTTCAACCCATGATAATTTTTTGGAGAAGAAAATGTAGTGTTTGAAGAAGACTTTAAATGTCGTATATTATTCATGGTGGTATGTTGAAGACTAAGGTCGATAATTTTTTCATTAAGATCTTTGATGTGGGACTTAAGGGTATCAATTTCATCCTCTATATTTTTTCTCCTATTTGGGTTATAACCATGACCTAAATAACATTTTTTTTGGAAATGGATAGGAAAACTAGAGTTAAGACATGTTTAGTAAGGAAAGTTTTGAATTTGGGTGAAAATGAAAGGGGTTTCAATAAATTTTTGACATAATTGGAGTATGATTGACGAAGGCAAGGGAAATTTTAGGAGTGAAAATGAAAAAACTAGAAAAATGGTCAAAGAGAGATAAAGGATTAGAAAGAGATGATGAACACTAAAAAAATTTCAAGGCTAACAAAAAAAAATAGAAATTATGGCAAAACTCGAAAAAAGGGAAAATTACAATTTAAGGGAATTAAGAGTGAAATTGGGATATGGGACCTCAAGGAAGAAAATGTAGGGAATGAAATTTTAGTTGTTTGGATAAAGTTTGAGGATAAATGAGGATATAGATGGAAAAATATATATATATATATATATATATATATATATATATATATATATATATATATATATATATATATATATATATATATATATATATATATATATTAAAATTACTTTAGTTTTTTCATTTTTTATTTGGCAATAAGTCCTCTAGAAGTCTACTAAGACTCTACAAATAGTTTGTAGATTCTAAGTTCTATCAAATATCTTCTTGCAAGTCCTCTAAAAGTCTATAGATACTCTTAATTGATTATTTTGAGTTTGTTAGAAACATTCAAAAATCGACAAAAATGGGCCTAAAGTTTCAATGACTACCTAAGGGTTTTAAAATTTCCACTCTGGCCACCAATGTCATCTAAGCAAGTACCACTCTCTAAAAAAAATTTGGCCATGGAGTTATCTCTTTGTGAAAGACCTTGGTTTTCCTCATGGATCAAAACTACTTAATGAAGAAGGGGCCATTGCCTATTTCATTGACAGGTCCTCTCAATGGGCCAACTACTTTGGGGTTCTTGTGGTACTCCTCACAATGAGTTTTAGGTCTTTCATCCAAGTACTTCCCATAATTATCTAGTCATATTTTTACCCTAATATAAAATAGATTATTATGTTATAGGAAAATATTTAAATAAATTATGCAACAAAATAGAGTTATTTTTGAAAAATTATTATGCAAAAAATAGAGTGAAGACTTTTTGGATAAAAAATTTGGCCCTAGAAAGTGTTCTAATATCAGATGAGAGGTTCCTCCTAAAACAATTCAATAAAAATGCATGAAATAATAGAATTACAAAATGAATAAAAGCACTAAATAGATTATATTGATCATAAACCAATTTGAGGGGGCAACCTCCTTTGAGAAATCTCAATACAATTAATTTTTTGATGCCTTCAATGGCCTCAACACTTTATTCTATATGAATTCTAATCTAAGAAACAACTACTTACCATGAATATTGGATAAAACAAAATGATCATGGGATGACTTAAAAAGCATATGCACCCATACCAACTACCAAACAAACAAATTAAAGAGAGGAGATATCATGGGTTCATAACAAAATCATTAATTTAAAAAAAATATGGGAGATTAGAGATTTATAGTATTGAAAATAACATTTTTTAATCATCATCTGTGTATAATATTAAATATGAGATCTGATAGATAATAGTTTGGAAGATGAAAACAACACTATACAATAACATTTTATTATAAAAATGAATATAAATTAGATAGATTAACATAACTTAGATGAAAACTCTAAAAAAATCATATACGCACATGTACAATGTCAATAACACATATTTCCATGATAAACATACAAAAAATTACAACATCTACCAACATAGTATCAAATATTAGGTGAGTTTCATATATGTTTATATAATGCCAAATTTTCTTACATTGCCATATAGGCATACAATAAAACACATCATGTAAGACATCATAATCATCAAATCGCCTCCCTCTCTTTGACTTCCTTGAAGAGGAATCTCTCTAGGATGCCTTGATGGTATATGGAGTTCCCTTTAATGCTTTCATTTGATCCAAGGTCTAACTGTGGGTCTTATGCTCATAGCTCACTTGTAGTTGAACCTAATCAAAATCAAGTATTATTACAAAATTAACATAAAATAAATTCAACCAATTGTTAAGAAATTAATTTTAAACTAGAATAAAAAATAATTTAAAAATTCACTTGCTCCAAACTCTCAGTCCTACTCAATCTATTTTTTTATGCTCAAACAAGTTAGTGGAAGGATTAGTTGTTCAAATAGGTGTCTAAAATAGGGAAGAAACATGAGAAATTTCCCTACTAATCATCTTAATGGGACTATAAGATGTCATGGGACAACCCTAAATACAAAGTACATTCACATAATTTATGTTTGCCCCAATTATGTAGTAAAATTATTAAAACAAGTGTATTTTTATAACTTAAAATTACAAGTTAATATATACCTTTGTCTTTGCATGTGTAGATAACATTGTAGTAAAAATTCCAATGTCTATCTTGGCTTGTAGTGATGGAGGAATGTTTGCTTGATCCATAATTTGAATGCAAATAAGGTCTCACTTAATTTTTAATAAAGTATCAAAGATATATATGGCAAGTTTTTTTTTCTTTATTAAACCAAGAGTGTATTTAATAGTACTATATTTGATTTTTGAGATCATTGATAAATAGATTTAAGTTAAACTGACAAGGAAAATATACATAGACTAAATGTACATAGAGTACAATATTGACATAAAATTTTACCTCTATATAAGTAAGAGGTATCATCCTAATAGAGATATATTTGGTAGTGGATGGTCTAGTAACTGGATCTAAAAATGTAAATAATTCCTACATTAAATCAAATGCTACAAATGTTAACTATGATGATGAAGGCATCATCACCTTTGGGACATAGAAAATAACACATATATTATTCAATTTATATGTAAATTAATTGTTATCTAAATTAAATTTACAAAAATAACTTAAATTTAAGAACACACACACACACAGATATATATATATATATATATATATATATATATATATATATATATATATATATCTGTGTCTGTGTGTGTTGTTAAATATGTGTGTGTGTGTGTGTGTGTGTGTGTGTGTGTGTGTGTGTGTGTGTGTGTGTGTGTGTGTGTGTGTGTGTGTGTGTGTGTGTGTGTGTGTAATGTGTAATGGTTGATGTCTACACACCAAATATGTGTGCCAAAAACTCATCACTCATAAGTATATTATCTAAGCCATCTAAACAACTAACACCATCATCATCATAAGGTATAGTGAATATAGATCCAAAAGATTTGCAAGGGTGAGGTTGGGTATGCACACTAGGTAGTGTATCTTTAGCATCGGTCTATGAGAGCCTACTCATATGATGAATGAGTGTATCAGTGAGTAAATTAAGTACATGAAGAGTATTTATCTCAATGACCTAATGAACTATAGATGGGATCTTAGGTTCAAGTGGCTTTTGTATATAAATCCTTACAAGATGATTAGGTGCATGATGTGCATCTAGTTGATCATATGTAGAGCCTTTACCTCAGTGCTAAAACTCATTATAATCAAAATATTTTAGAATTTCATTGAGGAAAAACTCATAATAGAGTTTCCTAAAAAAATATAATAAGACCTCATGGTTGTTACATAGTGGATATTCAAACACCATCCACCATTGGTCCTAAAAATTGGTTGTGATTAAATCATGTTGGTAGTGATGGATTGGAAAATGTTTAGCAGTTAATAGAAATGGTGCATTAGTGGTTGGGTCAATGAAGAAAGAATAAATGGATGAATTTTATTTATTTTTTCTTGACCTCACATCCTAATAATTTTTCAGCGTAATAATCCCTACAACTACCCCAAGATGAAGTCTATCTATCAATTTGACTCACTATAGAGTCAATTTGACCTAATAATGTCTCTAGGGAATTGGCTAGATAGGTGTGATGGGTTTTGGTGGAAGTGGGATCCCTCATTATCCCAATTAATTCTTTAATTTCAATTTTAATTTCCATAATGTATTCAACTAGACTCTTTTGACTACTTGGGGTATTTTTTGGAACTTTAGCAGGGTTAGGAAGAGGGTTACACTTAGGAAAAATAGGGTTAGGTGGGGAGTTAAGAGGAGGAATAAGAGGGATAGGTGGAGGGTCAGTAGGGTTAGGCATAATAATATGAGGGTTAGCAAGATGGGATGTTCAAATTAAATAAATTATCAATTAAAAAATGAAAATAACAAAAAATTACTAAAATTTAGGGTTAACAAGTGTAGATTTTTAGTACTTACCTCTTCTACATGGTGGTATCATCAATTACTATATTCTTAGGATGAATTTAATAATTTTTTAGCCTCACTAAGGTGAAACTCAATCACAGAGTGAAAGAGAGTATGGAAGTAAGAACACTCAAACACAAATTGAAAAAAATTTGCATTCAGTTTCAATTTTTTTAGTGACATAGGGAACATGATCATGTTATTAATGCAATTGCATTACTTTAATTAACATGATAATAGTATTATTTTAAATAATGTGATAACATTATTTAATAACACAATAAAATTATGGATTGGTAATTAACATTCCATAATTTAAATAATGCAAGCACGTTATGGGAAATGTCCATGGAATTTCCCCCCAACTCTAGGCACATACCTTATTGTTGATATTCTTCTGATGATGATTATTTTAATTATTAAACACATTATAAACTACTAATTAAAGAGAGGTTATAACCATTGATGATGGTGGTAAAAAATAATATGGGTATTGGTGCTTGTGTTGATATTGGTGTTGGTGCTTATAGGAGGGTCCTATAAAGAAAACCCATTTAGTAGTGTCTATGATAATAATTATGATATCTTTGACCTTGTGCTAAAATTTTACCATGTCATGGTAACATGCCAATGAAGTTATTACAATGGATCATTAATAATTTATATTTTTCACTCCTATGCTACTATTATTTATATGTATTTTTATTAGGGTTAGAAGAATAATTGTATCTTTAAATTGATTGTATTGAAAATTTGGGTATTTATGTCAATTTTTTTGGTCAAAACTAAGGAAATAAAGTTGTTTACTTATATTGTTGACATATAACTTTTTTATAGAATGAAAAAGTGGGGTGGACTGCTTAGCTTGATGAAGTGCATGGCCATGACAAACTTCTATAAATGTCTTAAATTTTATAGATTAAATATGCACTTTTATTTATGGGTAAACTTAAAACATTAAAAATATATAATATTTATTTCTAATATACACTATATATTATATAATAAATGTTATTATTATTATTATTATTATTATTATTATTTTATTATAATAATTAATTAATATACTATTATATAACATGTAGTTTCTGTATTTTTTACCACAATAAATTTTTTATTTGATTGAAATTATTTACGTAGTCAACTAAGCATAAAAGGTTTTTATTTTATTGTAATTATACTCAAATTTGGTTTATTTCACCAAATTTTATGATATATGGAAAGAGTTTGGTAATTTTAGATTGTTCAAACAAGAAATAATGTTAATGTAATAAGTTAAACACATAATTATTAAATTTTTAATTTAATAAAAGGGAAACTAATATTAAATATAAAATTTATAAAAAATAATTTTTTTATAAAATAAGAAAAAATAATTTGATCAATAATGAGAGTTTGTAAAGTTAAATTTATTCAAACATAAATAATTTTAATATAGTAGGTTAAACCTAATACTATGAAATGTCTCATTAAATAAAGGTGTGTCCATAATTAAACATATAACTTTTGATAAATAAACACATTGTATGATAAGAATGAATAATTGGATAATAAATAATTGTCATTATTCTCAAGTTGATGTCTTATTCATGAAATTAAATTTTATTTTCTTAGTGTTTAGATTAAGGTAAACTAACTTTTGACTGGTGTGACATCTAACCCAGACACATCATGAGGTCTGGGTCTCCCCCTAGCATACACTATATAGAAAAAGGTAAAGTAAACCAGGAAGGCCAAAAGGACCAAGATAGAAAAAGAAACAATAGGAAAGAGATAATAAAGAGCCCAACCAAATGAGGAACAATCATGGAATGTGAAATAATTGATTTTACATGATGTGGAAACTAGTTAGTTTTAGATGAAATGAAAACTAGATAGAGGAAAGTATAATTACTGCATTTGATTGGTACAACTATCCAGTTTTATCAAGACCAAAAAACTATCTTAGACTAATGGAGAAAGAGGTCTAGGTCTTAATAAGAACCTTATAAGTCCTCAATAGGACCAATAAACCAATTTTGTCTATGTCAAGAACCATCCTAAACTCCTTACAATACCAAGGGTAGATTCCATAACAAATCTACAATAAGTCCTATAAAAGAAAGCAACACCATTGAAGAAAGAGAACCATCTATGTCCCAACTAAACCCAAACCAAATAAAACCAATAGTGATACTATACAATTAAAATGATCATGAGGGTCCCCCAAATATCATAAAATAGAAAAGAGGTTTCACATAATAATCTAAAAACTATTCCTAAGCACAAGGCAACCTAGGTCCCTAATCGAGCTTTCCAAATAGAACTAGCCATTTTTAGGGTAAGAAAAGAAACCCAATACTTCTAAGAGATGAATAAAAAATTCATTAAATGAGAAGTGTCTTTTGATGGGAACCCAAAATGGGTAGTTAAATTCAAGGTTTTAATTTTGAAATCATAACTACTCAAGAAAGTAACTCAAATGGTCATCAAATCTCCTCATGTCCCCAATAAAGATGACCCAAGATTGAACCCCAATACTAAAATAAATATAATATATCCAATGATATATTTCATTCCTCCCCACCGAGTAGTCATAATTTGAGCCTTTTTGTCAATCCAAAAGAAATAGAGCAAGCTTAAAGCAAGAAGAGGATTTATCTTCTTGAATAGTGATGGATTGATCCAACCAAGCTCACCTATTAAAAAACCTTTAAAAAATATTTACCTTCTTTATGAACCTTGATAATAAGCTTGAAGAGACTCTAGCTTGAGCTTTAAACCAACTGGGCCTTTTTCCAACAAACATAATTTAAAGTACAATAAAGATTGACCACATGCTCTTGAAATAAAATAGATCTCATAAAGGGATCTCACCATAAGGTGATGAGGAAAATCTAAGAATTTTTTTTTAGAATGAGCTTGAACTTATATTTATTACAAGAATAATTCTCCCCAAACAGATATAAAATAGAACTTGTCTAAAAGCTAGACCTTATTGAAGAAAAATGTAACCATTATAGCATGAACCTTATATGAAATTCCCCAAAATTAGAAGCCAAGGACCTTTTTTTTAAGAACATCTAAACAACCCTTGGGCCAAATTTCTCAATATAATGTCCTTGAGGATAATAAACCCTATAACAATAGAATAATATATTATCCTCTTGAGCTACCAATCATCAATATGTCTAAACTAAAACATCAAAGAAACAACCACCCAAAATTATATTGTGGGATCAAACTCCAATAAAAGAAAAACCATCATTTAAAATTTAACAAGTTCAAATTATAATACAAATGGTGATCATTCATGCCCAACCAACAATTTCAAGCTAAAAATATCTAACATAAAATGTCCTATCAACTATAAATCACAAAATAGAGCATCATTTCATTGATCACTAGGTCAGAACTGAGCCCAATAAAAAGATACATGGGAAAAAATATATGCAAATCTATAATTTTTTAGATTTTCAGTAAGAAAATATAGGTCTAAGAGAGAAAGCATGGGCTCCCCCTCCATTCTAAGGAAGCCATAAGCCAAAATAATAACCTGGAACTTCTATTCGTCCTTAGAATAGACATCCCATACCATAGGTTTTGAAAGACCCTCCCTCTCAACCTCATCACCATCAACCTAAACCTCTTCTCCATCTTCCTCCTCCCATACAATAGGATTCAAACTCCCTAGCTTACTCCCTTTCCCACTCACCATATCAATGCAACTATTTTTAGAACCTTTTTTTGGTATTTCCCTAGTTCTAATTGGTTACTCCAAATCAAATAGATTGAAAATGATTTTTAATAAAATGAATAAAACAATAATCATGCCATATGGCCTCACATCCATGATCTAAATAAGGGTCAAATATAATTACTTCTTAGTTTAATGTGTAAACCAAAACTATAGAGTAGTGTATGTTATATACACATAAGCAAGATTATATAGATTACAAATACTATAATCTATTGGATTCATGGATAAAAAATAAATGAAATGATTACACATGATATATAATATTTTCATAACATTATTTAGTGAAAACACCTAAAGCCATCAAAATTTAGAAAAAAAATGATTTGTCAACACCATCCAATTGACACATATCTCCTCTTATGAATGATAATGTTGTAATCAAAATTATTTTTTATTTGATCTCTTGTCCTCACAAGTACTAAAATTAGTGGAAGGCATTCAATATTTGAATATATATAGTAGGTGAAAGGTTATGTGGTTATATGAACATTTGAGAGCTATGTACACATGAGTTGGTTTGATAAAGGGAAACTAGGTTGTGGCCTTGGTGCAAGCTTGTAAAGGTCAAAGTTACATCATGTATGTCCTCTGAATAGAAGAAGAAATGAAGGAAATTGGACCAATTTTTACATTATAAATCAAAATTCAATTGATTAAAGGTGACACCTACCAATCAATCTTAATTTTATGCTCATTGAAATTTTCTAACTAAAAATTATAATGGAGTATGCTTTACTTGTTTAGGTTTTATATTTGAATCCATTTTGAAGATCTTATTTTATTGTCTTAATTTAGGTGTAATTATCTTGTTGATAATTATTTTCTTATTTTTTATGTAGCCATTTCAATTTTAGATATACCAATAATAAAGAAGAGAAATGGGTGAATTTATAGTCTTGTTACCTATCAAGATAGACATGACTGGAAAATAGGTACTTAAAAATGATATATATTTTTTTAAGAATTGTGTTTGAGACCAACCAAACCCAATTTTTATTTATTATATTTTACCTCCCAAGAATTAATGTCATAGCTTTTATATTACGTAAAGTATAATGCTAAAATTTCCATACATAGTAGCTAATAATGTATGTAAAATGTATTGCTAATAAGCAGTCCGTATATATATAGGGAGAGAGAGAAAAAGAGACATACATTCATGCATGAATACATAAATATATAATCTAATATATTGATAGAAAGGGAATCAATTGTAATTCTAATATAGAACTATGTACTTTTAATTGGAAAGAATTTTAAGTAAAGAAACATAAAAAAACCATTAACTTATTAACTCATCCTATCCATTGAAATGTATAAATAATTTTAAAAAACAAAATATTATTATATAATTATTCATAACATGAGAAAATGAAATTTAAAATTGATATTTACACAAGACTATGAACCTGGTTACATAAGTATATCACTACATGCTCAGTCCTTAGGTCTATAATTTGACGTAGTTCAATAATGTTACTATTGAGATGTTAAAAATAAGGTAAAATTATTAATATTTAAATGGTAATATGGATTTGGGAAACAAAATTAAGGAGGGAAATTATTTTATGATGGACCTCAACCACATCCTAACACATATACTCCATCTGTCCTATGACTTGCACCTTTACAATATTTTCTATGCATAACCATTCAAATTCCACAGTGAATTAAAAATATTTAAACATCACCATACATCAACCATTTGGTGTCATACCCATTAATGTTTATTGTAGACATAATTATACCAATTATCAATGTACCCTATAGGTTTATGCATTAAAACATTTATCACAATTTTAGATGAAAAACATCTAAAAGATTCAGAGATGAATCCTAACATGCAACTTGGAAATGAAGTGCCTCTAGCATAATCAGTATCATCAATAATATAAATCCATCCCATCCTAAGATATTGAGATCCATGATATTTATTTCCCAGCCAAGCCCCATGATTCTTTAAAGTGCCCCTACACCTTGTCAAATAATTACTTTGTATTATAGGGGCATTCAAAGTGAAGAAGAACTTCATGATAAAATGTCTTTAGTATACATAGATTCTAGACAAATATGTAGAAAATAAGATTTGGCTTCATGGTTAATATATTTGAGGAAAAATTAATAAAAAGGTTATAAGAAATGCTAACCTAGATAAAAGAAGGTGGAGTAGCCTTCTAAAAGATACCTCAGGCCCTAAGAATCTTTGAGGGGTTAGATAAATTGGAATAATCAGTGTCACATAGACCCTTTAGTATCATGGATGTAATTA